>CM033642.1:7650618-7875904 GCA_019512145.1 Engystomops pustulosus | reverse complement strand
GCCACAAAACCACAATATTAAGCCAGGGTCCACAGGCCACTTGAATATTAATAGAATGGTACATTTTCCTATTACGATACAATTCTCAGTATCTTTGGGGGGGCATAATGCACATGAGTGCAGTCAACAAGCATAATACATTGAGGAATCCAAATTGCACAAAAAAGGCTTCCCGTGTTGTTCCTTACTTTGGTGTGGAGTTGCGGGAAATGCAATGTATGTTGCTTATGTCATTGATAGCATTCACACCTTTAGATCCATGACTGCTGAATGTCGGCTGAGAAGCTACTGCCAGCAAAGTATGGCTGAAACGACCCAGTAGCCAGGTAATGGGAGACAGATATTAATTCTAATTTCCCGGTACTAGCCTGAGTAGTAGTTTGTTTTCGGTGTAAGTGACGTTTAATTTTTGTAGAGTATCACTATTGCAATGATAGGTGACATTGACTGGATCAGCTCCTCATTGTTAATTTAGAGACCCAATACTCTTGGCCTGAAGATGCGTTGACGCTCTCATTCTCAGGCCATACTCCTTGCCTTTCCTCATGATTGCTGTGTGGATGCCGAAATACATCAGTGGGAATATGATATCCATTTGACTGTGTTGTCTACAATTGACGTCTAAAAAACATGACAAACACATGGCTAAATTTAAATTTTGCCAACCAAGGAATATTAGTGGACAGTTTGGATGTATGTGCAAAATCCCCACCGGGGCCTAGCCCTTGAGGTGAGGCCTTGAGTCAGCGGCGCTCCGAGTCAGTACCGAGTGGCTGGCGGTTGCGGCTCACTAAGCACGCTATGGTCACGTGCTTGGTACGGGAGGAACCGGAGGGCTGTTCCTACAGCCTGGCAGGTCTCAGCAGGGTGGTTGTGGCAGAAACTGATGAGGAGAGGCTGACTATAGGTATCTCCATGGGGGCAAACCCCTTAATGTCACCGAGTGGTGTGAGTCTCTGGGTGCTCGGACGGAGGGTGTCGGTGATGAGGGCAGCTTGTTAGTAGCAGGGGACCAGAGGAGGCAGAGGTTGAACAGAAAAACACTTACGTGCTTTATTGGAACCGACCAGGAACATCAGCAACGTGCCTTTAAAGATGGTTGGGTACGCGAGAGTATTTGGAGGAGCCACCAGGATGTAGATCACCAGCCTGGATTGCAGAGGGCAGGTTCTGGAGGCAGCTGGTCTAATAGGAGCTTTTTACTTAGTTGATCTGGATTCTTCAGGTATCACCCTAAAAGCGTCAGGATGAACCCCTTTCTCATACCTAGCTTACATCTCCACTTCAGGCAGGGCGGCTAGGCTATTCATGCTCTGGTCTGGGTGGTAGCTGTAAGAATCGAGAGATCTGTACTGGAGAGACTCCAGTCTCTGACCTTGAGTACTGCTCAGCTAATGCTCTCTTCTCTCTCCTATAGAATATTCTTGGCCAGGGGGTTTATATCTCCCCTTGGTCAGGTGGTGGCGGACTCCTCCAATTACCTCTCAGTTCACAGACGGAAAGGATGTAAACACAGATCTTGGATTACTGGACTATTTACATCATACACAGATTTAACTTTCTGCTTGCCAGGCAGGAGTAACCACTGCCAATGTCCCCTGTGTGAGGTGGTGACATGTATGGGCTATTCGCAAACAATCCCTAGCATGCATCGGCGAGGGTTGTTGATACCCCGGGGGCAATTGAAAGAGCGACTCGGGTCGACTACAGATGTTTGGGACAAGGGGGGTAAGGGCACTTCTGGCGAACGTGAAGGCTATGTGAGTGTAGGGACAAACCGCCCATGGTCCTGGAGGACAGGCACCTGGGTGGTGTCGGACTAAGACAAAACATGGTGAGTATGACAGGTGGTCACTGACGCCATTAAACCGAACTGCTACATAGGAAAGGTGTGGCTGTCATGGTCCTGTAATACATACTCCTGTGACCAAGGCTCTTATATTTGTTGTATCACGTTTCTTCCCTGGCGGCAATTTATATAGTGTGTATATCTGCATTGCAGTTAGCATATGCAGCAGAGGACCTCCTGAATGGCAATCCTTACCCACTGTATGGGTTGCATTCCAGGTGCTAACTCTGTAACACCCCGGTACCCGAAGGACCCGCAGTTTATACAATCCCATGTGCAACCTCAGTGTTTTACACAAAAAGACGTGTCGACACAGCCACACTAAACTGTAAAGCCTAGAAATGTTAGTTAATGCAGATCTACGTGACATACATCTTTTGACAGTGTGCAAAACAGGTCAACTCACATGGTCTAGCAGCCCAATGGAGTACACATTCTGAACGTTACAAACGTACAGAGGTCAGGATACTCAGGGTTTAGCAAGTAGCAAAGTGTCTCTTTTCCTGCCAAAGAAAAAGGCCAAAAGAGGGCAGCAGAATGTTCCTGACTAACAAGGAAGGCATTAAGTGCAAAATGAAATAAATTAAGTAGCAACTTCCTGGTAGTTCTGGCAAAAGTTCACAGAAGGTCTCTTAGTGCAAGGTAAAAAAAAACCTATTCGGGTACCAGCCCTTATGTGGGAGGAAAAGGAAGTGCACTAAAGAAAAAAAAGGGCTCCTCTTTGTGTAGAGGACGAGTCCTTTGAAGAAAGCTCTGTGTGGGCAGAGGAAGGGGTGCTATCATAGCACAGCAGGACAAATATCAGTCAAGGTATGTCTCTGACTGAGATAAAAAGGTGAGGGGGGGGGCGTCCTAGCCCAAATTGGATAGCATTACTAAATACATTTGTACAATATGTACACAGTACCTGAGGGGCTACCCTTCAGGGGTATAATCTTGATACAAGAGCAATGGCTGCAGGCATGGAGGAGGAAACTGCAGACAGGGACATCATCAGCTGGTGAAGAAAGCAGTGTTGAGATCTGTCACTGAAGGACATCTGGGGGTAGAAACGGAACTGCTGACATGGAACACCCAGAAAGCTGGAGCTGGAACAGCAGGGAGGTCATCTGCGGCGCAGGCATCTCAGCAAAGGAAGGAGGACCGGCACTTCTCTGGCTGACCTCTGTAGCTGGGGGGCTATGGAGCGCATGATGATGACCGCAGGAGCTGTAACTTCTTCATCTGGACAGCTGAAGGATTGTTGTTCCTGGACTGACCTGTAGCTCTGGGGGCGCTGTGCGCTGGCGGTGATAACCTCTGTAGCTGGCAGGGCGTTTCACCGGACAGCCTGTGCCTCTTAGCAGGTGGTCCGGATACTCGGCAGGACGGTCAGCTGCATTAGATAAGGGGTAGGTCCCTTTAAGAGAGTCCCTTTTGTAGCCGGGCCTACTATGGGAGATGGACCCTCTGCAGGGAGGCCGGACTGTACCCCAGCCGGGGCTGAGGGAGATATAGCCATAGTCACTGTGATATAGGACCCTGGGGAATGGTACGTCACATCCGCGTGGTCCTCAGGAGGTCCGGAATCGGAGGAGGCAGCCGCGGTGGAGAATCCGCCATTGAGACTGCGTACGGGAGACAGCAGTAGCTGGTTGCAGCAGAGGAAGGGAGACCGAGGTCGTGGGCCAAAGCCATGTCGACACTTGGTTCTTCATCTCGGAGGCTGTGCGGCATGTCAGCAGGACAGGAGACAGCACGTGGAGAAATCCAAGATGGCCGATTAACTCTTTGATGCTGGATGGCGGCTGCGCTGACTCTGAGGTACTCTTGTGGGCTCCATGGTGTTGCAGCGCGGGAGAAGTTTCGCACAGAGGGCGGGAGCTTGAGTCTTCCCGCAGGAGCTATGGCGGGCTGAATTTTCTGCTGCGCCACAGCGTGGTGAGGCAGGATTCGCGCCGTACGCAGCAGGGGGCGGAGTTAGCGATGTCTGGGTTTCCCGCCATTGAAAGTTTTGGCGGGCTGGATTACTGCTGCGCCACAGTTTCGTGAGGTGGTAAAATGCTTCAGACGCGGCAGCGCCGGAGGTAGCAGAGCTGACAACGTCCTTGCAGGAATGTAACTCTTGAGTGCTGGAGAGCGAGTCGACAGCACCGCTGCCACGTCTAACCACACAATTACTTGGGCCTAAACCCGGATAGCAGCAGGGTAGGCACGCACAGTCTTTCAATAAAGGAAAGTCTCTAATGCCGTAATAAGGCACAGAAGTATCAATTCTGTTCGTGACGCCATTGAACATCCCCCACCGGGGCCTAGCCCTTGGAGGTGAGGCCTGAGTCAGCCGGGCCCGCAGTACCTGAGTGGCTGGCCGGTTGAGGCCTAAGCCAGCTATGGTCACGGTGCTTTTTGACGTAGGGGGAAGCCGAGGCTTTCCTACAGCCTGGCAGGTCTAGCCAGCCAGGGTCGGTGTTGGCAAGAAATGTGAGGGAGAGGGCTGTATAGCGGATCTCCTGGGGCAACCCTAATGTCCCGAGTGTGAGTATCTGGGGATGGGACGGGGCCTGGTGATGAGGGCAGCTGTAGTAGCAGGGACCAGACGGAGCAGAGGTGAACAGAAACACTTACAGTTCTTTATGGAACGCACAGGAAATCAGCAACGTGCGTTAACAAGATGGTGGAGTACTGGAGAGGTATTTGGAGGGAAGCCACAGGATGTAGATCACCAGCCTGGATGGCAGAGGGCAGGCTGGGAGGCAGCTGTGTCCTAATAGGATGCTTCGCTTGATCCTGGATATCTTCAGGTATCACCCTTAAGGTAGGATGATACCCCTTTCCATCCACTACCTAGCTACTATCTCCACTTAAGGCAGGGACTAGGCTCTTCCTGCTTGGTTGGTGTTGATAGCTGTATAGATCTCGAAGAGTCTGTACTGGAAGAGACTCAGTCTGCCTCTGAGCTATGCTCAGCTAACTGCTCTCTTCTCTCTTCTTAGAATATTCTTGGCCAGGGGTTTTATATCTCCCCTGGTCAGGTGGTGGTGCATCCTCCAATTTACCTCCTCAGTTCACAGAGACAGGAGTAACACAGATCATTGGATACTGGACTCACTACAAGATTTAACTTCTGCCTGGCAGGCAGGATTAACCACTGCAATGTCCCATGTGTGATGTGGTGACATGCTATGAGGCTATTCGCAAAACACTCCCTCGCCATTGCATCGGCGAGGGTGTTGATATGTTAATAGTGTATTCTTACCTTGAATAGGGAATTGCCAGCCACTCTTTGTTTGTTTCCTATGCAGCCATTTATGAAGGTCATGTGGTGTTTTTTTTTTTTTAAATTTCTCTAATTTTATTTATGCGCACTGTATGCGCCATTGTGCACCTGATTTAAAACAGCGCAAAAGCCATTGTCCAAATTTTAAAGCAAAAACAATGTATGGAGCATGTATAGTAGAAACCCGACTCTTCATTCGTTGTGGATGGTGGACCCTTTTAGTTTTTCGATCTCTTTTATTAAAAAAAAATAATTGACTATGTACAACATTACAACATCACCAACCCCACAACCCCAGACCGTGTCACATTTCATCGTGCCTGCTTGCTTTTGAAATGACGAAGAAAAAACATCATCACAAACAATGTGTGTTCAACACATTTAAGAGACATAAACATAATCTGGCAGTAAAAGTCATCATGAATAATGAAAAAAAGAGAAGAAGAAACAACACAACTCGGCACAAGGAAAGGAGACAAAAAACTATTTGTGAAGCATACATAGTTCAGAAGTACATTAATCAAAGTTTCCACATTGTCATTGTCTTCAACCAGAAAAAAATTTTTTAAAAAACAAGCGTCACATACAATGTTATATTGAGAGGCAAAAACAACATTGTAAGATGGAGTATTTAAACAGCAAACTTGTTGCGTTTCTAGAACAATTGTGAAAAAAAGAGCCAAGCCAATGGATCCAAAATCATCAAGCAATGATTCGAAATGAGATGAACATACTTATGAAGAAGGAAATAAAGGAGAAATAGGATAAAAAGAAAAAAAATTTAGGAAAAAAAATCTCACAACATATAAATGAAGTGAAGTATGGGACCATATATCACCCGCCAATGCAAAAAAGGATATAGCGAACTTAAAGTCCGTAAACCCGAAACTATGGCATCCATCAGGAGAAAGATAGCCAAAGGTACATTTTTTTTTGATTAAAAAAAAAAAATCAGATGCCTTGATAACCACTGTCATTACAATATTATGTGCTCTTTAACTGTAAACTTTTCGTGGGGAGCATGGTGACAGTATAAAACGTAATGTTCAAAAAAATATTTTTGTTGGCGGCCAATGACCCAGGTTTGCATGGAGCTTTCAAAAAGGTCCTGATGAAGGAATGTCATATATTGCTATAAATTACTCAGTTCTACCGTGTTTGCATGGGATTCCTCTGGATCCTCCTTTACCTCATACATGATAAACATTCTGGTAGACTTATTTGTTTATGAGGTCATGGTAGAGGATAAGGACGCAGCCATTTTACAGCTTAAGGCGCAGTCCACATTTTTGGATTTGACCTGCGTCTCTTTATATGGTTATAACGTTTGAACACTTTTACTTACTTCAAAGCGATTCTAGATGTTTTTGACTATTGTTCAGGATGAATGCATCATGACAGCTTCCCGGGTATTTTTGCCACAACATCCACAATATTAAGCCAGGGTCCACAGGCCACTTGAATATTAATAGAATGGTACATTTTCCTATTACGATACAAATTCTCAGTATCTTTGGGGGGCACTAATGCCACATGAGTGCAGTCCAACAAGCATAATACATTGGGAAATCCAAATTGCACAAAAAAGGCTTCCTTGTTGTTCCTTACTTGTGTTGGAGTTTCGGGAAATGCAATGTATTGTGTGCTTATGTCATTGATAGCATTCACCACCTTGTAGATCATGCTGCTGAATGTAGGCTGTGAGAAGCCATACCTTGCAGCAACAGTATGCTGAAACGACCCAGTAGCCAGGTAATGGAGAACAGCTATTAATTTTAATTTCCCTGGTATAGCCTGAGTACGTTTAGTTTTCGGTTTAATGTGACGTTTAATTTTTTGGTAGAGTTCATCTATTGCACTGATAGGTGACATGACTGGATCAGCTCCTCATTGTTAATTTTAGAGACCAATACTCTTGGCCTGAAGATGCGTTCTTGACGCTCTCTTCTCAGTCCATACTCCCTTTTGCCTTTCCTCTGTTGGCTGCTGTTGATGCAGAAACATCAGTGGGAATATGATATCCATTTGACCTGTTTGTCGTACAATTTGACGTCTAAAAAACATGACAAACACATTGGCTAAATTTAAATTTTGCCCAACAAGAATATTAGTGGACATGTTTGGATGTATGTGCAACATCCCCCACCGGGGCCTAGCCCTTGAGGTGAGGCCTGGAGTCAGCCGGGGCCTGCAGTACCTGAGTGGCTGGCGGTTGCGGCCTAAGCACGCTATGGTCACGGTGCTTGGTACGGGGGAACCGGAGGGCTGTCCTACAGCCTGCAAGAACCTCCAAGGCGTACAGCGCCAGTTCGTGCCACATGTCCAGCTTTGAAACCCAGTAGTTGTAGGGAGCTGTGTGATCATTTAGGACGATGGTATGGTCACCTACGTACCCCCTCACCATCTTTCTGTGAAGATCAGCCATACTCTGCCGAGACTGGGGACAGGTAACAGTGTCTTGCTGGGGTGACATAAAACTGCAAAGGCCTTGTAAAGCGTACCCCTGCCAGTGCTGGACAAGCTGCCTGCTCGCCTACTCTCCCTCGCTACTTGTCCCGCAGAACTACGCACTCTGCCGCTAGCGCTGTCAGAAGGGAAATACTGTTTCAGCTTGTGCACCAGGGCCTGCTGGTATTCATGCATTCTCACACTCCTTTCCTCTCCAGGGATGAGAGTGGAAAGACTTTGCTTGTACCGTGGGTCCAGGAGAGTGAATACCCAGTAATCGGTGCTGGAATAAATTCTTTGACGCGAGGGTCACGGGATAGGCCCAGCCTATGAAATCTGCCATATGCGCCAGAGTACCAACGCGCAAGAATTAACTCCCTCCTGCTGACTCTCCATTTCCTCCTCCTCCACTCCTCTTCTTCTGCCCATACAGCGGAACAGGTGAAGGACTCAACAATGGACTCCCCTTTTCTACTCGCCAACATTCCCTCCTCTCCTCCTCCCTCCTCCACCTCCTCCGATATGCGCTGAAGGTGCCTTGGCTATCAACAAGGGAATCTTTTTCCCCGTATCTGTGACGAGCGCAAAGCTTCCGACTTCATGCTGACCAGAGAGTTTTTCAACAAGACGCACACGGGATGGTGAGGCTGATGATGGCGGCATTGCCACTGACCATCTGTGTTGACTCCTCAAGTTACTCAGCACCTGACAGATATCAGACATCCTGTCCACTCCTCATTGTAGACTGAGGAGCTGACTGACCTGATACAATTTCTGGTGGAAGTTGACATCTGGCAGTCTACAATCGCTACTGCGCGTGGTAAACTCTGGATAACATGGTTAATGTTGAATTCCACCTCGTGGGCACGTCGCACAACAGTCGGTGAGCGGTCGTTTGGGAGGCGGCGCTGCGCGCCCGAGATGGCAGCATCTGTGCTGGACTTCCTGAAATGCGCACAGATGCGGCGCACCTTCGTGAGCAAATCTGACAGATTGGGGTATGTCTTGAGGAAACGCTGAACTATCAGATTTAACACATGGGCCAGGCATGGCACATGTGTCAGTCTGCCGAGTTGCAGAGCCGCCACCAGGTCACGGCCGTTGTCACACACAACCATGCCTGGCTTCAGGTTCAGTGGTGCCAGCCACAGATCAGTCTGCGCCGTGATGCCCTGTAATAGTTCTTGGGCGGTGTGCCTTTTATCGCCTAGGCTCAGCAGTTTGAGCACCGCCTGCTGTCGCTTAGCGACGGCACATGTGTCAGTCTGCCGAGTTGCAGAGCCGCCACCAGGTTACGGCCGTTGTCACACACAACCATGCCTGGCTTCAGGTTCAGCGGTGCCAGCCACAGATCAGTCTGCGCCGTGATGCCCTGTAATAGCTCTTGGGCGGTGTGCCTTTTATCGCCTAGGCTCAGCAGTTTGAGCACCGCCTGCTGTCGCTTAGCGACGGCACTGCTGCTGTGCCTAGAGCTACCGACTGATGGCGCCATGCCCACGGATGGTAATTCGGAGGAGGAGGGGTGGGAGGAGGTATAGTAGGCCTTTGAGACCTGGACCGAGGTAGGCCCCGCAATCCTCGGCGTCGGCAGTATATGTTTTTTAGTAATATAACATTAGACTTATTAATGTTAATATTTTTTATTAAAACCGTTTTAGAATTATATTTTTATGTTAATTATTATAACCTTAGGTTATACCATATTTTTTATTAGATATATATATTATTCGTTAATTCTATATTTTTACACTCACCCGGCCACAGTTTTTACTACTCACTTTCAAACCACCTGCGGGTCGGGAGGGGACTCGGGCAAGGGCGGGGAGGCGGTTGCACGGGGAGGCCCACCACGGGGCAGCAGTGTGGCGGCCACGGGGGGAGGACCCCCACCAACGGTGCACGGACGTTTAGGTTTACTCGCCCACTTTGACGGTAGAGGCCCCCCACAACGGGACAACGCGCCACGGGGGGCGGGGCAAGACGGGCCGCGTGCACGGGGTGAACGGTGGGTTTGTGAGGCGGGGGCGCGGGAAGGGAAAACTTGGTGATGGCAAAGCGATACAAGGGCGGGACGCTACCACGCTTTAAGGTGCAGGTTGCTCCACTGTGTGCTATGTATTTGTCTTGCACGAGAGGGGGTGGGAGTGTACGGTAACGACTGTCGCAGACGCGACACAAAGCACGGGTCCGGGGGAGCGGGGCGGGCGGGCGGCTAAGGCCCCAACGGGGGAACGGGCGGACGGGGGCGGCCCCCCCACCGGTAGAACGGGCGGGAGCTCCACCGGGGCCAACGCGGCGGGCCAAGGCCGGGCCTGCATCAGGCATGTGTGGGCGTATAGTACACGTGCTCATAACGCCTGAGCTGGGGCCACGGTGCGGGCGCGCACGACGGGACCGGGCCACGCGACGGGCAGACCCCAACGCCGGGGGGATCCACTAACGCAACGGGAGGCAACGCCAAGCCACGAGGGGCGGGCGTCGGGCGGGGGCGAGGTAGGGGAGAGGGGGGAGGGGGAGGAAGGGGGGAGAGGGGGGGGGGCGGGGAGGGAAAGGGGAACCTAAGGGAAATGGGGAAACGGCGAACGGAGTTCCATTTTTTTTATTCTTTCTCTATTTTATTACTTGTTCCCACTTTAAAACTCTTTTTACTTTTATTTCGTTCAAACTGACTTTGTTTTATTTTCGCCAAGTTACACTTATTAGGGTTACACACCATGGATGCTCAAGAGAAGACGCTAAGAAAAGTAAGAGTAAGGTAAGAAGAGAGAAAGAGAGAGTAGAGAGAAGTTTAAAGGGTTGGGATTGGTTGTTGTCGTGTAGTTTGTTTTTATTGTCGCCTCTTTGTTGTTGTTGTTGTGGTGCATTGGTGTGTTTTGTGTTTGTTGGTTTTTGTGGTTTGTCTTTTTTGTTTTTTGTTTTTTGGTGATTTTTTTTTTTTTTTTGTTTGTCGGTTTTGTTTTGTTTTTTTGTTTTTTGGTTTTTGTTTGTTGTGTTTTGTGTTGGATGTGTTTTGTGTGTGTTGTGTGTGTGTTGTGCGTGGCCCCCCTTCCCCCCCTGCAAGGGGGCGGGAAAGGAGGACAGGGGCGCGGGGCAGGCGGATAGAGGGAAGGGGGGGGGGGGGGGGGTGGGGGGGGGCGGGGGAGGGAGGGGTGGCGCAAGGAAGAACGAAGGGGGGGGACGGGGCCGGGAAGGGGGGGGGGGGGGAAGAAAGGGGGAATGGGTGCAACCGATGCGGACGGGGGGGTCGGGGAGGGGGGAGGGGGTTGGCGGGGGCGGAAAGTGTGCCGGCGGTGTGGGCAAGACGTGGGGCGGCCTGTAGTGGGTGACGCCTGTTTTTTACCTTTTGGTTTCTTTTTTTTGGTTCCCTGTTGTGTCAGTTTCTGCGTTTGCATTGCCCTTTCAGAGAGGAGAAGAAAACTGCCTCTCGGCCCTCAGCTCAATTCTTTGAATTGGCATAGAATTTTTCAAAAGGTTGGCTGGAAGCATATCCTCAGAATTTTTGGTAGGTCTCCGTGGTACACTTTTCCATTATTATTCTCCACATTTTTCCCATATATTAAATTTTTATTTTATGGACCCCGACCCATGCATCGGATGTGGACGCATACACAGTTGATCGCAGAATTTTGTCCGGCTGCACACCCATGATGCGAACCTTCCCGTTCCACCACACCAAAAAAGAAGATTTGCTCATTTTTGGAATTGAGATCTGGTGTGCCTGTGTGATGCGAGGCCATTTGAACAAGTGAATTCATTTTGTCCATGTTCAAAAACCAAGTCGGAGATGTGGACGGATTTCTGGGGGGAGAGGCAGGGAGATGGAGGGTGATCGAGATGAGGAGAGGGATGAGATTAGGCGATGTTTTGGGGTGTGTGAGGAAGATGGAGTATTGTGAGGATGATCTGAGGAGGATTGTGGCGCTGATCGGATAGGGATATGATTGAAGTTGAGTTGTCTGACGAATTTGTGGGCTTGTGTTGAGGATGGTGTGATTCTGATGGAGATGGTGATATTGATTTTATTCCAGCTTTTACTACATGGGTCGTTGCTTGCATTATCCTGCTGAAAAGTAGCCATCAGATGTTGGGTATATTGTGCTCCATAAAGGAGGATGGACATGGTCAGCAACATACTCAGGTAGGGCTGTGTTGTTGCAAGATGGACTCAATTTTGGTACCACAGCGGCCCAAAGAGTCGCAAGAAAATATTCCCCACACCATGACACCACCAGCACCAGCCTGAACCCGGAATTGATACAAGGCAGGATGGATCCATGCTTTCATGTTGTTGACGCCAATTCTGACCCTTTTACCCATCCGAATGTCGCAGCAGAGAAATCGGACCAGGCAACGTTTTTTTCCAATCTTCTACTGTCCAATTTGATGAGCTTGTGCAAATTGTAGCCCTCAGTTTCCTGTTTCTTAGCTGAAAGGAGTGGCACCGTGTTGGTCTTCTGCGCTGTAGACCATCTGCCTCAAAGTCGACGTACTGTGCGTTCAGAGATGCTCTTCTGCCTACCTTGGTTGTAGCGGCTGGCGATTTGAGTCACTGTTGCCTTTCTATCAGCTCGAACCAGTTGCCTATTCTCCTCTGACCTCTGGCATCAACAGGCATTTCGCCCCACAGAACTGCCGCTCATGATGTTTTTTCTTTTTCGGACCCTTCTCTGTAAAACCCTAGAGATGGTTGTGCGTGAAAATCCAGTAACAGCAGTTTCTGAAATACTCAGACCAGCCCTTCTGGCACCAACACCATCCACTTAAAGGCACTCAAATACATCTTCTCTTCCCCATACTGATGCTCGTGTTTGAACCGCAGGAGATTGTCTTGACCATGTCTACATGCCTAATGCACTGAGTTTGCCGCCATGGTGATCGGTCGTGATTAGAAATTAAGTGTTACGAGCAGTTGGAATGTGTACTAATAAGTGGCCGGTGAGTGTATATTGGTCTTAATTGGAAAATGGCCCACCTAAAATATGTGTTTATTAGAGATGGATCGAAAATACTAGTCCGGAGTGATGCTCGTTCGAGCATTAGCATACTCGAAACTGCTCGTTGCTCGGACGATACTTCGCCGCTCGAGAAAATGCATCTCCCGCCGTTGGATTTTTGGCGGCCAGAAACAGAGCCAATCACAAGACAGAGACTCTGCCACTCCACCCAGATGAGTGGTACCCTTACACGGTCGATAGCAGTGGTTGGCCTGGATTCAGGTGACCCTGGAATAGACTAGTCCCTGCCTGCGCTGCTCGGATCATTCTCTGTCTGGATTTGGCGCTAGGGAGAGAGCGCTGCTGGTCAGGGAGGGAAGCGTTAGGGGTTCATATTAGAATAGTGTTAGGCAGGAGTGATTCTACAAGAACCCAACAGCCCTCTTAGGGCTAACAATAACGTTTTATTTTACTTTTTTTTGGTTTGCCTGGGCTGGCTTGCTGCCATAGTAGTGCAGCTAGTACCATAATGTGAGGAATTTGCAGGGAGACTTGCTACCGTTTGTGTTTAGCTCTTAGTGACACACATATCCACCTCAAACACCGAAGTGGGACAATTTATAGGGTTTGATTAGAATTAGGCGAAAAGTCTGGCTGTTTATTTTTTTTTACCTTTATTTCTTTTTATAACTCAAAGTCATCAGGCACAGCACAAAATCCAGTTGTGTGCTGTCGTGTAGGTTGAAACTAGCCATAGCAATAGGATAGCATCGTTTGTTTTTAAAAAATAAATAATAAAAAAAAAATAAACACAAAAAAAAAAAAATTAAAGTTTACACTTTAATTTGGAAAATGTTTAACCCGAGGGCTGTAGTGGGTAGAGAGACGAGGAGCGTGGACGTGGGCGTTCCAAACTACTGCAGGGGTAGAGGGCCGTGGTCTGGGCGGGGTGAGACACCACCTGCTGATGAGGGAGCAGGGAACGCCGCAGAGCATACTCCCTAGGTTCATCATGTCTCAAGTTACTGGGACTCGTGTGTAGAGCACTGTTGAGGCCAGAACAGTTGCCAAGAGGTGATGTCTGGATTGCGGACAATGTTCTAGCCATTTGTCCACAGTCTTCCACGCAGTTTCCACCCATGTCACCGAAATGCACACTCTCAGCTCCTCCACCTCAGCCTCTTCCCCCAGTCCTGTGCCCCCTCCCAGCAAAATTGGCATTTGAACCGGCATAACTCGGGACTGTTTCTCGGACCTTCCCACAGTCACAAAACCACTTGTCCGTTGCTGCTGAGCTATTTTCCGATGCCCAGGTTTTTCCACCGTCGAGTCTGGTGTGTGTGATTGAGATGACATTATACGTGTGGAGAAGTGTTGTAAAGAGGTGTCGGACGATGAGGGAGACACGGTTGTCAGACAGTGGTGAAGTTGTTGTCAGGCAGGAAGTCCGAGGGAGGAGCAGACTGAGGGATCGGAGGATGATGAGGTGACCAGACCCAAGCTGGGTGATAGGCCCGGGTGAACACAGTGCTTCGAGACGGAGGCGAGTCCTTAGCAGAACAGGTTTTGAAGAGAAAGTGGTGGGCAGACAAAGAGGCGGCCGAGTGGTGCATCAGCGCCAATGTTGCTCGTAGTCAAGCTCCCGTGGCGAGGGCTAGATTTTCAGAAGTCTGGAGGTCCTTATTAAGAGAAACACGGATGACCGCACGGATGTGGTTGTGCAACCTGTGCAAACCAAGATCAGCAGGGATTTCCACCACTTACTAGCTTAACTACCACCAGTATGCGCGGCATATGAATGCTAACACCCCACTCAATGGCACCGAGCCCGTTCCCCCGGCCGGGACACCACTGCTTCCTTCCCCTGGTTCATCTGCAGTCAGCCCCCTGCCCAGGACCCCGGCCCAAACACCTCCCGTGCGAAAAACTCCATCTTCGCCCCACGATCTCCCAGCATCACCACGTTCAGGCTCTCCATACCCAGACGCTGGAGCGCAAAAGGAAGTAAGCGCAACCCACCCACACGCCAAGCCCTCAAACGTCCACATCTCCAAGTTGCTTAGCCTGAGAGATGCTGCCCTATAGGCTGGTAGAGACCGAGGCTTTCAAACCTCATGGGCGCGGCCGCCCTCGGTATTCGGTCCCCAGCCGCCACTAACTTTTCAGATGTGCCGTCCCAGCCCTGCACCAGCACGTGTCGAGAACATCATCCGTGCCTGAACCAACGCCGTTTCTGACAAGGTCTACCTGACCACGGGACACGTGGACGAGTGCTGCCGGGCAGGGCCACTATATATCGCTGACGGCACATTGGGTTAACTTGGTGGAGGCTGGGACCGAGTATGCCTGTGGGGCTGGTAATCAGCCCCAGGGTCAGACTCGGTCCCAGCCTCCACCAAGTTAACCCAATGTGCTGTCAGCGGCATATAGTGGCCCTGCCTGGCAGCACTCGTCCACGTGTCCGTGGTCAGGTAGACCTTGTCAGAAACGGCGTTGGTCAGGGCACGGATGATGTTGTCTGACACGTGCTTGTGCAGGGCTGGGACGGCACATCGGGAAAAGTAAACTCCAATAGAGATCTTGGGATGTGGTGGATGGAAGGGAGATTCACATCATGGATGTGATGCCGACAAATCTGCGGCCAACTGTGTGATGTCCATCATGTCAATATGGACAAAAATCTCTGAGGAGGCGTCCAGCACATTGTTGAATCTATGCCATGAAGAATGAGGCAGTTCTCTGAAGCAAAAGGGGGTCCAACCCGTTACTAGCATGGGGTACTAATAAAGTGGGCGGTGATGAGTGTAGGGTGCACTGATTGGATATTGGCCACGCCCATACGTGCAACAAAGTGCTTATTTGCATATAATAAAACACAGCTCGGATTGGTTGCCATGCGGACAATTAGAAACAGTTTTTAACAGATAAAAATTCCCTTTAGAGTCTATATAGGGTCTGAATTATACCAAGGAATAGTGTCCTCCCCGTGCTTTACAGGAAGCAGTTTATCTTTTACTAGAAGACAGCGATTAGTAGGATATTGTATCCTCATCATCTGCTTGTTTATAGTCTCCTGAGCGGATCAAATTGACCTCATCAGATTGGAGACAGTGTGTAAACCAAACGGAAATCATGGAGGGAGGGAGAGATACAGTACCACATCGGAGTCGTAATCCAGGCCTTGACCCTTATCTGGCAGAGATATGGAATTCGTATAAAATGTCATGGACTGATGCAAAGCAAGTGAGAGTTTACAAATGGATCTGACGGGCGCTCCATGAGAAACAGCTGTGTGCAGGCGCTCTCTGTAATACTGGGATATTCCTCCAGCAGCACGCCGTGTCCGTGCCTGTCCGTAGTCACCTACCGCCGGCAATGGGCCTCTTGTGTAATGTCATGTGGAGTTGTGATCATGGGAATACATACAAATCCAAAGGGTGCTTAGAGGATGATAAAAAGTTTGACGTAGATAAAATTGAAAATTGGCGCTTTGGAGCCCAATTATCTATACTTCAGATTGTAGAGCCGGTTCACATTAATCTGTGATCCCGGCGTGGTCCATGGATGTAACAAGTGGCCATGCCAAGACTGAACACTAGTTGGGGGGACGTGAGAGGAGTGGACGCTCCACAGACTGAACACTATGTTGGGGGCGGGGGGACGTGAGGAGTGCCCGCGCAACAGAACGAACACTATGTTGGGGGACTGAGAGTGCCGCTCCACAGACTGAACACTATGCTGGGGGACGTTTGAGGAGTGCACAAGAATGAACACTGTGCTGGGGGGATGTGACGAGTGCGGCCACAGAATGAAACCTATGTTGGGGGGACGGGACTGAGTGCCACGAATGAACACTATGGTGGGGGACGTTGTGATGAGTGGCCGTGCCACAGGACTGAACACTATGCGGGGGGACGTCTTGAGTGACACAGACTGAAACACTATGTTGGGGTGGGACGTGCAGGGAGTGCCGCGCCACAAGACTGAACACTATGTTGGGGGGACGTGAGGAGTGCCGCTCACAGACTGAAACACTATGATGGGGGATGTGGACGTGAGGCCATAGATGAAACACTTGTTGAGGGGGGACGTGACGAGTGCCACAGATGGAACACTATGTTGGGGACGTGACGAGCTGCCACAGACTGAACACTATGTTGGCGGGGGGAGTGATGAGTGCGTTGCCACAGATGAACACTATGCGGGGGGAGCTTGAGTGAACACAGATGAAACACTATGTTGGGGGGACGTTGTGAGGAGTGCCGCGCCACCAGACTGAACATAGTTGGGGGGACGTGAGGAGTGCCGCTCACAGACTGAACCTTAGCTGGGGGCGGACGAGTGCCAAGAATGAAACACTGGTGTGCTGGGGGGATGTGACGAGTGACGTGCCATTAGACTGACCACTATTGTTCGGGGACGTGACGAGTGCCACAGACCTGAACACTATGTTGGGGGACGGTGACGAGTGCCACAAGACTGAACACTATGTTGGGGGGAGTGATGGAGTGCGTGCCACGACTGAACACTATGCGGGGGGACGTTGGTGACACAGAATGAACACTATGGTGGGGGGACAGTGAGAGTGCAACGCCAAAGACTGAACACTATGCTGGGGGAGGTTGAGGTGGCTTGCGCCCACAGATGAACACTATGCTGGGGGCGGTGAAGTGTGCCACGACATGGACTGAAACACTATGATGGGGGGACGTGACGATGTGCCGTGCCATGGACTGAACACTATTCTGGAGGGACATGACCCATGACAGTGCCGCGCCACGACTGGTGAACACTATGCTGGGGGAGGTGACGCGTGCTGTGCCACAGACTGAACACTATGCTGGGGAGGTGACGAGTGCCGCGCCATGGACTGAAACCTATGTGGGGGGAGAGGGTGACGAGATCACACAAGACTGAAAACAACTGCTGGGGGAAAGGTGACGATGACAGAGACTGACACTATGATGGGGGGACGTGGACAGGGCACGCTGCAGGACTGAAACTATGCTGGGGGACGGGGACGAAAGTCGCGACGCGGACTGACCACTATGCTGGAGGGAGGGACGTGATGAGGCCGCTGCCATGGACTGAACACTCTGCTGGGGGGACTCGGTGATAGGCCGCGCCGGACTCTAAACAATATGCTGGGGAGTGATGAGTGCCGCGGCCATGGACTGAACATATGCTGGGGGACGTGACGGTTGCCTGTGAAACAGACTGAAACACTATGCTGGGAGGAGGTGACGAGCAAGTGTAGCGCATGACTGAACACTATGCGGGGGAGGCGCGTGATGAGTGCCACGCCATGGACTGAACACTTATGCTGGGGGGACGTGACGAGTGCCGTGCCACAGATCTGACACTTATGCTGGGGGACGTGGACGAGTGCGTGCCACAGGATGAAAACTATGCTGGGGGAGGTGACGAGTGCCGCGCCATGGACTGAAACACTATGCTGGGGGGGAACGTGATGAGTTGCAGCGCCATGGACCGCACACTATGCTGGGGGGAGGGACGCGTGCCGCGCCATGGACTGAACACTATGCTGGGGGGGAAGTGACGGTGCGCGTCATGGATGAACACTATGCTGGGGGGAGGTGACGAGTGCCGCTGCAGGACTGAACCCATGCTGGGGGGACGTGACGAGTTGCCACAGACTGAAACCACTATGCTTGGGAGATGCGAAAAAGTGCTGCGCCGTGAGCTATGAACACACTAGGCTGGGGGAATGGCGGACAAGTGCATGCCACGGAGTGATCGCTCTGCTGGGGGGCTCAGTCGCCAGCATAGGGATCCAGTCTGTGGAAGTCACTCGTCACGTCCCTGACCACTGACTCATTTCGGAATATTTGACCCGGCCTTATATGATAGCCGTAAATTTTTTTTGTAGTATACTTTATTAATGATATTTCCTTTATTCCAGCAGTTCCTAACTCCTCTTTTGTCCTGGATCCAGTGACAGCGAGAGATAAGGATCCTGATAAAGGACAGGCCCTGGGCAGTATAATCTCCTCACAGAAGCGGAATCATCAAGGGAAAAATTCTATAGTGTAGAGAGTTCATTTCATTAGCACCATTCTTTCCTTAACTCTGTATTTAAATATGGGGGCTCATTTTTAATCTAAGGGTCCAAATCGCGCATTTCGTCGGGTTTCCCAAATTTTTCCGCTTTGCGCCGAATTGCGCCATCGGATTGTGGAGCATCAGCGCCGGCTTTCACGCGCGAAATCGGGAAGTGAGTGGCCCGCCGGAAAACGGAGACGGAAAAAGTGTGAACTCCGGCGGACTCAGCGCAAACAGCGACACCTAGTGGAATAGGCGCACAACCTTAGTGAATCGGCAGAACCCGGGTCAACCTCATGGACTTAAGCTCTTGTGTCGCCCCCTCATCCTCATAGACTGTACGTCTTGTGTCACCCCCTCTCTATAGACTGTAAGCTATTGTGTCACCCCGGCACCTCATAGGAATGTAAGCTCTTGGTCACCCCCTAATCCTCATAGACTGTAAGTTCTTGTGTCACCCCCTCATCCTCTTGAACTGTAGATCTTGTCATCCCCTCAGCATCTAGACTGTAAGCTCTGTGTCCCCTCATCCTCATAGACTGTAAGCATCGTGTCACCCCTCCTCATCATAGACGTAAAGCTCTTGTGTCCACCCCCATCAGTCGTAGACTGTAGCTTGTGTGTTCCTCTAATCCTATAGGAACTGTAAGCTCTTGTGTCACCCCCCATCCTCAAGACTGTAAGCTTTGTGTACCCCCCATCCTATAGACTGTAAGCTCTTGTGTCACCCCCTACCTCATAGACCGTAAGCTATTGTGTCACCCCCTCGTCCTCATTAGAACTGTAGCTCTTGGGTCACCCCATCCATCCTCAGAGACGTAGCTCTTGTGTCACCCCCATCCTCATAGAATGTAAAGCTCTTGTGTCACCCCCCCTCATCCTCATAGACCATAAGCTATTGTGTCACCCCCTCATCCTCATAGACTGTAAGTCTGTTGGTCACCCTTCATCCTCATAGACGGTAAGCTCTTGTGTCACCTCCTCATCCTCATAGACTGTGGCTCTTGTGTCACCTCTCATCATCATAGACTGTAAGCTCTTGTGTCACCCCCTGCATCTCATAGACTGTAAGTTCTTGTATGGAACCCCTCATCCTCATAGACTGTAAGCTCTTGTATCACCCACTCATCATCATAGACTGTAAGACTCTTGTGTAAACATCTCATCTATAGACTGTGCTCTTGTGTCCCCCCTCATCTCATAGACTGTGAGCTCTTGTGTCACCTCCTCATCCTCATAGACTGTTGTAAGCTCTGTGTCACCCCTCATCTCATTAGACGTAAGTTCTTGTGTCAACCCCCTAATCCTCATAGACTGTAAGCTCTTGTATCACCCCCCTCATCCTCATAGAATGTAAGCTCTTGGTACCCCCTCATCTCATAGACTGTTTAAGCTCGTGTATAACCCCTCTACTAATTTAGACTGTAAGCTCTGTCTAACCCCCCTCATCCTCATAGCGTAAGCTATTGTATCCACCCCCTCATCCTAATAGACTGTAAGCTCTTGTGTCATTATCATCATCCTCATAGACTGTACGCTATGGTGTCACCTCTCTCCTCATAGAGGTAAAGCTCTTGTGTCACCTCATCATAATAGACTGTAAGTTCTTTGTGTCACCACCTCACCTCATAGACTGTAAGCTCTTGTGTAACCCCTCATCCCTCAAGAATGTAGCTATTGTGTCAACCTCCTCTCCTCATAGACTGTAAGCTCTGTGTCACCTCATCAGCCTCATAGACTGGGAAGCTCTGTGCCACCCTCATTCCTATAGACTGTAAGCTCTTGGTGGGTCACATCATATCTCCATAGACTGTAAAGTCTTGGTATCCACACCCCTCACCTCATAGACTGTAAGCTCTGTTGTAACCCCTAATCCTCAGAGACTGTAAGTTTTGTGTGCACCCCCTCATCCTACATAGACTGTAAGCTCTTTGTATCACCCCCCTCATCTCAGACTGTACGCTCTGTTGTCACATCCTCATTCTCATAGACTGTTAAGATCTTGTGTACCCCTATCCCATAGACTGTAAAGCTCTTGTGGCACCCCTCATCCTCATAGACGTTAAGATCTTGTGTAACCCTTATCTCATGACTGTAAGATCTTGTGTCCCCCCTCATCCTTCATTAGACTGTAAGTCTTGTGTCACCCCCTCATCCTAATAGCTGCAAGATATTGGGTCACCTCCTCATGCCTCAGAGGCGGTGAGCTCTTGTGTCACTCATCATCCTCATTAGGACTGTTAAGCTCTTGTGCACCCACATCACCATAGACTGTAAGTTCTGGTGTCACCTCCTATCCTCAGAGACGAAGCTCTTGTATCACCCCCTCACCTCATAGATGTAAGCTTTGTGTCACCCCTCATCATCAGAATGTAAGCTCTTGTATTCACCCCCCTCACCTCATAGACTGTAAGCTCTTGTGTCACATACTCATAGACTGTAAAGCTTTGTGTCACCCATCATCCTCATAGACTGATAAGCTCTTGTGTCACATCTAATAGACTGTAAGATCTTGTGTCACCCCCTCATCTCAGACTGTAAGCTTCTGTGGCACCCCCTCATCCTCAAGACTGTAACTATGGTGTCACCCCTCATCCCATAGACTGTAAGTCTTGTGTTCACTCCCTCATCCTAATAGACTGAAGCTCTTGTTCACTCCTCACCTCACAGACTGTAAGCTCTTGTATCACCCCTATCCTCATAGTACTGTAAGCTCGTGTGTCACCCCCTAATTCATCATGAGAACTGTAAGCTCTTGTGCACCCCTCATCCTCATAGACTGTAAGCTATTGTGTCACCCCCTCATCCTCATAGAATGAAGCTCGGTTGTCACCCACTCTCCTCATAGATTGTAAGCTTTGGTTCACCCCCTAATGACGGTAAGCTCTGGTGTAACCCCTTCATCCTCATAGACGTAAGCTCGGTGTCCCCCTCATCCTAATAAGACTTGTAAGCTCTTGTATCACCCCCTCATCCTCATAGACCAGTGATGGGGAACCTTTTAAAGGATGGGTGCCAAAAATAAAACCAAACCCACTATTTACCGTCCAAGTGCCAACTGACAATTTAAACAGTTAATTATTGCTCCCTGTTTCTTCCACAACATTTCAATCGTATGGCCCTGAGACCACCACTAGAGTTGAAAGCGGAGGGTGAAATTCAGACTATGACTGTAGCATCCCTTCCAAGGTCTCTCTGTTACAGGAAGAATCATGGGGCCATCAAAAGATCATCTGGCCCTGTACACCTTCTCCACTTTTCTGCATTTTAATCAGTCAAGGATGGTCATCTTTAAAACAGCATTAAGAGCAGCAGAGGAAGATTCCAGTCCGGTCTTGTTAAACTCTGGTCCTGGGGCAACAGCCTGGGTGCCCACAGAAAGGGCTCCAGAGGTGCCACCTCTGGGCCACCCGTTGCTAGGTTCGCAACCACTGCATGACTATTATTATAGATATATAAATTTCTCATAACAGGAAGAAGCAGGAAAGGCAAAGAGACAGAGAGAATTCTTTACTATGATGGGTATTCCCATGTCAAATGATGGGGGGGGCGGGGGGGGTGTTAATTGTTAGCTTTGTTGACTAGGACTGTATAAAGTTTGGACTTCCATGTGGCTGTTGTGTCCACTAGAGCTAAATGCAATAGTTATGGTGGTGACTAGTAGCAAAAAATGAAAATTGTTGTGGTGAGGATATATACACTACAATCTGATGTGTTGTATATGGTCCCACTTTATCAAACAGAATCCTTAAAAAAAATTTCAATCATAATCTACCATCAAAATCCATCATGATAAAACCAGGGACACTTACTTATAGATTCCGGGCACCGGGATGTGGTAATATTCTTATACTTGTTGACATGACCTCCTTAGTTTTTTAAAAAAATCACGTTTTGAAATTATGCTAATGTGTCCGAAGGAATACGTGGGTGCTCTGTCTTCACAGGTGTTATAATGGGGCATGGAGGTCCGACGATAGGCACCTAATGTGAATTGTCTTGCGACACAATTTGAATCTTAAAAATCCCGCGCTAAGTACGAATCAGTCAAGATCGTTTCGAAAAAGCACCCCGTCTTATGCCCCAACGTCCTTATTTTTCCTCCACTAAACCCATTTCTTCCCTTTTCAAACCCTCTACTTCCCTTCTCATTTTTTTCCCCTTTTAACCATACCCCGCCAAGGCAACACACATCCTTTCTCCTTTCCACTTTTTCTCTCTTCGTACTTCCCATTACAAGACTCCCTTCTTAATTTGCTGCTTTCAAATTTCTAATCCTACCTCTGTATTTCCATCCACGTTGTCCGACCGCCCCCCGATTCTGCGCATTGAAAGCCGGTTTTGTGATGCCACACAATCATATCGCGTGCACCACAATCCCAGTGCAGACCCTTGTTAAATATTGTTTAGACTGACAAATCCTGAAAACCATGAACAATCCAACAAAGTGCGCTCTGAAACACGTAGTAATAAGCCATGTCTCCCCCTACCCTGTTCAGTCAGCACTTCGTCCTTCCAGTTGTGCGCGGCTGCCATGAAGAATAGAGCAGTAGAGTGGGGGAAGTGCTCCAGAGAGCAGGAGAGAGGGGAGAAGAAAGGAAAGAAAGAGAGAAGAGCACAGGGGGGACCTGGCAAAACATCCTTAAGGCACTTCCGATCCCTAGCATTAATTTGAAAGTTGATTTAGAAGGAAGGAGGCAACGGATAACAACTATAAGAAGATTACCACAGTCCCAGGTGCCTGGGGTCTATGAGTATTGTCCTGATGATGGATTTTGGGTGGTAGATTCCTTTGGCGAAAGTCATTTAAAAAAGGTTTACTATCTAATCCAAATGGATTATTGGAAATCTATTTTATTTCATTCTGCACTATTGTTCCAAAAATCAGTTTTTATTCTTCATTCAGTCCTTTAGACTCGTGCTAAAAGGTTTCCCTTTTCAAAGGGAGTGGTACTAATCTATTCACTTAAGGAACAAAAAAGCGCCCTTCCATCCGGGTCTTTATACCTGAGCACGGTGGTAGTGGTTAGCATACAGCCTGCAGCCACTGGCACAAGGGTTGGTTCAGGTATCAGGAAAAAGATCTGCAAAGAAGAGTTTGTATGTTCTCCGGTTTGTGTGGGTTTCTCCGGGTCCTACGGTTTCCTCCCAACTCCCCCAAAAAAATAATGGTAGGTTGATTAGATTGTGAGCCCCATAGAAAGGGGAACTGATTCTGGCAAAAAAACTGTGTGTAGCGCTGCGTTATCTGTGTGCGCTATAAATGCAAGGGAATATTATTATTATCTGGTCAATGTGCATCCAATCACGCTCCATCCAAACAACAGGGGATCCTCAGAAAATATTAATAAGTGATAGAAAACATATCCTATAGAAATAATAAATGACAAGATTTACCATTTTATTTTGAAAATTAAAAATAATTATATATATATTTTCTATCAAACAGGAAAACTTAAATTACATCCACTCAAAACAAATGCGGTATTTCAGATATAAAAAATATAATAATCTAGTAAGTGAATTATGGTAGTTACAAATCTCTAGAGATATAGGACGGTATTATTACATCTCAACTGCTAACAGGATTAATGTACACAAGATAAAAAAAACACATACAAAACCCCAGGCCATAACAACACGTGATAAAAAGTGTTATACTGCCCCTGGGATATACAGCTCAGTATCGCATCATTATATTTCCACTACGGCATTAGTGGAATAGGGAAAAAATCAATAACTGGGGGAGGGAACCGTTGCATCTGTCAGAAGAAACATCATGCATAGAAAATAGTTTTAAAAAAAAATGTGTTTTAAAATCGGTTAAAAATCTGACAGAATAAAAAATATATACACATTATACACAGCTTCCCTATTTCATAATATTAATTATACAAATTCCCGTTTTATTATTTTTGATTTATAGTACAGAGTTAGTTGCTCTGTGTGGTGTGTGTATAATATATATGATTGCAGTAGTAGCGTCAAAGCTTTGGGTTTAACCACTGATACAGTAAAGGGATCTACCACCAGTAAAAGATGTATGCAAAATAAGGCGTAGGGACTCCATTAGCACCTATGGGAGCCTGGAACCCCTCAGGCTAATTTGCATAAAACCCTTCCTATCCTTTACATCTCGGCTAATGAAAATTACAATAAAAAAGCAACTTAGGTCAGTTTATTAGGACCTGGGGGAGTAGGAAAGAGGTCAATGGAAAGAGTAGCTCCTGCCTTGGAGGGCTCAGATGACCTATGGTTAATGATTGTTCATTATGTGAAATGGTCGCCAGGTAATACCACTTACCCTGAGAGGCCAATGCAGGAAGAAGGCGGGAGCTAGAAGCTCAGGATCTGCAGTTCTTGATGAATCAGTAGTAGGTTTTTTCTTATAAAGGGGTGCTGGTGTGAATAGGATAACACCTTTACCAGTAAAATTAAATTCATCGAGAGCTGTCTAAAATAATTGGACCGTGTAATTCTCCTGCTTTAAACCGATTCTTACACTTTAAGCAGGACTGCGCACTTGAAAGAGAAACCCACCAGAGGACCCCTATATATTATGCCTGCTGACATAGAGAATAAAGTTAGGTAGGAGTGCATAAAGTGCTTCGCTTTTAGAGCCTTAAAGGGATATTCCTATATGAGAAATTTTCCTTGAATTGATCGTTCACACTAGCACCGTTGTGTTGTATGTAGACATTTATGTGCGAACAATTTTCTAGATGTCTACGTAGAATCTATGCTCTGTCTATTGTATACAGGTTCAAATATCCTGCATTAGCAATACCAAAATCCGCAATACAATGAGGCAACACTAGAGGCGCTCATACACTGAATTAATAGGATCAGGAAATCACCTAAACCCCCTAGTGGGTGGCTCAGGACAGGACAGAAATTTCTATATTACTGAAAGCAAGGGGTTCTACCTAGTTTACGGCTTAGAATTACGTTATAGATTCTCTGCTTGCTTCTGAAGAGATGAATTAGACATGATGATACTTTCTATGACCGTTTGCTCCCTTAGTAATCCGTCTGTAATACACTTGGTTAGATAAATGATATGGGGGGGGGGGGTGGGGGGGTGTCTTATGCCCTTGTTCTTCCCTCATTCCAGTCCGTTGACTGATATTGCCAAAATTAAGCCTGACTAGATCCATTGGTCAATAGAGTTGAAAGGTGTAAGTATCCTGTTTACTATAACTCCAAAGATTGGGCCCTATGCCCCCTATTGAAACTGATGTAATCCGTAAAAAAAAAGATTGGAAAAAAAAATTTGGAAAGGTTAAGGAGAACACTTAAAGATTAGCCCTGAAGGGCAGCAGTGACCCATAGATATCATTTATGGTTTTTGCATAGAAAAGAAAGTATCATAAGAGTAGCTCCGCACAATTTAGTTCGCATCAAATTTACGACTAATCTGCATATTGCGATTTTGGAGCAGGGATCGCTTCCATTGTGAAACCCCATTTGGATTCTGCCAAAGAAAATGGATCAAAATCTGAAGCAAACTGCAAGTCAAAACCAGGATTTTTAGGAGGGATTTGGGCCCTGGATTAGTTTTCGTTAGACATATTAAATGTTCTGTATTGGCAGTGTATTTTCCCAGGTGCATACAGGTGTTCTTACTACGGCGGGTATACGCTATGCAAATTGTCACCGAAATGTTATAAAAGTATAAAAGTGTGGCATTGCCTATCATCCCCATTACACAATATATTAAATATCCATACAAAAACACATCTTTAATGTATATACAACCAGGAACGGCGAGGAGTTAATAAGTCTGCTATGATACAATGGAGGCCACCTAGAAGGCTATCAGTATTTCTTGTAGCCGGTTTCGTGGTGGATGGTCAGTGATAGACTGCGATATTTTGCGCCTGTTTCATGCTGCTTAGCGATTGAGGGAGGGAAATGATGAATCTTCGAAAAAAAACCAACAACTAAATATGAACGTTTAGTTATGGGGGCAGAGCAGCTGTTTAAACGCGCTATAAAAGTGGGATTTCACAATTCGGACACCCTGTGTAATTCTAGATTATAGGTTGGTTGATAAAAGTATTGGGCTGTTAATTATCAATGGGGTGTCTCACAGAGTGAAGAGTTTTTAAGGAATCTTTCCTGCTAGTGCTCATGGTCCCCATGCGGGCTTATCTTTAGCGCTGACGCAACAAGCTAATACGCGTCTGGAGGGGTAACGGGACTTGTTGGCCGAAAAAAGGCCCACACATAGATGGAAGAAATCCGTGACCCATGCACCTCTTCCACCAAGGATCCAGGAAAACCACTCTGTAAGCTCATCTCCAAGGGAGGTGTCTGCATGATGGGGGTTCCTGCTGCTAGTGCCCGCAGGCGTTGCAGAGTGTAAGTTGAGTATTGATGAGCATGGCTGACCTCTACGTTCCTGGCCTTGCGTTCACACGTTTCAGTTCGATTGCATTTAGAAAACACCAATCCAACGGACCTGGAAGAGACTGGGGCCGATTCATATATGTTTCACCGGAAAGTATAGAATAAGGAGCTCCAGTGCTTTGCATGTTAACAGGCAAAATATGCATGCTTGTTTATGATCACATGTGTTCAGTGAAAACGTATATAGCGATCGGGCCAAGCTCCCCACGTTTCAGTTGGATTGTGTTTTTTAAATCCAACCGGAACGTGTGAATGCAACGTGAAGTAAATGAAACACAGGTGGCATGTACAGCTACGCATTCGTTCACATGGAGCCTTGTGGAGTTTAACAAAATGGGGCACATTTACTTACCCGTCCTGCGCAGTGAATTGTACGACCGGAAGCACACTGCCGCGATTCAGAAGATCGTGCGGCCCCGGTATCCGGCATGTGTCGTTTCCCCGCTTAGGGTCAGACAAAGTTCACCTTCTTCTTCCGGTGCATACAAAGTGCTTTGATCTGCGTCACAATTGAAAGCTTCAATCCAGCGCTCAGCCGAATCAGTCGGATCGTACGACGGGGCCGCACCTTGAGTCTGTTGCAGGAAAGCCGTGCCGATGCGCCAAAATCCGAATGGCAGTGGCCACAATCCAATTCTAAATACCGTTCCAGGCTGCAATCCCAGAAAACGTTAGAAATGCTGGCTTGCGGGTCCCTTCGTAAATAAGCCCAAATAATCCAAATCAACCTGTTCTTGTGATCCATGTACCTAAACTAAAGGGACTGTGAAAAGACTGAGATTGCAATCCAATAAGAGTCAATATTGGCGCGGTGCTGGTTAACTCTTAGCAATATGCGCAGAATTTGGCTAATAGCGCTCAGATACCCTCCATGAGATTGATAATTAATATGTTTTACTCCCGAGTAATAAAAATTTTTTGAAAAGTATTGCATTAAATACGATTTCAGATGAAAAAAAACAGCAAGATAAAATCCTTACCAGTGGTGATTTGGGTGAATGAAATCCATTCATAGTTGTTGAGGGCTTCATTGTTGGTTCTTTGAACATTAAAATAGCCAACAAAAAATAGATGAGACTCTACAATTTATAAGAGAATGATGCCCCCCTTGATATGCGGTGGTTATGTTAGTAAGGATCTTGGTGTACCCTTCTCCCCCCCCCTCCCCCTCACCCCCCCCGGCCTTGATCCACCGTTTAGTTTGGGTGAGTTTCAGAACCACTGTCCAACAACTACATGGAGGTGTGGCAAGTCAAATGTATCTTATTGATAAGGAAGCTTTTTCACATGCAAAACAAGAGTGGTGCTTGTTACGATCGCACTGCATTAAGTTGAATACTGATAAGTGTTATTTCACTAGGGATTACAGACACCTACTATAAACACAGGTAATGATCCAGGCTCCTTCTCTCCAGATGGTTTGAGTAGTAATTAGGTTATGGAGGGGATATTAGAGCCTGTTAGGGTAACCAACCTACGCAGTTGTACTTACCTTCTTTTTCTGCAGTCTATGGTTATTTGGACGATTCGAGTGATTGGGAGAAGTCTCTGTTCCTCTATGAGAGCGCGGTCTGCGGGGCTATGGGCTGTTTGCTTTATCTCTGCATGGCTGGCAGAATTTCGCCATCGTCGAGGATGTTTCCACCAGTTCTCCGCCAGCATAAACGTGCCGGCTTTCCGAGAATACGGAGACACAACCTGATCGTATGTAACCAATAAAACAGTAAATTACGGATCAGCATAATAACGATGCTGCCAGCGAGGCAAGAGATGGTCCTGCTTTCACCTTACATATATTACTATGGGGCGGTTGTGCTTATTCGGGGATTCTTCAGAATCCTTCCAAGGAGGAAACTCAGGACATCACTACTCAAGACCAGTAGTAATGGAAACATAGCTTTTTTTTTGTTTTTACGGATGCAAGTACCCCTTCTTATACATGGGATCGTATATCAGGTGATGTTGGGGAAAGAAGGATAAGGCATGTTGAATTTGGGCGGCACGGTTGCGGAGGGATTAAGCACTTCTGCCTTGCAGCACTGGGGCTGGGTCAAATCCCACTAGGTCAAAATCTGCATAAAGAGTTTGTCTGTTTTCTCGTGTTTGCGGGGGGTGGGTTTCTCCGGGTCCTACGCGTTTCTCCCACACTCCAAAAACATTGTTAGGTGTTTAATTGTGTGAGCCCAGGGGGACCGGGACAATGTTGAAGTTGTGCAGCGCTGCGTAATCTGTGTGCGCATATAAAATAAGAATTAATAATTTCACCATGCTGATCATTTGTTATAACGTGATAAACGTCCACTGTCAGGATGTCTGGCAGCAGGGAGAGGAAAAACGTGGACTCTCGGCCGTGCATAAATGCAGGTAGAATTACATAAAACGTTGAAGAAAAAGCACCAATTTTTTTAGGGCCATTAATAATGCTAAATCTCTTATCTTATAAAGATAGATATGGTAATCAGTTATTCCTGGAATGTGTAGATGTCATGGGATCATCTGAACTGCACACTTCCCTTTACTCCATGAGATGGATTGACTACATGTAGAGCAACTGGTAACCTAAAAATTCTTCATGCAAGTTTATACTCAGGTTGTAAATAAAGCAGAGTAACACAGTTTCTAGATATTATAGTGACTTAGTAGTTTCCCCTCTGAGGTTCATCTGTGATTCTCGAGTTGGTCCGAAACTGGTGAATTGGAGACCGGCTCCGACAATGTATCCCATTACAAAGAAGAAGAATCTACTCCCTAAATCTTTCTCTCTCAAAAGTAGCGCCAATAGGAGTTACAGAGCAAGTAAAGTACTGCTAGGATATATAGGGTCCAACAGTGGGTGAGATAGGAGACTTACGCAAGATGCAGATGACAGGTGAGCCGATACATTATCTGCGCTGAAGGAAGATTTTACTATGAAAATTCAGAGAGGAAACCTGTAATGATGATTAGACCCAAAACCATCACCAAACCTTATATAACTAAAGCATAGGCAGCTCACAGAACCCAAGTATAATGCCATCTAAAGGATGGAAATTATTTTCTTGAACCCTCTCATGCTCGGTGGTGGAAATATCCATCACTAAGCTCTGCTGACAGAATATCCTTCGTGAGTTAATTTGGTTCAGCTTTGCATGGCGCTGGACCGGCATCAGTATACACAGGGTGTCAGCTGTACCTTACAGCTGCCACCACAGTCTAAACAACCCGCGGTTGGAGTGAGCTCGGTCGCGGGGTCTGACCTGTTAAATGGTTTGGGCAACATGACTACGGCATTTACATTGCCTTTTGGAGTCTTCCCCCATATAACCCCCTGGTATTTTTGGGGCACGATTTTCATGGCCGACTGGAAGACCAATCAGAACACCATGGCTGCCCCAGGCAGTGCTGTAAGATCCTGTCTGTTGTTAGGTGGTACAAGTCACCATGTCAGCTATGCGTTGTCAGTCTATTATTTAATAATAATAATACTTATTATATAGCGCCTTACAGATCATGCAGCGCTGCACAAAGCTGGTCAAATTGGTCCTTAAGGGTATTATCAGAACAAGCAATTAGATGAATGACTTGTAATGTCCCTGGTACAAACTGATAAAACATGTTAAACCTTAAAATTTAAAAAATGTTCTTAAATAAACAATAAATGAATCAAATTAAACTAGTAATTATATACTCGGAAAATCTCGGCTCGATTTGTAATCTGGACTTATGTCTATTAGAATAAAAAGACTTTTAAAAAATGATGAAAACACAAAGTTGAGATGTGGGAAATGGATAGTAAGTGGGTTGGGGTCTCAAAAGCAGAAGATTTTGAATTTTGAAAATGACAATTTCTCAAAAAAAAGTGGCTATTTTTTTAATAAAAAAACACCAAAACATATTGACTAATTTTACCACTACATGAGTACAATTGTTCCCAAATAAAACAATCGCAAAATCATTTTGGTAATTAGTGTGTAAAAGTTATACCCATATAAAGTGAAATGTCAGATTACAAAAAAAAAGAGGATGATGAGAATTAAACATACAAATGGTGCGTTACTGAAGGGGTTAATATGACATCAGCACCATGTTTTAGTTACTAGAAGTTTAGCAACTGAAGAAGGGGCATCTGGAGTGAGCTCACCGTACCACTAAATTGATTCAGATCAGGCCAATATGACTGTTCTTGCTCATTTTACATGAGTTATTTAGAGGTTCACAAAAATAAAGAAATATAGAAAGGGCATTCATCCACTACTGAGGGGGCTGGAATTAATGGGGGAAATGTGGTTGAAGAGCCCCTGAAATATTCGTACAATACCTTCACCAGAAATTGACCATTGTGTGTCTGCCGGCTCCGGGGCAACTTGGCAAAGGGATTCTCGTCAGGTGTTCACATTCTGTTTATAGTAATAATGGAAACCTGTTAATTTAGTAATTACAGAAAAATAATTCAGAACATGTGACTCTGTCTGTAATATCTGAACAAGACTCAATCTGCTTATTCTATCAGTGGACACATCGGGTCTCTAAAGCTGGAGTCATATTAATGCTTCATTAAAGAAGTTTTTGTCCATTTCTGGCGCCCTATAAGCTGAATAAGAGTGTCAGGATGCTAAACTGATACGTAATCTATTAGTCAGAACTGGGAGCCACATTCTCTGATTGGCCACCCAACCCTAGGAGATCGATATGCCGATCCCGCGACACATCGTGCTTTTCTTAACCTTGGGAAATACAGGACCAGGAAACCTGCTTGTCTGTCTATGTAACTGGTGACTAATGCTGGATTGGTAACCCGCACCGGTTGTAATTACATTTAATAAACACTACAAGATGCTGGGTGCTGGTACACCTGTGTGCTTTGATTCTGTTCTAAAAGGAGGCAAAGCAGTTACATGACTGCCACCAAATGTTGACAGAAGGTGGGTAGTGGTGAGGATCCTGGGTCCCCTCCTGATGCTCCTTTAGTGTCCTGACTTGGTATAAACCACTGGCGTCAGGGACCCAGAGCATAGCTCCCAGGACCAGGAGAGGGACCAGAAGTGGTAAGTTAATGGCCAGATGTACTGGAGGCTCCCAGGTCCAGGGTGCCGACAATACAAACAGTGGGACCATGGGAGGAGGCGAAGAGCTGATGTGTGGTCCCGGGATGAGAAGGGAGGTCAGGGAAGGAGAGGATCTATTAATTTTTTTAATGCTTGGTGGCCCTCCAGGATTTGTTTTGGGGTCTACAATATTAGTAGTGTCTACTCTGGGGTCTCATTTTATAAGTGGTCTATTGGTCTCCTGTATGATTATCTGCTATGTGGTTGCACTGTTATTGTCTGCTCTGCATTGGCAGTCTTGGTTTCTGGGGTGGTATTTATGCTGTACGTGGTATTTATAATTCCGGGGGGGTGGCATTTTGTGCTCTGTAATGTGGTGTTGGTGCATCTAAAGTGCTGGTTACTGATGTGGCCCCTTTTAAAGTGAAGCAGTTTGGACAATGCAGCCCTGAGACTAGTAAATGTTGTTCAATCTTAAATCCTTAGATCAAAGAATTAGAAACAGATATTTAAGGCAATTAATAAGTTGTAGAATTTTTTGATATATTTGACCATCTTATCACGACTCCGAATCCACAGTCCTGGTTGGGAGTCATTACAATCATACGGTGATACACCTAGATCTCTACCACTCCCCCCCCCCCCAGTTAGAAGGTTGGTAACGCAATGACATGTCAGTAGCAGATGTATAAGTATCATAACAAAAGTAAAAGCAGGAAGCTAGGGCAGAATCAAAACAAGGTTGCAGGACAAGAGTTGGTAGTCCCTATGATGTGATGTCTTCTATACTATCGCAAATCTCGATCCAAGCTGTATATCCTTTTACATGTGAGGCCTCAAGACCGCGGGATGCCGGGTCTTCCTTTCCTTGCCTCCAGCACAATGCTCTGCGCTGGTGTTCATTGCTGTCTTAGAATCTGTTTCCTTCTTGCGCGGGAGTGACGTAACCTAAGAATGGAAGGAAATAATGACATTTATACCCCTAGCCAAGGGACAGGGTCCATTCTGAAGGGGATGGCTCTAATAATGCCCCATACTGATTTCCTATGGATTCCAAGTTCTATGCAGAAAGGGAAACTCATGAAGACTTAGGACTTTCCTAATTCCATTTTAAGTAGGGCCAAGCGGCCCATGAAAGGTAAGGAGGTCAATTAGTAATGCATTGTATATTGCGCGGGTCTGAAATTCAGATCTGTGTGTCTGACTGATGGGACCCCCTGTTATGAGAATGCAGGGTTCTGCTACAAACAAAACAGTGAGACGAGTTGTTGTGCGTAACATGAAATTGCAGGTGCAGGACTTGAAACGGGAATTGATCCAATTTTTGGGAAAGTGCCTTTATAGAACATGATAATACCCCAGCATCCAGGTGAGAGGATAGGTTCTGAGTGGTGTTCATGCTGAAGGAGTTGTCCCAGTATAACCCAGGTTATTAGTGAGGCTCCAACGCTGGGACTCAATGCTCCGGAGAAAGAAAGGGCCGCGATCAGGAAAGCAGCGACCCCTTGCGATCTTATTCTCCTGATGGGTGGAGCGACAGGACAAGCATCTGCCCGGCTGCTTCACTCAGTCATATGGAACTCACAAACAATATACGGGCACAAAGGTTCAGTCCCCCATCTACGCAATCCATGTGACTCAAAAATTATGTCTGCCCTTATGACGTTTGATGGGAGCGGCTCGCAGCTCTCCCATTCTCGGATCAGTCGGGGTCCCAGCAGTCAAACCGTTTGGGTAACCTTGTCATCCCCCCCATCAGGTGGCTTCGGCATATAAAATTGCGCCCCCCAGATTTAATGAAAAATAACCATTACTCTCCCTTGCAGGGGGGCGAAAAACATTATGCTTGAAAGCGACTTCCTGGTATTGAGCGTGCTCATCAATCATATATGGGGGACCGGTAGCTCGGGGTGCGAATTAGCAGGCCGCTCCCGGAGGCAATCCCATAAACCACAACAAGGAGTAGTAGGCTTTGTAGTCTACAGTGCTAAAGGAACACCAACGATATGGTGGGGCTCAACGGATGTGATTATAATTGGAAACCAGCGGTAGTGTCCGGCGCTTGCCTGCGGTCGTAGATAAGTTAGCACCACAAAATAGTTTTCATTCAGTGAGGTGTCGTGGAGTCCATTTGGATTCTTTCCGAGTCACTTGTGACAGGCTCAGATATTTCCACGGAAAGATGAACAGTTGTACCTCAGACTTTTGTATCTCACCTAGTGGAGCTAAACCAATACTACAAATAGGGTCAGCTTGTAAGTAAACGATCAAGCAGCGTATAGAGGGGCAGAAAGGCCACGGTGCTCCACATGTCAATATGGACCAAAATCTCTGAGGAGCTTCCAGCACCTTGTTTAATCTATGCCATGAAGAATTGAGGCAGTTCTGAAGGCAAAAGGGGGTCACTATGCTGGGGGGAGGTGACGAGTGCCGCGCCATGGACTGAACACCATGCTGGGGGGACGTGACGAGTGCCACAGACTGAACACTATGCTTGGGAGATGCGAAAAGTGCTGCGCCGTGGACTGAACACTATGCTGGGGGAATGTGACAAGTGCCATGCCACGGAGTGATCGCTCTGCTGGGGGCTCAGTCGCCAGCATAGGGATCAGTCTGTGGCATGTCACTCGTCACGTCCATGACCACTGACTCATTTCGGAATAATTTGAACCCGGCCTTATACCTGATAGACGTAAATTTTGTAATATACTTTATTAATGATATTTCCTTATTCCAGCAGTTTGCATAAATCCTCTTTCTGTCCTGTATCCAGTGACAGCTGAGAGATAAAGGATCCTGATAAAGACAGTCCCTGGGCAGTATAATCTCCTCACAGAGCTGAATCATCAAGGGAAAAATTCTCTAGGTATAGAGAGATTTAATCATTAGCACCATTTCCTTTCCTTAACTCTGCTATTTAAATACTGGGGCTCATTTACTAAGGGTCCAAATCGCGCATTTTCGTCGGGTTTCCCAAATTTTTCCGCTTTGCGCCGAATTGCGCATTCGGATTGTGGCGCATCAGCGCCGGCTTTCACGCGGCAGAAATCGGGAAGTGCGTGGCCGCCGGAAAACGGAGACGGAAAAGGTGAACTCCGGCGGACTTCAGCGCAACAGCGACACCTAGTGGACATCGGGCGCACAACCTTAGTGAATCCCGGCAGAACCCGGGTCAACCTCATGGACTGTAAGCTCTTGTGTCGCCCCCTCATCCTCATAGACTGTAAGCTCTTGTGTCACCCCCTCATCCTCATAGACTGTAAGCTCTTGTGTCACCCCCTCATCCTCATAGACTGTAAGCTCTTGTGTCACCCCCTCATCCTCATAGACTGTAAGCTCTTGTGTCACCCACTCATCCTCATAGATTGTAAGCTCTTGTCTCACCCCCTCATAGACTGTAAGCTCTTGTGTCACCCCTTCATCCTCATAGACTGTAAGCTCTTGTGTCCCCCTCATCCTCATAGACTGTAAGCTCTTGTATCACCCCCTCATCCTCATAGACCAGTGATGGGGAACCTTTTAAAGGCTGGGTGCCCAAACTAAAACCAAAACCCACTTATTTACCGTCAAGTGCCAACTTGACAATTTAAACAGTTACTTATTGCTCCCTGTTCTTCCACAACATTCAATCGTATTGGCCCCCTGAGTACACCAATATAGTTGAAAGCGGGAGGGTAAATTCAGACTATGACTGTAGCATCCCTCCAAGGTCTCTCTGTACAGGAAGAATCATGGGGCCATCAAAAGATAATCTGGCCCTGTTCACACCTTCTCACTCTTTCTGCAGTTCTAATCAGTCAAGGATGTGTCATCTTAAAACAGCATTAAGAGCAGCAGGAAGATTCCAGTCCTGTCTGTTAAACTCTGTCCTGGGGCAACAGCCTGGGTGCCCACAGAAAGGGCTCCGAGTGCCACCTCTGGCACCCGTGCCATAGGTTCGCCACCACTGTCATAGACTATTATTATAGATAAATTTCTCACTACAGGAAAGAAGCAGGAAAAGGCACAGAGAAGCTTCTTTACTATGACTGGTATTCCCATGTCAACTGATGGGGGGGGGGGGGGGGTGTTAATTGTTAGCTTTGTTGACTAGACTGTATAACAAGTTTGGACTTCCGATGGCTTGTGTCCAATAGCAGCTAATGCAATAGTATGGTGTGACTAGTAGCAAAAATGCACTTGTTGTGGTGAGGATATATACATACAATCTGATGTGTTGTATATGGTCCCACTTTATAACAGAATCCTTAAAAAAAATATTCTAATAATAATCTACCATCAAAATCCATCATGATAAACCAGGGACACTTACTTATAGATCCGGGCACCGGGACTGTGGTAATCTTCTTATACTTGTTGTACATGACCTCCTTGTTTTTTTTAAAAATCAACGTTTGAAATTATGCTAATGTGTCAGAAGGACTCCTGTGGGTGCTCTGTCTTCACAGGTTGTTATAATGGGGCATGGAGTGTCCGACGATAATGCACCTCTGTGCATTGTCTTGCGACACAATTTGAATCTTAAATCCCGCGCTCAGTCCGAATCAGTCAGATCGTTCGACCGCCCGCCCCCCGATTTCTGTCGCATTGAAAGCCGGTGTGATTGCCACACAATCCTATCGCGTGCAACACAATCCCAGTGCAGACCCTTGTTAAATACTTGTCTTAGCTGCACAAATCCTGAAAACCATGAACAATCCAACAAAAGTGCGATCTGCAACACTTAGTAAATAAGCCCCAATGTCTCCCCCTCCCCCTGTTCCTTCAGCACTTCTTCCCTCCAGTTGTGCGCTGCTGCCATGAGAATAGAGCAGTAGAGTGGGGGAAGTGCTCAGAGAGCAGAGAGAGGGGAGAAAGAGCACAGGGGGGACTCTGGCAACACCTCCTTAAGGCCTTCCGACTCATTAGCATAATTTGAAAAGTTGATTTTAGAAGGAAGGAGGCCACGGATAACAACTATAAGAAGATTACCACAGTCCCGGTGCCTGGGTCTATGAGTAATTGTCCCTGATGATGGATTTTGATGGTAGATTTCCTTTGATAAAGTCTATTTAAAAAGTTTACTATTATCCAATGGATTATTTAACTTATTTTATTTAATTCTTGCACTATTGTTCCAAAAATCAGTTTTATTCTTCATCTCATTCCTTTAGATCTTGCTAAAAGGTTCCCTTTTAAAGGGAGTTGTCCTAATCTATCACTTATAGGAAACAAATAAAGCGCCTTCCCATCCTGGGTATTTATACCATGAGCACGGTGGCTTAGTGGTTAGCATTACAGCCTTGCAGCACTGGGCACCAGGGTTCAGGTCTCAGGATCAAGATCTGCAAAGAGTTTGTATGTTCTCTCCGTGTTTGTGTGGGTTTCCTCCGGGTCCTCCGGTTTCCTCCCACACTCCAAAACATAATGGTAGGTTGATTAGATTGTGAGCCCCATAGAAAAGGGACTGATTTGGCAAAACTCTGTGTAGCGCTGCGTTATCTGTGTGCGCTATATAAATGAAGGAATTATTATTATTATCTGGTCAATGTGCATCCAATCCCGCTCCATCCAAACAACAGGGGATCCTCAGAAAAATATCTAATAAGTGATAGAAACATATCCTTATAGAAATAATAAATACAAGATTTTCACCATTTTATTTTGAATATTAAAATAATTATATATATATTTTTTCTATCAAACAGAAAACTTAAATTAGCATCCACTCAAAAAAATGAGGTATTTTCAGATATAAAAATATAATAATCTAGTAAAGTGCATTATGGTAGTTACAAATCTCTAGAGTATATAGGACGGTATCTATTACAATCTACAACTGCTCACACATAGATAATGTACACAAGATAAAAAACACATACAAAACCCCAGGCCATAACACACGTGATAAAAAAAGTGTTATACTGCCCCCTGGTGATATACAGCTAGTATCGCATCATTATATTTCCACTTAGGCATTAGTGTGAATAGGGGAAAAAAATCAATTAACTGGGGGAACCGTGCATCTGTCAGAAGAAAATCCATGCATAGAAAATAGGTTTTAAAAAATGTGTTAAAATCGGTTTAAAAATCTGCAGAATAAAACATATATACACATTATACACAGCTTCCCTATTCATAATATAATTATACAAATTCCCGTTTTATTATTTTGATTAATAGTACAGAGTAGTTGCTCTGTGTGTGTGTGTGTATATATATATATTGCAGTAGAGTCAAAGCTTGGTTTACACTGCTACATTAAAGGGCATCTACCACCAGGATAAAAGATTGTATGCAAATAAGCCTTAGGGGCTCCATTAGCACCTATGGAGCCTGGAACCCCTCAGGCTAATTTGCATACAACCCTTCATATCCTTTAACATCTCGGCTAATGAAAATTACAATAAAAAAGCAACTTAGGTCCAGTTTATTAGGACCTGGGGAGTAGGAAAGAGTCACTGGAAAGAGTAGCTCCTGCTCTGGAGGGCTCAGCATGACCCTATGGTTATATGATTGTTCATTTATTTGAATGGTCGCCATGTAATACCACTTTACACCTGAAGAGGCCACTGCAGGAAGAATGGGCGGGAGCTAGAAGCTCAGCGATCTGCAGTTCTGATGATCAGTAGTAGGTCTTTTTTCTTATAAAGGGGTGTGTGAATAGGATAACCCCTTTAGCCAGTAAATAAATTCATCAGAGAGCTGTCTAAAATAATTGACCGGTGTAATCTCCTGCTTTAAACCGATTCTTACACTTTAAGCAGGACTGCACTTGAAAGAGAACCCACCAGAGGACCCCTATATTATGTCCTGCTGACATAGAGAATAAAATAGGTAGGAGTCGCATAAAGTTGCTTCGCTTTTAGAGCCTTAAAGGGATATTCCTATATGAAGCACTTTTCCTTGAATTGATCGTTCACACTTTAGCACCGTTGTTTGTATGTAGACATTTATGTGCTGAACAATTTTCTAGGATGTCTACGTAGAATCTATGCCTCTGTCTATTGTATACAGAGCTTCACATATCCTGCATTAGCAATACAAATCCGCAATACAATGAGGCAACCACTAGAGGGAGCTCATACACTGAATTTAATCAGGATCAGGAAATCACCTAAACCCCCCCTAGTGGTGGCTACAGACAGACAGAATTTCTATATTACTCGAAGCAAGGGTTTCTACCTAGTTTACTGCTTAGAAATTACTTTATTAGTATCTCTGCTTGCTCTGAATAGACTGAATTAGAATGAGAGTACTTTCTATGACCGTTTGTCCATAGTAATCAGTCTGTAATACACTTAGGTCAGATAAATGATATGGGGGGGGGGGGTGTCTTATGCCCTTGTTCTTCCCTCATCAGTCCTGTTGGACTGATATTGCCAAAATTAAGCCTGACTATCTCCATTGGTCCAATAGAGTTGAACAGGTGTAAGTATCCATGTGTTACTATAACTCCAATAGATTGGGCCCTATGCCCCCTTACTTGAAATCTGATGTATCCCGTAAAAAAAATTATTGGAAAAAAAAAATTTGGAAATCGTAAGAGAACACTTTATAATGATTCGCCTGAAGGGCCAGCTGACCCATAGATGATCATTTATGTGGATTTTGACATAGAAAATACATATCATAAGAGTAGCTGCACATAGTTCCGCATCAAAATTTACGACTAATCTGCATATTGAGATTTTGGAGCACAGGGATCGCTTCCATTGAAACCCCATTTGGATCTGCCAAAGAAAATGGATCAAAATCTGAAGCAAATCTGCAAGTAAAACAGGATTTTTAGGAGGATTTGGCCATGGATTTAGTTTTCGTTAGAATATAAATGTTCTGTATTGTGCATTGTATTTTCCCCAGGTGCATTTACAGCGTGGTTCTTACTACGGCGGGTATACGCTAGTGCAAACTTGTCACAGAAATGTATAAAAGTATAAAAGTGTGCCTGCCTATAATCCCCATACACAATATATTACATATCCATACAAAAACACATCTTTACTGTATATACAACCAGGACGGCGAGGAGTTAATAAGTCCTGCTATGATACAATGGAGGCCACCTAGAAGGCTATCAGTATCTTCTTTGTAGCCGGTTTCGTGGATCAGCTGATAGACTGCGATATTTTTGCGCCTGTGTCATGTGTTCAGCCGCTTGAGGGGGGAACTGATGAATCTTCTGAAAAAAACACATCAAATAAATATGAACGTTAGTTATATGGGGGCAGCAGCAGCTGTAAAACGGCTATAAAAGGGGATTTCACAATTCTGACGCCCTGTGTAATTCTAGATTATAGGTGATAAAGATATTGGGCTGTTATATTTATCAATGGGGTTGTCTCACAGATTGAAGAGTTTTTAAAGGAATCTTTCCTGCTCGTGCTCCTGGTCCCCATGCCGTGCTTATCTTTAGCGCTGACGCCACAGCTCATACGGTCCTGGGGGTCACGGGACTTAGTTGGCCGAAAAGGCCACTAAATAGATGGAAGCAACTCCTGTGACCCCATGCACCTCTTCCCCCAAGGATCCAGGAAACCTCTTTAAGCTCATCTCCAAGGCTAGGTGTCTGCATGCTGGGGGTCTGACTGCTAAGATGCCCAGCAGTCGTGCAGAGTGTAAGTTGAGTATTGATGAGCATGGCTGACCTCTCACAGTTCCATTGGCTGCGTTCACACGTTTCAGTTCGATTGCATTTAGAAACACAATCCAACCGGACTGGGAAGAGACTGGGCCCGATTCATATATGTTTCAACGGAAACGTATTAGATAAGGAGCTCCATGTGCTTTGCATTGTTAACAGGCAAAATATGCAGTGCTTGTTTCTGATCACATGTGTTTCAGTTGAAACGTATATATGCGATCGGGCCAAGCTCCTCCCCGTTTCAGTTGGATTGTGTTTTTAAATCCAACCGGAACGTGTGAATGCAGCCATTGAAGTAAATGAAACACAGGTTGGGCATGTACAGCTACGCTTCTTTCACATGGAGCACTTTGTGGAGTTCTTACACAATGGGGCACATTTACTTACCCGTCCTGCGCAGTGAATTGTCCGACCGGAATGCACATCTGCCGCGATTCAAGAAGATCGTGCGCCCGGTATCCTGCATGTGTCGTTTCCCCGCTTAGGTCCGACAAAGTTCACCTTCTTCTTCCCGGTGCATACAAGTGCTTGATCTTGCGTCACAAATTGAAAGCTCAATCCCGCGCTCAGTCCGAATCAGTCGGATCGTCCGACGGCCCGCACCTTGAGTTCTGTTGCATGAAAGCCGGTGCCGATGCGCCAAAATCCGAATGCGTGCGCCACAATCCCCTTCTAAATACCTGTCCCAGCGCTGCAATCCCCGAAAACGTTAGAAATGCGGCTGCGGGTCCCTTCGTAAATAAGCCCCAATAACTCCAAATCAACCTGTTCTTGTGATCCATGTACCTAAACTAAAGGGACTGTGAAAAGACTGAGATGCAATTCCAATAAGAGTCACTATTGGCGCTGTGCTGGTTAACCTCTTAGCAATATGGCGCAGAATTTGGCTAATAGCGCTCAGATACCCTCCATGATATTGATAATCTAATATGTTTTACTCCCTAGTATATAAAAATTTTTTAAAATTATTGCATAAATTAAGATTTTCAGATGAAAGAAAAACATGCAAGATAATCCTTACCAGTGGTGATTTTGGGTGAAATCCATTCATAGTTGTTGAGGGCTTCATTGTTGTTTCTTGAACATCTAAAATAGCAACAAAAAATAGATGAGACTTCTATCAATTATATAAGAGAATGATGCCCCCCCTGGATATGCGGTGCGTCTATTGTTAGTAAGGATCTTGGTTGTACCCTTTCTCCTTAGGCCTTGATCACACGTTTCGTTTGGATTGAGTTTCAGAACACTGTCCAACCACTACATGGAGGTGTTGGCCAAGTCAAATGTATCTTATTGATAAGGAGCTTTTTCAACATGCAAAACAAGTGGTGCTTGTTACTGATCGCATGCATTAGAGTTGAATCCTGATAAGTGTTATTTCATAGGGATTACAGACACCTACTATAACACATGTCTTATGATCCAGGCTCCTCTCTCACAGCTGGTTTGAGTAGTAATTAGGTTATGTAGGGGATTAGTAGCCTGTTAGGGTAACCCACCTACGCAGTGTACTTACTCTGCAGTCTCTGGTTGAGACGATCGAGTGATTGGAGAAGTCTCTGTTCCTCTATGGAGAGCGCGGTCTGCGGGGCTCTGGGCTTGTTTGCTTTCATCTCTTGCATGGCGGCTAGAATTTCGCCATCTGTCGCAGATGTTTCCACCAGATTCTCCGCCAGCATAAACTGTGCCGTGCTTTCCGAGACTACGGAGACACAACATGATCGTATGTAAACAATAACACAGTAATTACGGATCAGCATAATACACTGTATGCTGCCAGCGAGGAAGAGATGGTCCTGCTTTCACCATTTACATATAATTACTATGGGGCGGTTGTGCTTTATTCTGGGATTTCTTCAGAATCCTTCCAAGGAAACTCTAGGACATCACTACTCAAGACAGTAGTAATGGAAACATAGCTGTAAGGATGCAAGTACCCCTTCTTATACATGGGATCGTCATATCAGGTGATGTTGGGGAAAGAAGGATCAGGCATGTTGAATTTGGGCGGCACGGTGGCGGAGTGAGTAGCACTTCTGCCTTGCAGCACTGGGGTCCTGGGTTCAAATCCCACTCAGGTCAACATCTGCAAAGAGTTTGTATGTTTTCTCTGTGTTTGCGTGGGTTTCCTCCGGGTCCTCCGGTTTCCTCCCACACTCCAAAACATACTGTTAGGCTGTTTAGATTGTGAGCCCCATGGGGACAGGGACCAATTTGACATGCTTGTGCAGCGCTGCGTAATCTGTGTGCGCTATATAAATAAAGAATTAATAATTTCACCATGTCTGATCCTTTGTTCTAACGGGATAAACGTCACTGTCAGAGATGTCTGGCAGCAGCGGAGAAAACGTGGACTCTCGGCCGTGCATAAATGCAGGTAGAATTTACTATAAAATGTTGAAGTAAAACGCACCATATTTTTTTAGGGCCATTCATAATGCTAAATCTATTATCTCTATAAAGATAGATATTGTAATCAGTTTATTCCTGGAATGTGTAGATGTCATGGGATCATCCTGAACTGCACACTTTCCTTTACTCCATGAGATGGATTGACTACACATGTAAGATTGCACTGGTACCTAAAAATCTTAATGCAAGTTACTACTCAGGTGTAAATAAGCAGTAACACAGTTTCTAGATATTATATGACTTAGTAGTTTCCCCTCTGCAGGTTCCATCTGTGATTCTCGGTTGTGTCAGAACTGGTGAATGGAGACCGGCTCCTACAATGTCTCCCATACAAAGAGAAGAATCTACTCCATAAATCTTTCTCTCTCAAAAGTAGCGCCAAATAGTACGTTACAGAGCAAGTACAGTACTGCTAGTATATAGCTATGGGTCCAACAGTGGGTGAGATAGGAGACTTACTCAAAGCTGCAGGTGAGCCGATACATTTATCTGCGCTGAAGGAAGATTTTACTATTAAATTCAGAGTTAGGAAACCTGTAATGATGATTTAGACCCACAAACCATCACCAAACCTTATCATAACTAAAGAAATAGGCTAGCTCACAGAACCACAAGTCTAATGCCATCTAAAGGATGAAATTATTTTCTTTAACCTTCTCATGCTCTGTGGTGGAAATATCCATCACTAAGCTCTGCTGACAGATATATCCTTCGCTGAGTTAATTCTGGTTCAGCTTGCCATTGGCGCTGGACCGGCATCAGTATACACAGGGTGTCAGCTGTACCTTACAGCTGACACCCCAGTCTAACACCCGCGGTTGGAGTGAGCTCCGGTCGCGGGTCTTTGACCTGTTAAATGGTTTGGTCAACATGACTACAGCATTTACATTGCCTTCTTGGAGTCTCTCCCCCATAATAACCCCCCTGCGTCATCTTCTGGGGGCACCGATTGTTTCAATGGCAGACTGGAAGACCAATCAGAACACCATGGCTGCCCACAGGCAGTGCCTGTAAGATCCTGTCTGTTTTAGGTGTTACAGTCACATTGTCAGCTTATGCGTGTCAGTCTATTATTTAATAATAATAATACTTTATTTATATAGCGCCTACAGATTATGCAGCGCTGCACAAAGCTTGTCAAATTGGTCCTTAATGGTATTATCATGAACAAGCAATTAGATGAATGCTTGTTAATGTCCCATGGTACAACTGATAAACATGTTAAAAATTAAATTTAAAAAATGTTCTTAAATAAAAAAATAAATGAATAAATTAAAAAATAGTAATTAATAGTACTAGGAAAATCTCTGCTCGATTTGTAATCTGACTTATGTCATATTAGAATAAAAAGACTTTTAAAAAATGATGAAAACACAAAGTTGAGATATGGGAAATGTTAGTAAGTGGGTTGGGTCTCAAAAGCAGAAGATTTTGAATTTTGAAAATGACACATTTCTCAAAAAAATTGGCTATTTTTTTAAATAAATAAACACAAAACATATTGACTAAAATTTACCACTAACATGAAGTACAATGTGTTCCCAAATAAAACAATCGCAAAATCATTTTGGTAAGTTAGTGTGTAAAAGTTATAACCATATAAAGTGAAATGTCAGATTACAAAAAAAAGAGGCTGAGACTTAACATACAAACTGGCTGCGTACTGAAGGGGTTAATATGACATCAGCACCATGTTTCTAGTTACTAGAAGTTCTAGCACCTGAAGATAGGGGCATCTGGAGTGACGCTCTACCTGTAACCACTAAACTTGATTCAGCTCAGGCAAATATGACTGTTCTCTGCTCATTTTAACATGAGTTTATTTTTAGAGGTTTCACAAAAATAAAGAAATCTAGAAAGGACATTCCATCCCCTACTTGAGGGGGCTGGTATATTAATGGGGTAAAATGTGGTGACAGAGCCCCTTTAAATATTGTACATACCTTCACCAGAAAGTGCACCATTGTGTGTCTGCCCCGGCTCCTGGGCACTTGGCAAGGGACTTATCTTCATTGTGTTCACATTCTGTTTATAGTAATAATTGGAAACCTGTTAATTTAGTCATTTACAAACAAATAATTCAGACATGTGACACTGTCTGTAATTACTGAACAAGACTCATCTGCTTTATTCTATCAAGATGGACACATCGGGTCTCTAAAAGCTGGAGTCATATTAATGCTTCATTAAAGAAAGTTTTTGTCCATTTCTGGCGCTCCTATAATGCTGAATAAGAGTGTCAGGATGCTAAACCTGCTACTTCATCTATTAGTCAGAACTGGAGCCACATTCTCCTGATTGTCACCCAACCCCCCTAGGCAGATCGATATGCCCGATCCCGCGGACACATCTTGCTTTTCTTAACCTTTGGGAAATACAGGAACCTGCTTGTCTGTCTATGTAACTGGTGACCTAATTGCTGGGATTGGTAACCAGCACCCGGTGTAATACATTTAAACAATACAAGATGCTGGGTGCTGGTTACACCCTGTGTGCTTTGATTCTGTTTCTAAAAGGAGTCAAAGCAGTTACTATGACTGCACCATAACTGTTGCAGAAGGTGGGTAGTGGTGAGCGCTCCTGGGTCCCCTCCTGCTGCTCCTCTTAGTGTCCTGACTTTGTATAAACACTGGCGTCAGGACCCAGAGCAGCGTCTCCCATGACCAGGAGAGGACCCAGAAGTGGTAAGTACTTGGCAGCTGTACTGTACTGCTCCCAGGTCCAGGTGCCGACACATACAACCAGTGGGACATGTGGAGGAGAGAAGAAGCTGATGTGTGGTCCAGGGATGAGAAGAGGAGTCAGGGAAGGAGAGGATCTATTAATTTTTTTAATGCTCTGGTGGCCTCCAGGATTTGTTTTGGGGGTCTCCAATATTAGTAGTTGTCTACTCTGGGGGGTCTCCAATTTTATAAGTTGTCTATTTTGGGTTCTCCTGTATGATTATCTGCTCTGTGGTCTGCACTGTTATTGTCTGCTCTGCATGCAGTCTTTGGTTTCTGGGGTGGTATTTATTGCTGTACTGTGGTATTTATAATTCCTGGGGTGGCATTTTGTGCTGTACTGTGGTTGTTGGTGCATCTAAAGTGCTGGTTACTGATGTGGCCCCTTAAAGTTGAGCAGTTTGACAATGCAGCCCTTAGACTAGTAAATGTTGTTCAATCTTAAATCCTTAGATCAAGAATAGAACAGATATTTTAAGGAAATTTCATAATTTGTAGAATTTTTGATATATTTGACCATCTTATCACGACTCCGACTCCACAGTCCTGGTTGGGAGTCATTACACTCCTACGCTGATCCCTAGATCTCCCCCCAGTTAGAAGGTTGGTAACGCAATGACATGTCAGTAGCAGATGTATAATACATAACACAAGTAAATGCAGGCAGCTCTGGCAGCATCAAAACAAAGGTGCAGGACAGAGTTGGTATTCCCTATAATGTGATGTCTTCTAATAATATCGCAAATCTCGATCCACAGCTGTATATCATTTTTACCTGTGAGGGCCTCAAGCCCGCGGATGCCGGTCTTCCTTTCCTCTGCTCCAGCAATGCTCTGCGCTTGTTCTCATTGCTGTCTAGAATCTGTTTCCTTCTTGCGAGGGTGACGTAACCTAAGAATGGAAGTAAATAATGACATTTATACCCTATACACAGGACAGAGGATACATTCTGATAGTGATGGCTCTAATAATGCCCCTCACTGATTCCTATGGGATTTCACAAGTTCTATGCAGAAAGGGAAAACTCATGAAGACTTATGGACTTTCCTAATTCCATTTTAAGTAGGGCCAAGAGGCCCAGAAATGTAAGGAGGTCACATTAGTAATGCATTGTATATTGCTAGGGTATGAAATTAAGATCTGTGTCTGACTGCTGGGACCCCCCTGTTCATGAGAATGAAGGGTCTGCTACAAACAAACAGTGATACTAGGTGTTGTGAGTAACCATGAAATTTCAGGTGCAGGACTTGAAAAGGGATTGATCCAATTTTTGGGAAAGTGCCTTATAGAACATGACTACTACCCCAGCATCAAGGTGAGAGGATAGGCTCAGTGGTGTTCATGCTGAAGGAGTTGTCCCAAGTATATAACAAGGTTATTAGTGAGGCTCCAACTGCTGGGACATCCAATGATCAGGAGAAAGGGCCCGCGATCAGGAAAGCAGGACCCCTGCGATCTTATTCTCACTGATGGGTGGAGCGACAGGACAAGCATCTGCCCTGCTGCTTCACTCAGTCCTATGGGAATAACAACAATATCCGGGCAAAGCGTTCACGTCCACCATCTACGACCCCAGTGCTCAAATATTATGTCTGCCCTTATTGACAGTGAATGGGAGCGGCATCGCAGATCTCCCATTCTCGTGATCAGTCGGGGTCCCAGCAGTCAAACCTTTTATGATCACCTTGTTATCCCCCCCCATCATGTGGCTAGGGAATAACTTAAATACTTGCGACAACCCATTTAATGCAAATAACAATCTAATCCTTACCATTGTTAATGGGGGAGAAACAACCATTTATCCTTGAAAGCGACTTCCAGTTATTGAGCGTTGCTCCATCAATCACTATATGGGACAGGTTAGCTCGGGCGTGCTGTAAATTAGAAGGAAGATCACCGGCACGGAAATCACCTAAAATACAACAAGAGTAGGATCTGGATTTGTAGTCACAGTGATAAGAGAACACATAACTGTATATGGTGGGCCTCAAAGTGTGTGGATTTATAATGAAACAAGCTGTAGCTCCGGCGCTGCCCTGGATAGTAGATAACTGCTCTTAGCTACAACAAAATAGAATGTCTCATTTCAGTGACTGTCTGTCGCTGGCAGTCTCATTTTAGTGACTGTCTCTGTCCCCGACTGTCACTTTGTGACAGCTGATCTATGATTATTTTCCATCGGCAACTGGAACAGTTGTACCTCAGACATTTCTGATAAATCTCCCCCTATCTCTGTATCCCTACCCATCTTACCTCACACATAAGCTGTCTTCTACTCATTGCCTATAGTAACCGATCACAGCTCAGAGCTCATATTAATGACCTGTGGCAGAACAGCAGCCAATCACGGCTCAGCTTCCAACTGCCACAGCAGCAGACAAATGGCTCCTGTATATGCTGGGTAATAAGTGGATTTTGGAAAGCTTTATATATTAGATACTGCAGCATTTTGTCTATATTGTTGGTATTGTTATATACCTATAAAAGGATACCCCACTTTGATGCCACAGGTCACATATAAACCACATATAAACTAAACAAATCGCCAGTTAGGTGAGTTGTACTGCATCGTAAGCATATCTAATGGGTGGAGCAGCAGGGCACATGCTCATCCGGTTGCTCCATCCACTAGTGATCCAAATAATTATTTTTCCAATACATTGCTATCTACTACACCCTGGCCCCCCCACAAAAAAATAGCCTGTAAGACTCTACTTTGTGTATATTTATGTAACCCAAGTCATCCATATAAAAGAATCCCACCTGTAGCAGCGTTCTTATGGGTTAAGGCACTTCGGACTCCTTGCCACAAGAGAGCGATTTCCTCGTCGGTGGGTGTGTGGTCCAAACGGAGTCCATTTTCACCAAAAATTGGCTGGCGCTTGGCAGGAGCTGGTAAGCTTTCTTGCAGTGCCAGGACCCGCTCACTATTCAGAGTGAGAGCAGCCTTTGAAGAATTATCTGGATCCGATGGAAAATAGGTCTGAATGGTCTGGGTGCTACCCGAAAATGGAGGCCCGGTCTGATAAGACATATTGTCCTTGTTTATCACATGGGTGGTGGAGGACACAACATTGTTCACCTGAGAATTGTTTGTGTTCCCCGGCTTGGCCTTCACCATAGCTTCGCGGTTATTGTTGCTTTCCGCCGTGGGCCTAGGAGGAGGATGTGGGGTCATGATCTTTCCCTGGGACCTTGCGATCTTGTTGGCCTCGGTTGCAGACTGAGGTCGGATTATAATACCCTTCCTATTCCGATGCACCACCGATGGCGTCCTAGCTGATTTTGGGCGCCTTACTACCCTCGTCTTCGTTTTTGGTGGGCTTCTAACCGTGTGCATATGTCCCACAGAGTTCGCTTCTTCGTCTTTAGACGCCATCCATGCCTGCTTAGTGAAATGGTAACCAGTAGAGAAGACCGAGGTAGGTCCTGTCTGGCCATTTTGAGACATCGTATGGACTAGGTCATTCTCCTTGAAATGTGTAGCAGCAGAGGTCTCAACGGGAGACTTTTTGGTTGTCCCATTCATACCTGGTTCATCTTCACCACCCATGATTTCATCTAACCATCTCAGTTTTTTATTATTCGTTTTCTTATGCTCTTTTTCTTTTAGAAGCTCGACACTGTCTCGTAAGGAGCTTCTATCCCCCATCAGAACCATCTTACTGAGACCCATTGCCCTGGTGTACCCATTCTCATACTTGGAGCCCTTCTTCAGGATGCTCTTCAGCAACTTCTTCCCTTCTTTACCTGCGCTATTTATTCTCACTTTTCTATAGATGGTAGACAATGCTAGATCGGGATCATCTAGAGGAAGTATTGTTCCATTTTGATGACTCTTTGGATCTGGTATGACTCCTGAATCACCCCTGGAACTTTGGCTTGGTGAAGAACTTTTTTGTTGTGGTGGACTCTCTCGAATATTAATCACTGCAGGTTTACCGTGGCCGTTTTTTATGGAATGAAACTGTGTGTTGTACATATTTGTCAGGATTTCGGGATCAGAAACTGAGCTCGTTGAATGGGTTTTATCAGAATGTTTACTTGGTTTTAGGTCTGTGCTTACATTGTATTGGCAGCTGCCGGGAGAACTTTGTGGAAATGGAACTACCACTGGGGTTGCCAAAGGTTGAGTCATTGTGGGTTTTGTTGCTAGTCCAGGGTGTTGTGTTGTGTCTTTGTTATCATGAGGCACAGAAATCTGAATTGTCTCTCTTGGAGGTGGATCGGGAGTGGCCCAAGCTCTGCTAGGTCTAACCACAAAATTGCTTGTTGCATTGTCTCTATCAAAAGGGGATAGCTTGTTCTCGGTTACTTGAGGCACCGGACTTACATCTTGATTTGATACTGAGAAGCTGTACGTGCTTACTGGATGCATTTTTCCATTTCTTGTTAATGTATCCATCATTCTGTGCTGAAACCCATTTTGGGGGAAACTCTCATCACCACCCATTAGAAAGGGCTTTTCAACAATCATCTCTTCAAAGCTAGTTTGGGAAGGCTGGAGGAGGCTTGTCTGATTGTTTAAGCCACTGACCCCATTACCAGTATTATAATATCCACCATTAATGGAAGGGGAAGAAATTTCTGCCAGTGCTTTGTGTAATGGGTCCGATGAAATTACTGAGCTATTTTCTTCCTTCACAGTTTCTATGTTTTCATCTAGGCTGTCCAGACTCGACAAGCTATCTTCACGTGTAAGCTGTTCAACTTCTTGGTGAAAATTCTGTAAAAAGAAAGGAAAATATGCGGTTGATGTTAGATTATCATTGCAAATCTATAACTTTAATTATGAATTAAAAGGGACTGTCTGATAAAGACATCCCTGATACATATGTCCAATACCTTAAAGGTAATCTACCACCAGGATCAAGTATTGTAAGCCAAGCACGCTGACATACTGGTGTTAGCCCCTTCATGCAGGTTCTGCTCTTCTTTTAGCTTCTTATGCCCTTGTTTTAGTCTTTTAAAATTATGCAAATGACCTAATTTGCATAACCTTTAAAGCCCTTTTTCTTAAAAACCAAGTAATAGAAACACATTTGGGATCGGGCTGTGGCACGCCCGTGTGCTTCGATTCCGTTTCTAAACAGAGTCAAAACAGTACCATGACCGCACCATAAGATCTCTGTAACTCCATCTGAAACATGGATAGAAGGTACAATATCAGAAAAAGATGTCACTCCAGTCATTGTATAAAAATATGAATGTATAAAAAAACTAAATTGACTAATAGCCGAATATTGGGAGGGAGAAAACTTCTTCTAAAACACTCATGTAAGGTGAAAAGTAAAAATGGACTTCATGTCACAATCAATCCAATTCCAGTTCTGTTTTGGAAAATGAAAGCTGCAACGCTATTGGTTATGTGAGTCCCTGAGGTCACACCAGCAGCAGCACCTCTATTTTGTGGGTCGGAGAAATATATCAGCATAGCTATATATATATTACTCAAATCCCCTGCACTCTCTATATCCATCCCCATTTATCTACAACCCCAATGATTTAGTATTTGAAGACTTTGCCCTCTTATGTTGGTCCAACCTGCTGAAATTGTGTATCCACAAACGACATAGGGCTACTTTTTATCCACGCACATTTTAAAGGAAATCTACCACCAGGATAAAGCATTGTGAACTAAGCACACGTACATGCTGGAATCTTATGCACTTGTTTTAACAACAAAAAAAGGCTTTAAGAATTATGCAAATGAGACTAAGGGGCTCCAAGCTCCATAGATGTTACTTGAGGTTAATTTGTGTAATTTTGAAAGCCTTTTTTTTGGTAACAACAAGGCATAAGAAGTTAAAAGAAGAGTGGATCCTGCCAGAGGGGGAACATACCAACATGTAAATGTACTTGGTTTACAATCCTTCATCCTGGTGGTAGATTTCCTTTATATGCCAAATATGGACACTAATGAGCGTCCTATACCAGCCACACAATCTCCTGATCATCTGCTTAACTATTAGGATAAGCCTGTTCCACCTTCCAGAAATTCCTTAAAAAATGAATGTGAGTGAACAATGGCTGACAGAGGGAACAATGGAGTGCGTCAGCCTCGGTGCCAGCACGATTTATTACACTTTATTGTTACGTGCTTCTAATTACAAACCATTAGCCGGTATTGCTAGGAAACTCCCTTTATTATTTAAGAAGCTTCTTAACCCTTACAATCTCCTGCGTGTGCTGGCGGCATGTCAGCAATCGCCTCCTCCCACGGCTCCTTACACCTGACTCATGACTATTACATGGTGACTGCACAGCTCTGTGCCGTGTACACGTGGCTGTAAAATACTGCAATTATATATATATAAGGACGCACTGTCTATTTTTAGCCTTTTCATAGAGATCATAAGTCGCAACGTTTTGGGAGAACTCGATGGCCAAAAGCAATAAAATTACACCGGCACTTGCCTAACTTTATAGTATTCTTAATTTAGTTATGTACCTGGCTATGTTACTACTCATAGACTGTCATACCATGCGTAGGAAGCAACAGTCCTGATGGAAAATGAAGGCTAAATTTATTAAAGGACATCTACAACCAGGATCAATGATTGTAAAGCAAGCACACTGACATACTGGTGTGGCCCCCTCTAGCATGATACACTCTTCTTTTAGCTTCTTATGCCCTGGTTTTACAAAAAAAAAGGCTTTGAAAATTATGCAAATGAACCTGAAGGGCTCCAAGATCCATTGACAGCTATGGAGCCCGAAGCCCCTCAGGTTAATTTGCAAAGACTAAAAGAGCCTATACTTTCCTCCGTTCGGCGCTGCAGTTCAGCGTGGTGCTGCCCGGCCTCTGTTAGTATAAGAAACTCATGTGGACAGTGTTCACCCACCACAACCAAATACAGGTCGCAGCCAGAAGATGTAATGGGTGCCTGCTATCGATGTAATGTTTCTGCCAAGCCTCTGTATACCAACATAAACCAGCAGTGACATGCAGCGCTTTGCTGAACCGGATCACTTGAGTGAGGTCAGTATAGGTTCTTAATTTTAGTCCCCTTGGGACCTTTATTAAAAAAAAAAAGCTTCATCCTAGACAACCCCTTAAAGAGTGTAATGCCCGTGAGTCTGTGTAAAAGATTACAATAAATCTGTTGGCGGCCAAGCCCCTCCTACTAAGGTCCTACTTGAACAAGGATCCAAAAAGGTTAAATTGCATAAAAATCTAAATATTTTACATGTCAGATGTAAGTAAACAGAATGGATGTCTATAGCTGGGCTTCTCTATAGCTGGGCTTCACTATAGGTGGGCTTCTCTATAGCTGGGCTTCACTATAGGTGGGCTTCTCTATAGCTGGGCTTCACTATAGCTGGGCTTCTCTACAGCTGGGCTTCTCTATAGCTGGGCTTCTCTATAGCTGGGCTTCACTATAGGTGGGCTTCTCTATAGCTGGGCTTCACTATAGGTGGGCTTCTCTATAGCTGGGCTTCTCTATAGCTGGGCTTCTCTATAGCTGGGCTTCTCTATAGCTGGGCTTCACTATAGGTGGGCTTCTCTATAGCTGGGCTTCACTATAGGTGGGCTTCTCTATAGCTGGGCTTCACTATAGGTGGGCTTCTCTATAGCTGGGCTTCTCTACAGCTGGGCTTCTCTATAGCTGGGCTTCTCTACAGCTGGGCTTCTTATTTAAAAGGTATCAAAGTACTGTCTGTAACTCCAACAAACGTCAAAGACAAAGAACTTTGTGCCGAGTTCTAGAAGTCATCAACTGTGGACGTTGGAACTATAGTCAAGGACTTTTGTTTTCCTAATAGTTGGGGGTCCTACAGATGGACCCCCACCTCTGTAGTCTACATGGCATAGCCTGTGAATGCGTTATAAGATGTAGAGTGTGAATACCCCTTTACAATAGGTAAATAACAGAGCAGACATGTGACGTCTGCCTTCCCGCTGGTAGATCGTGAACATTTACTTATTGGATTATGTTCCCGTCTTATGACATGCGGCGTGAATACAAGCTTCACAATTTAGGTGTATTATGGACGGACTGTAATGAGGGAAATCCGCAACATAGGAGAATGTTATTATGTGTGAGCACGGTGAGGGATGACGTCCGCTCGGCATTCCTGCCTCTACACAACATGTCGGAGCAATGCTGATCCTCAGCTCTGTGTACCGGCACAGTCCTGTAATAAATCAATGACTGACTGTATTGTATATGGAGGACGTTCAAGAGTTCACCTGTCACACGTCATCAGGCTTCCCGAGGGTCTTTATATGTTATTCACACTGTGACATGTACAATCTACTTGTCAGCGCACGTAGAAGGGGGAAATGAGGAAAGGAAAATACAGACAAAAACTGGGTTCATAAAAGAAGCTTATAGAAGGTTAATAGATGGGGAATAGAGAGGTTACAATGATCACCATTTAACCTTCCCTGCATTGCAGAAAATAAACTTCTAATGAAATGGAAGCCTTGTAGTGCTGAAGTTCACCTGCAGGGGCGCCACTGTGAACATGAACACTTACTGCTAGATTCTCCAACACGTCACAGCTGATCACTGGAGGTACCAGCAGAGGAAAACTCATCCTCATAGACTGTAAGCTCTTGTGTCACCCCCTCATCCTCATAGACTGTAAGCTCTTGTGTCACCCCCTCATCCTCATAGACTGTAAGCTCTTGTGTCATCCCCTCATCCTCATAGACTGTAAGCTCTTGTGTCACCCCCTTATCCTCATAGACTGTAAGCTCTTGTGTCACCCCCTTATCCTCATAGACTGTAAGCTCTTGTGTCACCTCCTCATCCTCATAGGCTGTAAGCTCTTGTGTCACCCCCTCATCCTCATAGACTGTAAGCTCTTGTGTCACTCCCTCATCCACATAGACTATAAGCTGTTGTGTCACCCCCTCATCCTCATAGATTGTAAGCTCTTGTGTCTCGTGACTAAAATTTACCATTGTAATAAAATACATTATCATTTCTATATGTACGCACATAAGTTAGATGTTCACCAATCCAGAAAGTCTTAGAATGGATTCTGTGTAGGTATAGGATGGGGTTTCAGTACATAAGAAGACTCCATTGATCGTAGTACATTTTAACACAATATTTAACTTTTTACTTTCTGTCTATCGACACTTTTCAATAATCTACTGCAATATCTAAATGCTAGAAGGTCTGACATCTGCTATATTCATGTAAAATGCAGATATTTCTAATATTTCATGCCTGGTTATTTCCTGGTTACTTATCTGCAGAGCTGCCTCTTAGCGATGGACGTTTTGCTATATTTATCTCAGAGCAAGGATAACGCTGCCATCTAGTGGGGGAATGTTAAATTGCTCAGAAAATCTTAAAATGCTGACAGCCTTGCAATCTATGCACTCGATAAATCAGATCGGGCAGTGACAATATGAATATGCTGACATGGTAATACGGGTGTGTTCACATTGTTATGGAATAGTTATGCACAAAATAATAAAATCTCACCACATGGGTGTTTCCATTCCCTTTGTCAAAGCAGCACGTCCCTACAGTCTGGCGCTGACTAAGTGACAGACTATGTAGTGACACACCCTACTGACGGGGGGAACCCAGCTGTCAACTTATTTACACACCTCCAAGAAGAACAACTGAGGAATGGCCCAAAGCAGGATTGTTATGTAATAAGGAATACAAGATGCATCAGGAAAGGTGACAGCTCCTCTTTATGTCTGGAATCTCATCCACCAGAATCAGATACAGATATACGTGCAGACCCAACTTGACTCCTGACCCAATACCAGTACAGAAATAGTTTAGCATCATTGCAGGTATAGAGGAGACGCTGATGCCTGTGTGTGTGTGACGCGCTGTGTACCTGGAGGTTGCTGAGATGCTGTTCCTCTAGAAGCCGCTGCGCCTCCTCCAGTCTGTGCTGGAAGTAGAGCTGGTTACTATCCGCCTGGAGCGCAGACCGATCTAGAAAGATTCTCTCAAGGTCCAATTTGGCAGACGGCTGTTGCTTCCTGGGCCACGTGGAGTGTCCTATCGATGAAAAGTTGGAAGACTGGTCTGATGTTCTGGAAAAGATAAAATAAGGGGTTAATGATTTATTTACTTGAAGTGTAATTGTAAAGTTACTAGAAAAAAAATAGGTTTAGCACAGCTGGAGAGAGCCTTCCACAACAATTTCAACAATACTTGTATCATGCTGCTGGCTACTTCCTAGCCTTAGATACAGCCAGGTATATCTATTAGCCCTACTTATAAAATCACATTCAGGACAGAGCACTGAAGGCTTTCAAAGGAATAAGGACAGCATGCTTGTAATTGGACAATGCTTGTGACATCACCCAAGGTCCTATTTTCTTGCCCTTTTCTACTACTGCCCTTTCCAACAAGCTCCAGCCACCCCCTCTCGTCTCCGGCCATCCAGTACGGATTCCCATGGTTTCCAGGAAGCATGAAAAAAGGAGAGCAGCTAGAGGGGACAAAGTAAAACTTCTGCTAGCAGCTAGCCGCCTGCAGATAGCTGCAGAGTAAATTAAAGAATTGCTTATTGTTGCTTAGTGCAGAGAGGCAAAAGTTTTCATACTTTACAGTTGTACTTTAAATGATGTATTCATCTATATTATTAGTGTTTGATTTGTATTAGCAATTTACATCTATATAGAATATCAATACAATACATTATTATATATTAAATGATTAGCACTGGTTTCTTTGGAAAATCAACACACCCTCAATTTCTTTTGGGAAAAAACATGTAAACAGAATACAGTCACCTACTTAAGGACACCCGACTTACAGACGACCCCTAGTTACAGATGGACCTCTCTGACCACTGTGACCTCTCTGGATACTGACAATTCCTGAACCTAAGCCCCAGGCTGCAGACGGTGGATCTATAGATGATGAACAGATAGAACATATCCCATTTGTGACGTAGCATATGTATGAACATACCTGGTGTTGTTAGGGCTCCTGTGACTGGATACATAATAATAAGTGGAGGGGATGGATCCCTGAATTTGGTCAAGTGCATCTTCAAGTTTTGGCGTTGGCCTCTTATGGATAGTATAGGCTGTAAGATAAAGAGAGATACAAGTTATGAAGATATATAGTGTCATAGTCATTACAGAGATGGTTCATTGAGGATCATAAGGGTGACACAGGAGGAGGTGCTGCTGATCCGTATCCTCCTCAAATCTGATTGTTACTTGGGGGTTGATATTTGAGATGGTGATGCCCTCAGATGTCCTATCTTGCTCTCTCTGCTCTAAACATATCGCATGTAGCTCAATTTACATCTAAGGCGTTGTCTGTAAAGTGATAAGTTATGAAATGGCATACAAAGACTTATATGAGTGAGTTTTGAGTGTTAACTCATTTAGAGAACGGCCAGGGTGAACCAGCACTGGAGAAGTGATCTTTTTGGGGCCATGATTCATTGCACTGGACAGCAGCCAATTGTGTTACAGAATATTTCAATATGTCTTAAAATGGGTTCCCACCTCAAAGGAAAGAGGGCAAGTTTAAAGTCACTGGGATACGAGCACTGGGGCATTCAGCAGTCGGGTGAAACATTGGGTCCAGCCTGTTACTCTGGTGCTGATGTGAGGTCTGGGTTACATTTTACTGCCAATGTACAGCAAATACATTCTTTCTATGGGGCTGCACTATACCCTTAGTGTTTTGGTGCTATAGCCAGAAATGCATCACTTTCAGAAGGGAGTATGAAAGCAGAATCAGACTACACAAGCCTTGTTTGTAGTCTGTTACTATAGAGACAGACTCCCTGCATAGGGGCTTTATACGCAGAATAGGAATTTTGTAATTTCACGTAACTGTACGTCTTTAGGTCTCATTTTAGAGGTGTTGTTACTATTGAAAAACATGGGTGGTGTCTGTAGCCTTAGCTGGATATGAAGCTTTGTTCCAGCAAAACCCTATTAGAAAAATTACTGAGCACAAAATTTTAAAGGGTATGTCCGAAAAACATCTTTCAAAAACAGCTTCACTCCTGACCATGGTCTATGTCACTATTGCAGCTCAGTTGCGTAGAGATGTATGAAGCTTAACTGCAATATCACCCTCTACCGTTGGACAGGTGTGTAGCTGTTTTAAAAAGAAAGCATCCATGTTTTTCAACCTTTGTACACCCCCTTTAAAATTTTGTGCTCAGTAATTTTTCTAATAGGATTTGGCTGCAGACACCTGTATATTTCAATAGTCACAACGCCTCTAAAATCAGAAATGAAGAAGATGTGCAATAATGTGTAATTACAAAATTCCTATTTTGTGTATGAACCTCTAAGCAGCGACCTCCGGACCACCTCTTTAATTGTGGCAACCAAATGGGGACACTACCTATCATGTAAGGAAATTCTAAGTCAAATAATGATTTCATTAATTTATAATACTGTGACCACAGGGCATTGCTATTACGATACAATCTCTAGAAAATGGCTAAAATGATAGTAAATACATTTTTCTGTAACAATAACCAAGCAATTTGCCATAAATCTTAATAACAAATAGTTAAGTGACAAAACGAGTCATAAAAACCTTGCATTTTTTCAAATTTTAGTGCAATTCCATAGCAGCCACTGACCGGGTCTCCTGCGTTGCGATGGGGGGAGGTGCGCCCTCTGGAACTTCTCTGTGGCTTCCTGTAACTTTAACTTTCTCTGCTGTAATACTTCTTCCCGGAACTTCTGCTCTTTTTGTTCTTCTTCTCTTTGTTTTTCCTCAAGTGCTCTAATAAAATAATAAAAAAAGAAGGAGAAATGAAACATAAAATAAACATAAAAAATAGCCAAAAAAATGAAGCGATTATCCGTAAAATAAATTAAATCTGATGTGCAGGAGGTGCATGAGCGGACCTGATAGTAAAATGTAACATATCACACGAGGAGAGTAATTTGGATGGGAGCCGTCTCTGCCTGTACAGGGCTATAAAATCTGTGGATCACACCCTGTTCACGGCTCGCATTGTCGTAAGTACCTTGTAAAATAAAAAAAAGTCAGACATAAAATGTGGTGTAAATTGACAGCGATGTCTCAGGGCTGACATTCCATCCTGAGACGCTCAGGGCTCATGGAGATACGATGACAGGTAGGGAGGGCTGTGCCCTATGGTGACTGTCACGCATATTATGGGAATAAAAGGCTAAAAATATGTGAACCTTACCTCTAGATATTGTGCTGGAAACTGAAACGTCTCGGGTGATGTGCAGCTGCCAAGTACGAAGGATAATTATCACCTTATTAACATCATGTACAGTACACACAGTCCACAACACCAGCGCACCGCACACACGTGCATTACACATCTCAGAGAGATGCCAACACAGGCTACATTCATGGAAGACACTTACCGTGCCATAAGTACTAGGCAGCAAAGCTCTGCTACAGTGGAAGGGATCAAAGATAACTTGGATTCTCACTGTTTAACCCAAAAGATGCCAAATGTGGCATCTAAAGGGCTGGACAGATGGAGGGGGCTTCATCAGCATTTCTAGGTTGCTACTGAAGCAGTCATTTGTGTATGGATAAAAAAAAAGAAATCCACATTATCGTTAAAAAAAATAAAAATTGGACTGGGGTTTATATCATTATTTATTGTCTGAGGTCTTTATTAATATATACAGAGCCATATCTGCCTTGTGGCGAGATGAGAATGTTGCCTCAGGCGGCAGTAGTCCGAAACCTAAAGGAGGCGGCAAAATATGGGACCATAATATGGGCGATTTGGTTGGCCATTGATGCCCATATTGCCCACCTGAAAAATCATTTGCTTGTGTATCTTTAACCCCTTAACGCTGAAGCCACTTTTCACCTTCCTGACACGGACCATTTTTTAAAATCTGACATGTGTCTATTTAAGTGGTTGTAACTTTGGAACGCTTTAACATATCCAGTTGATTTTGAGATTGTTTTTTCGTGACACATTGTACTTCATGCTGGTTGAGAAATTTAATAAATATATTTAGTATTTATTTATGAAATAAATGGAAATTTGGCAAAAATTTTGAAAAAAACAATGTTTTCCAAATTCAAAATTTTCTAGTTTTTGGAAAGTTAGTCATATCACTAAAATAACTTGATAACTAACATTTTCCATATGTCTGCTTTAACTTGGCATCATTTTTCAAACATCTTTTCCTTTATTTTGGATGTTAGGAGGCTTATAACTTTAGGTGCAATTTTTCAGATTTTCACGAAAATCATCAAAACCTACTTTTGGAGGGTCAATTTAGTTAGAAGTGACTTTATAAGGCCCACATGACAGAAACCCCCCACAAATGACACCATTTTAGAAACTACACCCCTCAAAATATTCAAAACAACCTTTGGGAATTTTGTTAACCCTTTGAGCGTTTCATGAGCGTGAAAGATAAATGAAAGTGAAATTAGAGAAATGTAATTTTATCTTACTATAGATTCATTGAACACTAAAATTTGCACCTTCACAATGGGTTAAAAAGGAAAATGCATTTTACAGTGTTGAGGGCAATTCCTCTTGAGTATGCCAATACCCATTTTGTCACTGTACCCTGCTGTACGGGCACAGGGGGGCACTTGGAATGGAAAGAGCGTTGTTTAGTTTTTGCAGGGTAACTATGGCTGAAAAAGTTTACATGTGTCAGGATGCATTTGGAGAGCCATAGTGGTACCAAAACAGAGGAAAGCCCCAACATGAGACACCATTTTGGAAAGTACACCCCTTGGAGAGTTTAGCAACGTGTAATTTGTGTATTTTCCCCAATAGGTGTTTGATTCAATTAGGCCCCAAAAGGGAAAAAAGGTGAAAATTTTCTCAAAAAAGTCACTTTTACCCCAAATTTTTGTAAGCCACAAGGGATAAAAGATGAAACAACCCCATAAATGTGTAAAACTATTTCTCCTAAGCACAGAACTGCACCACTTTTGCATATAAAGTGTTGTATGGGTGCAAAGTAGGGCTCAGAAGGGAAAGAGGGGCTTTGGCCTTTTAGAAGCCAGATTTGACAATCATCCTTTACATGTGTCAGGATGCATTTGGAGAGCCCTAGTGGTACCAAAACAGAGGGGAACCCCAACAAGTGTCACCATTTTGGAAAGTTCACCCTTTGGAGAATTCAGAAAGGTGTAATATGTGTATTTACCCCTACAGGTGTTTGCTTCAATTAGGTCCCTAAAAGGAAAAAGGTGAACATTTTCCCAAAAAAGTCACTTTTACGGCTAATTTTTGTATCCCATAAGGCATTAAAGATGAAACAACCCCAAAAAATGTGTACTAGCATTTCTCCTGAGTATAAAATTGCCCCACACATGCAAATAAAATGTTGTATGGGTACGCAGTGAAGCTCAGAAGGGAAAGAGGGGCGTTGGCCTTTTAGAAGCCAAATTTGACAGACATCCTTTACATATGTCAGGATGCATTTAGAGAGCCGTAGTGGTACCAAAACAGAGGGGAACCCCAACAAGTGTCACCATTTTGGAAAGCACACCCCTTAGAGAATTTAGCAAGGTGTAATATGTGTATTTGTCTGTAAAGGTGTTTGATTTAATTAGGACTTAAATAGATAAAAGGTGAACATTTTCTTATAAAGGTCATTTTACTCCTAATTTTATATAGCCACAAGGGATAAAAAAATGTAATAACCCCTCAAAATGTGTAAACCTATTTCTCTCGAGTGTAGAAGTACCCCACATGTGTATATAAAATGTTGTATGGGCGCACAGTAAAAGGAAAGGGGAATGTTTGCCTTTTAGAAGCCAAATTTGACAGAAATGTTTGACATGCATTTGGAGAACCCTAGTGGTATAAAACAGATAAGAATCCGAAAAGTGACCCTAATCTTTGAATGCACACCCCTTAGAGAATTTTGCAATGTGTAATATATGTATTTGCCCCTACAGGTGAATGATCCAATTAGGCCCTAAACATTAAAAAGGTGAAAATTTTCCTATAAATGTCACTTTACCCCTAATTTATGTAAGCCACAAGGGATAATATATTAAATAACCCCAAAAAAGGTGTAAAACTATTTCTCCCGAGTGTAGAAGTACCCCACATGTGCATATAAAATGCTTTATGGGCGCACAGTAGAGGAAAAGAGGGATGTTTGTCTTTTAGAGGCCAAATTTGTAAGAAATCCTTCACATGTGTCAGGATACATTTGGAGAGCCGTAGTGGTACCAAAACAGAGGAAAACCCGAAAAGTGACCCTAATTGTTGAATGTACACCCCTTGGGGAATTTAGCAAGGTGTAATATGTGGTGTAGTGTAATACACGTGGTGAAATGAGCATTTTGAACATATAGGTGGTTTCCAAATATGATGTGCAATGGAGTCCAAGATGGAAATTGCAATTATTTCTGGAAAGTTCAGTGCCCGTTATGTGGCGCCCCTTATGAAATAATGGAGGGGTATAGGGAGCAACGTGACCTACCAGTTGTTACAATTATTCATTTTACCGAAATTAATTCACAATAGGTTGGGCGTGAATTGTGAATGTCCAGTGTATAAGGAGGTAGAATATACCAGGGGACCAACTAAACTTTTGTCACTCTGGAGGTGTCGCAGGTCTCTTAGTAGTATATAGTGTCCATCCTTAGTATATAGTGTCCATACTAACTCCTCTTTTGGAACAGACTCTTTATTGAGTCCTACCATTAGAAGCAGCAGAATTCACCGGGAAAATGCTGTCCTGGCAAAACACAGGAACATCTAAACCAGAGGTACTGGGGCCGTGTCCTTCTTGTCCCAATATTAGTTTCCTAATATCTTCCTCTTGAAAACAGAGAAATGATACGGCAGGACCTGCACATTGGAACAGCTCGTAAGAGTTGTACATCATAATCTGTACAATGTGCATGGCCAGCACTTTTGTACCATATCTTCGTTTTAGTAGGGAAATTATCGCCAAGTGTTGCTCTTATTCACCCTAGCGATGCCCATTGTGACGAATATTGCTGCTTTTGGCTGGACCATATTGACCAGCAAATAGCGGCAAACATGGACAGAGGGGGGCAACAAAACCCCTCTGGACCGCAAGGCAAAATTGGTGGCTGTCAGGAACAGCCGCCACCCTGCCCCGATCACCGTGTCTACAGACATGGTGACCGGTATTACTGACGTCATAAGTAAATTCGCTGCTATCGGCTCGTCTGAATTGATGAGCCAATAGCAGCGATAATAAACTGGGGGTGTGTGGGGGGACGTAACCCTTCTGGTCCATGGGGCAGGATGGATGGCTGTCAGGAACAGCCGCCTCCTTATCCCGATCAGTGAACAGCCGCCGTCTTACCCTGACCGGTGTTGGAAAGTCACTACCCGCCGCACCGTTCTATAACAACGCTCGTTGGGAATAGGCTATACAATCTTTATTTATTTTTTTTAAGCAATTTAGACAAATAAGGGACGAGATGCACTGTAAAAAAAACCTTAATTTTAGTGGGTTTTTAGCTTATTGAAGAAATTTTATTAACTTTTTACGTGTGGAGGAAAATAAAATCATCAATTCTTGTTTTGGATTTTTAGCATTTTTTTGGGGGGTTGTTCACTGTAGCATAACAATAATATATCTTTATTCTACAGATCACTACGATTACGGTGATACCTCATTTATATAGTTTTATTTATATTTGTCCAATTTTATTGAAGGAAAACTAGAATAGAAAAAATTGCATTTGTTTTAGTATTGCCATTTTTATAGCAGCATAATTATAGTATTTTCTGGTTTACGGAGCTGGTTGTAAGCTTATTTTTTGCGTGACAAGTTGCTCTTTTTATCGCTATCATTTTGGTGCTTGTAACTTTTTCAGATCACTTTTTAGAACATTTTTTGTAAAGCAATTTGATAAAAAGTTTTAATTTTTGGCACGTTTTTGGTTTTCTTTTTTTACCACGTTCATCGAGCGGGTCCAATTATGATTAGGATTTATTGTACAGATTGTTACGGACGCGGCGATACCAAATAAGTGGGGTTTTTTTGTGATTTAGTGTTTTTTATAGTTTATTACTTGTGTAAAGGGAAATGTGGTGTTTGGGGGGACTTTCACTTTCTTTTATTATTTATTTTTACTGTAAAAAACCTTTATTTATTTATTTTTCCTTTTTTTACAGGTAATGACATCTAAGCTTGAACAAGTGATCTTCTGATCACTTGTTCAAGCTTTTTTACAGGTTACACAGTGCAATACAGATGCTGCGCATGCCCAGTGTCTTACAGCCGGGTCCTGCCAGGAGGCACGGGCCGGCACCGAGAGGAGGATCGCGCAGCCCCGGGCACCGGCAGTCCCGGGGCTGCGATCGGAGGAGCGGACCCCCCCGGTAAGCGCCGCGGGGGGGTCCGATTCGCATTTAAATAACTTTAAATGCCTCTGACACGCCGCTGTCAGTGCGACCGCGGCGTGTTAGAGGCGGGTGTCAGCTATAACATATAGCCGACACCCGCAGCTTCTGGCCCCGGCTCCGTTCAGGATCCGGGGCCAGAAGCTTGACGTAATAGTACTGCATTTTGCGGGAACGCACCTCCCGCGATGCAGTACTATTACGTCAAATGTCGGGAAGGGGTTAAGATATAGATGTACAGAGCAGCACAGTCTGTTGCTCTGGAGGACCCAGGCAGTGTAACGTCATCTGATGAGACAGAGCAGAAGAGCCGGGAAGATGCAGAGGGTGCAAACGATGGTGTGGGAGCGTGACACGAGTCAAGGTGAGTAGCTGCTTTATTATTTTTAGAAATGGCCAAATTACTGCATCATCTATCACAAGGGGCTGCATGTTATAATATAAGGGAGGCTTTACATAATAACTGAGCTGTATTATTTTAGATGCTGTATCTAATATAAGGGTTGTGTTATAAGGGCTGTATATAATATAAAGGGAGCCGTATATAATATAGGGGGCCTTCATATTATATAATAATGGGCCTGTAATATATAATAAGGGGAGCTGTATATAATAAGGGGAGGCTGTATATAATAAGGGGGCCGTATATAATATAAGGGGGGGCTGCATATTATTTAATTATGGGCCTGTAATATTATATAATAAGGGGAGCTGTATATAATATAAAGGGAGCTGTATATAATATAAAGGGGGCTGAATATTATATAATTAGGGGCCTGTAATATTATATACTAAGGGGAGCTGTATATAATATAAGGAGGGCTGTATATAATAAGGGGAGGCTGTATAAAAAGGGGGCGCCCTTATGTACATAGGGGGGGCTGCAATATTATTTAATTATGGGCCGTATATTATTAACTAAGATGAGCTGTATTTCAATCTAAGGAGGCTGTATAATAAGGGGAGCTGTATATTAATTAAGGGTGGCCGTAGGTAATATAAGGGGGGGGGCTGTATATTATATAATTATGGGCCTGTAATATTATATAATAAGAGGAGCTGTATATAATGTAATAAGGGTCTGTTGTGTCTTGTGAGGTTTATATGATTTAGGACACTGTTATTTAGGGCACTTAGTACTGTGAGAGACTGTGGTATTTTATGGGTGCAGTGTGGAGCTGTGGTGCTGGGAGCTGAAGACATCTGGCAGCAATTTCAACAGTGATGACCAGGAGAAGACATAATGAAGTTCTCATCCTGATGGAGTAGATCCTGTGAGGTACTAGATTTCACTATTGTCTGTGTCACTGAACTACTACTACCTCTTAGCACGTGTAGTGTCGGTCACAGAGGGCCAGTTAGGAATTTTAAGTAATGTTGTCAGCATAATGTTGTCAGGTTGTAGATTATTTCTAAAAATGTGTCTGTAAATTCAGTAGGGGTGTTCTGGTGCTCAATTTTCGTCTCAGGCAGCAAATAGGCAAGAATCGTCCCTGAATATATATCAACTGGCCTGGAGTCTGTATTATTATTTAGTGTCTGGCCAGTAATCTACATATATATGTATATAATATACATAATATATATATTAGCTGTAGCTGCATTGCCGGGATAGTAAATAACTGCTCTAAGCCATAACAAAATAGAATTGGTGAACATAAAATATCTGTGTCTATCTGTATATCTGTCCCTATGTGTCTGTGTGTCTCTCTCTCTGTATGTCTATCTCTGTCTGCCTCTACCAATCTCTTTGTCTGTATCTCTCTCTGTTTCTTTCTTTGTCTGTATTTTTTTCTTCCTGTCTCTACCTCTTTCGCTGTCTATGTTTCCCTTCTCTCTCTCCTTCCCTCTCCGTCTCTATCCATATTACCTCACACATAAGATGTCTTATACTCATTGCCTATAGTAACTAATCAAAGCTCAGAGCTCATATTAATGACCTGTGGCAAAATAGAAGCTGAGCTGTGATTGGTTGCTAACTGCCACAGCAGCCAATGGCTCCTGTATATGGGGGTTAATAATTATGGTGGTTACTTATGGTGTATGGGATGAAAATTGCACCTCAAAACCTCAGTCTATAATGTTAGAGAATCAATATTAGAGAATTTTTTTCAGAAATAATGTAATCTCCACTGATCCACATTTGATGGATTTTTAGTAAGGGCTACACAAGTGTTTTACAAAATTACCAAAGAATAGCAACATAAAACTCTATTCTGCAAAGAACATGATGATCATAATTAGAGAACAGCAACGGCTGTAGCACAGTCTGTGTATAGAAAGATTATTACAAAATTTTCTGAAAGTTACAACAGTAGGAAGCTTAAAAGCTTTTGCTTTGAAAGACTTCAGCAGATGTGCAGCCACTGGACATCACTGGTCTCTCACACGGTTCTGCTGGGATTCTGCTCCACTCTTCGTCCAGTCAGTTCTGTGGCTGTTGTGGGTTTCTTGGCCATAACTTTGTCACCAAGGATTATTTTACCAATCCTTACCATGTTCAGTGCTAAACCGGCGAACAATTCCAGGTCTAGTGGTGAAACAATTACCCATGGAGATTCTCTGCGTTATCCTGTCCTCTCTTGCATTTCTTTTTCCAGGGTAACCGGCCTTTTTGGGGGACCTGAATGAGTTTGAGATGTTGTAAAGATGCAATATTCTGGAAAGCACAAACTTGGAACGACCAACTTCTGTTGCTATGGCTGATATGATATGGCTCCTTTGGTCTTCATCTACACAATCTGCTGCCAGAGGGGTTCAGTCACTTTGGAAAGGCACAACATTTTTGCAAAGTCAGTGAAAACTGGAAAGTTAGGGGCCAGTTAAATAGAGTTTCTCAGATAATTACAGAAATAAGTACCAGGTCCCAGATTAACACTTGCAGGTATCTGAAAATGTTCTCTAATTTTGATCCTTGTTCTCTTTCATTTATGTTATTTACATTTTTGTTCTGTGGTTTAGAATATATACAATTTATGAAATAAGCTTCAAATACTGCTATTTTACTCATGTTAGCATATATTCACATAGGACTACACAATGCGGCTTATTTACTAACGGTCCGCGGATCGCACTTTTGGCGTATTTTCGCCGCTGTGACAGGTATTTAGCAGGGCATTGTGTCGCACGCGAGCGGATTCTGGCGGGCGAGCCGTCGGACGATCCAACTAAATCGGACTGGGCGCCGGATTTAACATTCAAATTATGTTACATCCAATGCACTGACATACACCGGGAAGAAGGTGAACTCTGGCGGAGCTGAGCGGGGAAGCGACACATGCAGGATATCGGGCGCATAACCTTAGTGAATCGCGGCACAGTGCATTATCGTCGGACAATGCACTTTCGGGGAACACGCAGGACCGGGTAAGTAAATGTGCCCCAATGACCTTGACATTTAGGAAATTGTGTTTTGCTCTCTAATTTTTATCTGTAGTCTATATATTGTCTTATCTGCAGGTTTTTAGTATTTTATATGATTTGGGGTATACATTATTATACATTCTCTGGTCTAAGGTCTCTTAATATTAGCAATAATAGCAAAGAAGACTCAGCTAAGGGATGGATGAACTCAAAAAGACTGCTTTATTCCAACCAAATTCCATCCCTGTGCTGTGGTCTCCTTTGCTATTATAACATCTGCAGTTTGTATGTTCTCTTTGTGTTTGCGTGGGTTTCCTCTGGGTCCTACGGTTTCCTCTCACACTCCAAAACATACTGGTAGGTTGATTAGATTCTGAGCCCCATGGGGACAGGGACTGATTTGGCAAGCTTTTTTTTTTGCCCCAGTGACAATTGGAGTTTAGCCTGACTAAAGTAAAGCATCCGGAGAGCTTTACCAGAGGTCACATTGGGCAGAGAGATCACTCTGTAAATAGGGACTGTCTGTAAGTAGGGTCTCCCTAAGTAGGGGACCACCTGTATCAATATCGGCACTGTAAGCGCTCTGGGTATATACATATATATTAGCCCTATGATGCCTTATACAGTACGTACGTTGCAGTCACATTCCCGGCGCATCTCATTAACATTCTGCTGAATAATTAGAGGTAATCAGATGTGTTACATTATAGGAGAAGCTGTGACTCACACCCGGTACATTCACTGGTCATAACATCAGTGTAGTCAGATTCCTAGATGTGCCGATCCAGCACCTGCACTTAACTGTTGTAATAAAAAACTTGTATTAAAAAAAAAGTCCACAGTTAAACTTAACTTAAAATTCTGATGAGGTCTCCCTGATGGGACATATGGTGGTACGTGCAGCTTTACATACCCAGTCAGTGTCATACTTATCAACAAAAAGTAGAGAAAGAACAGAGATGAGACAACCTGCCTGGGGTACAATTTCCACTACATGTTATGTTTACATTGCGTTACAGTAGGTCCACGTAAATATTGGTAACTTACCCATGTCATACTAGCCTTAAAGGACACCTGCCATCAGGTCTGTGTCACTAGTCCTGTCACCTCTACCTGTTGGAGCAGCTCACAAGGATCCCATCCCAGCCTTTATCTAGTTATTTCATACATTAATCATTGTAAAATCATCTATTCTTTATTATGTAAATGAGGCTGGTCACATGGTCAGAGGCAGTGATGTCACACCTGTTCCCCATCTCCTCTCCTCCCCCTGCTCATGTCTGTGTGTAATGTATAGTAAAGCATGGCTAGTGTGTGTGCTGTATCTGCTGACATGCTGCATCCTCCTAATATACATGTGTGAGACACAGACATCAGCTACACAAGTGCCTGACATGTTCTGCTATAACATGGCTGCCTGGAGCTGCTGTATCTCTCCTATACACACACACAGGCTGCAGGGGGCGTGGCCACCAGCAAGCACATGGAGCAGCCATCACATCATTATACAGCCTCACATCATTACACAGGCTGTCAGTCAAGCACTGGGGGTGTGGCTGTGCCTCCCACTCATGAATAAGCTGGACAGCTTGAATATGCTAATGACTCATTGGACATTTTATAGGTCATTTGCATACAGCTTTAGGACCTCATTGCTTAGGTTTACAGGCATGTAGAGGGACAATGAAGGGATAGAGGCAATGCTCTCTAATGGAAGTTTATGAAAATATATTTCGTTTAGGGGGGTTATTTTGCATGACGGGTTCTCTTTAAGGCTGGCTTTACATGTAATGATTGAATTGTGTTTACATCTTTGTGTAAATGTAATGTAAACACAATGCAAATGTAATGTAAACACAATTTCAAAGGCTGCGTGTGGACGTGGCCTAAGGCTCATGGTTTGTTGCCAGTTGTGTTACTTGAGGGGTATTTTGATGGGGACCAAAATATTCTTGCTAGCCATTTCTAATTAACTAGAAGGATGCGAAACCCAGCAAAAGAAAACGTCCCCCATATGAACAATCCCCCAGTCCAGGAAGGAAGAAATAGGTCTGCCCTCTTTTGGATAACCAAGAAAACAAGTGTAGTACCCAGAAATGGTACAACAGTGTCACTTCCTGTAAAAGGAAAGACTGTATAATAAGCTATACATGTGTAGACACAATGGGGCAGATTTACTTACCCGGTCCCGTCGCGATCCCGTGGTGCGTTGTCCGACGAGGATTCGGGTCCGGCGCGATTCACTAACATCATGCGTCCGAGTTCCTGCATGTGTCGCTGCTGCGCCGAGGTCCGCCAGAGTTCACCTTCTTCTTCCCGGTGCATGTGAGTGCTTGATCTTGCAACACATATCCATTTTTAAATTCCGACAGCCCGCAATTTGGCGCAAAACGGAAATATTCGGTAAACCCGACGAAAGCGCGGCGTTCGGACCCTTAGTAAATGGGCCCCAGTGATTGTGCATTACAGCTATTTCTCCCCTATAAAACTATTTTGTGACCTTCGGACTTTAGGGCAGATCTTAGAAGTCTTTTCTTTAGGGTAAAATTTCATGTAGCGTTAATGTGGCAGATTTTATTACAGGGATGAGTGAGAATCATTAAAGTTTTGCCATAAAATGTGTTACCAAGAATAAAGTTCTCAGGACCATAGGGGTCATACATATGGATCAGTAGATTGGTTGGGTCATCGTCCATTAATCGGGCAACTTCATAGGCCCAGTTCATCCTTAGAAGAAAAATGGATCCCATTTTTGTCCATATTCTTCCTGCTCCCTATTGTCACAATAGAGAAGATCCCTTCATCATATCTTCATGTTCACACACCTGTATCTATTGTTCGGAGACACTTAGTAATACGTTATATAATATTGTTGCTTCATACTGTTAGTAGGATTTAGCTATTACGATGAGTAACCGGTACGGGCACGCTATGTACATAATCTACAACAAACAAATGTGACTCAGTAAAAGTGGTGAAAAAATATTTCTCCAGCAATTAGATCTGTATAATTGTGTTTACCATTGCTTCGTATTCCTGCGGACGAGCGCACCGCCTTAAGTGATCCTTCCACTTCTACTGAAGTGACAGCAGTGATCAAACACGACTCACACAACAAGTCTCGCCGGCCCGGTCACGTGTGGCGCACGCTGGGTGCTATGTTGTGTTACTGTGTGAATCACCTGTATCCTAGCATCCAGATGACTTACACATACAGACTATTGTGAATATGACAGGTGAGAGGCTTAACTTTTCTACAGTACGATCCTCCCACAATCTCGTCATATAGTCATGAGGTCATAGAAGATGAGCCATGGGCATATATTCCCTCTTAGCCTTTAGGGCACTGCTACCTCTAAACATGAAATTAAACTTTATTCGTCTGCAGTTCATCAGTGCTGTTTTCAGCACCACTGGGGGTCTAGGCTGCAGAGGGGGTATATATAAGTATCCCTGGTGGACTAGGGCAGTAAAGAGGTTTATATAAGTATCCCTGGTGCTCTGTGGTAGTAAAGAAATTAATCCCTGTTGGTCTAGCACAGCAAAAGGGTTTATATAACTATCCCTGGTGGTCTAGCACAGCAAAAGGGTTTCTATAACTATCCCTGGTGGTCTAGCACAGCAAAAGGGTTTCTATAACTATCCCTGGTGGTCTAGCCACAGCAAAGGGTTTATATAACTATCCCTGGTGGTCTACCACCGCCAAGGGTTTCTAATAACTACCTGTGGTCTAGCACAGCAAAGGTTACTATAACTATCCCTGGTGGTCTCTAGCAAGCAAAAGGGTTTTCAATCACCTATCCACTCCCTGGTGGTCTAGCACAGCAAAGGGTTACTATAACTATCCCTGGTGGTCTAGCACAGCAAAGGGTTACTATAACTATCCCTGGTGGTCTAGCACAGCAAAAGGGTTTCTCTCTATCCCGGGGTCTAGGCACATCAAAAGGTTTACATAACTATGCCTGGTGGTTCTAGCACAGCAAAAGGGTTCTATAACTATCCTGGTAGTCTAGCACAGGCAAAGGGTTACGATTAACTAACGATCCCTAGGTGGTCGATAGCACAGCAAAGGGTTACTATCCGTCCTGGTGGTCTACAACGCAAAGGGTTACTATAACTACGCTGTTGGCGAGCACGCAAAAAGGGTTGCTATAACACCCTGGTGTCTAGCACACATGGTTACTATCCTATCCATCCCTTGTGTTCTAGCACGCCAAGGTTTCTATAACTATCCTGGTTGTCTAGCACAGCATAAGGGTTACGATAACTTCCTGTGGTCTAGCACAGCAAAAGGGTTCAATAACTACCATGGTGGTCTATGCACAAGCAAAAGGTTACTATAACTATCCCTGGTGGTCTAGCACAGCACCGGGTACATAACTATCCTGGTGTCTAGCCATCTCAGGGTTTCGATAAACATCCCTGGTGGTCTAGCACACGCAAAAAAGGGGTTTACATAATATGCTGGGTCTACACAGCAAAGGTTTCTATAACTACCTTGTGGTCTATCCAGCAAAAGGGTTTCATACTCATCCCTGTGTGGTCTAATCACAGCAAAGGGTTACTATAACTATCCCTGGTTCTCTGCCGCAGCCAAACAAAGGTTTTTCTATAACTATCCCTGGTGGTCTAGCACTCAAAGGGTTACGTACTTCCCTGGTGGTCTAACACAGTCAAAATTGTTTCTATAACATCCCTGGTGTCAGCACAGCCAAAAGGTTTCAATAACTAACGATGGCCTGGTGTTCTAAGCACAGCAAAAGTGTTTCGATAACGATCCCTGGGGTCTACAACAGCCAAAAGGGTTTCATAACTAGCCCTGGTGGTCTACCACGCAGAGGGTGTTCTATAACTATCCCGGTTGGTCTAGCACAGCAAAGGGTTTTCTCTAACTATCCCGGTGTTAAGCACAGCAAAAGGGTTTCTTCTATAACTATCATCCCTGGTGGTCGAGCAACCGCAAAAGGTTTCTATAACTCTTCCCTGGTGGTCTAGCACAGCAAAGGGTTACTATAACTATCCCTGGTGGTCTAGCACAGCAAAAGGGTTTCAATAACTATCCCTGGTGGTCTAGCACAGCAAAGGGTTACTATAACTATCCCTGGTGGTCTAGCACAGCAAAGGGTTTATATAACTATCCCTGTTGGTCTAGCACAGCAAAGGGGTTTATATAAAAATTCCTGATTGTTTATAGCAGGAATAATGGGCTTTATATAAGTATCCCTGGTGGTCTAGGGCCTGGTGGTCTAATCCCCATTGTTAGCCCAAAGTACTCGAAGGTAAGTGACAGCTGATGATAACAATGTAGCTATTTCCAAAAATCCCATTAAAGATGGATCTCAATTAATTTGGGATTACAAGAGACCTCCACTCTCATCACTGGAGCTCAGACCACTACTGACTAGCAATTTATCCCAGGACTTGATAGCACCCTTTAAACACTACTTGGTCTTAGTCAATTTAATAGTGCCCATGTGTACCACTCTATCAACTTATATTTTTAACCCTGCAAGAATTCTGTATTTCTAATAATCCCTGGAGAGTCCACCCTGATCATTATTTTTAGCACTCTCTGCGTGGGAGAAGATGTTACCATATTAATAATGTCAGAGTGCGGTTACATTACTAGCCCCTGAGTGATGAGGACTGGTAATAGGCGATTGTTATGTTACCGGGTAGGTTTCAGCATCGCCGGCCTAATGAATGCTTTATACTTTCTAAAAGCATTAGTGTAACAAAAGGCCGTACAAGATACTCTATCTTCCTAAAGTAACCCTTCACCTGCTCATGCTCCAGCCCTGCCGACTGATGCAACCAAATCATTCCGGGCGTAATGTTACACTAGTCAAGGATCTTTCTTGTTACATACATATATAACTTCCCTATACGTGTATGTAACAAGAAAGATCTCCCCCTCATTGATTTCCTTCACACCGCCGGCCTAAGGCAGTGATTGGCTTAGTGCTCATTTAATGCAGGAAGTACAGACTAGCAGGGGAGGGGATTTTATAGATAAATATATCTTATTTTTTATTCATTTAAAGCATCTTGAAGAGGACCTTATACCACCTCACACATGTGGTGATGATCATACTGTCCTAAATGGGCATTCTAACCCCAGCAATTGATGAGATATCAGTCCAGGTATCTGACCGTAGTAATCCTCTTCACTGTCAAAGAGGAGGTTCTGGAGAAGAGGAGGGGTGTGTGTAATGATAATCTCAGTGTCAGAAAAGAAGGTCTCTGCTCCAGCTCCTCCTCTCTGACAATGGAGAGGATTATAATGGTCAGATACTGGGATATCTCAGAAACTGTGGGGGCTAGAAAGAAAATTTAAAGTGCCCCTAAATCTGCAAAATAGTCTCTACAGAATGGCATACATATCACCATGTGTGTGAAATGGGGTGAAATGTCCTTTTTAAAGGAAACCTACCACTTGAAGTGGCAGGTTTCTGATGGAAATACCGGGCACCAGCTCAGGTTGAGCTGGTGCCGGAGCTTATTTTTGTTAGTGTTTTAAACCGCGGTTTAAAACAATTTTTAAACTTTATAGTCGGCGCAGGGAGGTACACGCTCGGCGCTTACCATGCGCACGACCGTGCGCGGCTACATGGGAAGTGAAGGAGAGCCGCGCGCATGGTAAGCGCCGAGCGCGTACCTCCCTGCGCCGGCTATAAAGTTTAAAAAGTGTTTTATACCGCGGTTTAAAACACTAACAAAAATAAGCTCCGGCACCAGCTCACCCTGAGCTGGTGCCCGGTATTTCCATCAGAAACCTGCCACTTCAAGTGGTAGGTTTCCTTTAAGTATTTAATTAAAAAATGTAATCCCTCCTTTGCTAAATTCAACTGAATTTGGGTTATATTGAACATTTGATCATGCTTGTGTTGTATATATCTGTATGTACTTTCTCCTTTCCCTGTGCCTGATCCCTACACCTACTCTCTCCTCTCAGAGCCCATGTTTTCTTAGATGTTTACTGTCACACCATCTGTCTTGTTTATTGCTATACTTACATGCATACTAATTTATATAGCGTTCTTTGCTTTATATAATTGTATCTATATTAGCTAGTTAAATTTTCTATGATAACTTTGTGATGTTCCTAATTCCCCAAAGATAGTGAACTATTTCGCCCACTGCAGTATCGCTTTGCTTCTCTTGCGCTAAACATGGTCTGTATCATGTTGTGGACATATACAACTTTCCCATGCATGTAATTTTCTTTTCTCTGAATAAAGAATGAAATAAAATAAATGTAAGCTGCCAGACAAGCCCTTTAAGAAATAATGGATTAACTTTAGATCAAGCGACGGGGCCTCCATGTGGCTGTTCCTGTTATTGCAACTGAGCCACCGTCTGGGATGCAGTACAAGGCAAAGTCACAAGCACCAGGGTGATGATGTGTTGAATATAGTGCGAGGAGTTCCAGGAGTTAGATCCCTTAAGATCACAGACTAATGGATCATCCTGTGACCCCTTTCCAATGAGTTGTCTTATAAAAACAGCCCTTTTTGGAATATAAGCCAGACAGACAGTCACAGGATCTGCTTTGAAAAGGCTCAAGCTTATATATAAAAGGAAGATGTAGGGGGTACTACATTTACTAACTGACTGACCATGTGGTGGGTCCATAAGGAAGTACGACCTGTTAACAGAAATCATACTGAAAAAGGTTGTCTCCAGCTTGTATAAGCTGATGATTTATTTATAAAATGGGTTGTGCACCCCAGATTGGGGGGGGGGGGGGGGGGGGGGGGGGCATGGATTAGCAGAGAACATACACAAAAGTTCAGCTCCATTCTTAGTGTAGGTTTGGGGGGCTACTGCAGTTCAGCTCCTATAGAAGACCTTAACCAATGTACTGTATTTTACCCATTATCCCTCTACTGCGAACCTACTACTTCTTGGGGTTCTCTCCGTTGAGTGACTGCTGACCTAGGTGGGTCTCGAGACGGCGATATGCAGTGCTAAAACGACAGACAGATAATGGGTAAAATCTATGGTAGAGAAGAGGACAGTCAGAACAGGTTGAGTAACATGAGCAAAGGTTAAATATAGGTTGTATAGGCACACAAGGTCAGAGGGGGATTACCTTACATATACAGGGGTGTGTGGTAATTGGTCCATGCTGACCCTTTAAAAAGCACATGGGGCAAGTGTGCTTGCACGGTGGAGACACAAATGGACCTAGGACCCACAAAGCTACTTAAAAAGTATTTCTGTGGGCAATGCAATTTGCATGGGTATCAAGATTGATATATACTGGAGGCCAAACCATCGATGTTATAGTCCCGTAACCCACTGAATGTACATACATCCTGCTGTGATGTATCCCGTCTGCAGGCTTCTCACAATGTACAAGTAATATGTCTTATTTGTTTTATTGTATAATTTACACCAGATTTGTAGCGCAGAGAAGACAATGTCTGAGCAGAGTCCAGGTCCAATGAATGGTGGCTGGCTGACCTTAATCTCCGGATTAATTATTTGTCATGGGAGGTAAGTTACAGAAACACCAAAAATAAAATGAAGAAGTAAACAACAGGGATCAGAACAAGACAGACAGTAAACACTGCTGCCTGCCAGGACCTGACTGTCATCGAGGACTGGGGGTGACACCGAGCCAACAATCAGAAAGTTCACGGGCTGTTATTGTTACAGGACCACGGCAGAGCCAGCTACATGTCCGAGGGATCAGGAGGATCTGCTGTGTATGAAACAAAATTGCTGGAGCTACACAGATGGAAGACAGTCGGAAATGCTGGTTAACCCCTTGAAGTGTTGGGTGCACTTATAAAGTGCAGTCTACCACAGGAAACTCCCTTTGTCCTTTGGTTTGTGACGTTGGTCCTTTGGTTTGTGTGTTAATCCCCTGGTCCCCACAGTCCCATGTAGGCCTCAGGGCTTGTTCATACATTGATACATTACCCAGTTGACACTATGTCCAGGTTTAAGAGTTTCAACTAGGAGCCAAAAGTACCTGTTAGTGGGTGCTAAACAGAACGCTAGGCAGCCGAGGAGAAACGGAGATCCATGCTGGCGATGTGGTGACCCTATAGGTTGGTTAAGTGGTGTTGTACCCAGCCGGTGGTATATTGTGGTTGTCATACCTCCATTACTACGCAATGCTCCACAGTACTACCATAGAGTAAATTATTGTCCTGTTACATCGCACTTTATAGTATAAGTCATGCACTATAGTATAAGTGTCCTACTAGATCAAAAGCTATAGTATACAAAATATAATACATATAAAACAAAGTTCACTGGAAAATATGCTCACTGCACTTACAAAGACAGCTGCGGTGGACAGGTCACTGCCCCACACAAAATCAACTTTCTCCTACCTTGCCTTTGCCTAAAAACCGATGGACTACAAAGGGCCAACATCATAAACTAGCATACAGACCAGCAGTACCAAATACTGGATAGGTCACTGCCTCCTTCCAGATCAGCACATTTTTCTGCTGTTGTTGTTGTTCCCTCTGATTCAATACAGGCAGTCCCCTACTTAAGAACACTCGACTTACATACGACCCCTAGTTACAAACGGACCTCTGGATATTGGTAATTTATAGTACTTTAATGCTAGGTTACAATGATCAGCTGTAACAGTTATCAAATAAGTCTGTAATGAAGCTTTAGTGTTAATCTTGATTCTTATGACAACCCAATATTTTTAAAATCCAATTGTCACAGAGAGCAAAAAAGTTCTGTCTGGGATTACAATGATAAAATATACAGTTCCGACTTTCATACAAACTCAACTTAAGAACAAACCTACAGACCCTATCTTGTATGTAACCTGGGGACTGCCTGTACATGGTATTCTAATCATGTAACAAACAGGCCTACACTAGTGGTGGACACTGCTATTATTCCCACAAGATACAAACACTCTTCCAATATATAAAGTTTACATACCTCACCGCCCTGCCCTACGAGACGAGTGGACTAGTCACTGCCTCCGACAAGATCATCACAATCTTATTTTGCTGCTACTACCTTTTACTTTATGGTACAATACCCCACAGGTCACTGTCTACCACAAAATAATCACACTCTTCTCCTGCTGGTTACAGATTATACAACATATTTCTACTTTCTGACTTTAATAGATATTTTATAGGGTTATACTCTTCTATATAAAATTAACATAGTGAATTATATGTCTGTCTGATGGGGTAAAAGACAAGAGGCTTCACTTTACATATCAAGAAAGCGGAGCAGAACTGTTATTTCATCTGTACTGGTAAATTACCCAATATCCTACCCCCAACATTTACACACACATTACAAAAGAACATTGTAAAGTGGCCAACCCCTTTGACAGGTCTTACTTTCTTCTGCGATTTGTCTCCACGGATAATTTCCGCGCCCGCTGTCTGATGACTTTCTGATCTTCCAGTAAAGCTTGCCGTTCTTCTTCTAAATCTATTTCCGCCTGGGATTTCTGATTTCTTATAAAAGTAAAGGGTTAAGGTCATATAATATACGTCAATAGTAACTACACAGATTAGATAAATTGATCATTCACACAAGTGGAACATCAAACAAAATCTGGGAAGACCGAATGTCCCTTAATGATTTGGGGCAAGATGGTTATCAACTTGCCTTCTCATCTCCTGTGTGTGCGGCATAACAACAGGGTTTAACATCCCACATTGGAAAGGACAGACTCCAGAGTCACTTCTAGGCACTTTCCTACTGACAGGTCCCTCTTTAATGTGAAATTTCACCTGTTTAATTCTAAAGAAAAAATCTCCTCCACAGTCAGGATAAGGAATTTTTATCTGCTGCTCTTATGTTCAACAATTTCTAAAACAACTGCGTGTATTTCTGGTTCTGTAGCCCATAGAACCACAATCCTGAAGCAATTTGTCAGATAAGATTGCTAACTTTAATAAGGTGCCCAATGCAAGGTTCTAGATCAGTGGTTCACAAAGCCATCGGAGCCACGATTTTATTGCATTTTTTGGCACGAATACAATATTCTTGTACATGGTTTGGGGTCACCGCAACATGAGGAACTGTATTGCAGGATCACAGCATTAGAAAGGTTGAGAGCCACTGTTCTAGATACTACAGAACCAAAGATAGGGACGTCTTAAGTCTCTCATTCAGCCTCTAGAAGTGACTCTTCTCTGCTCATTTTCACATGACTTTGGAGGAGATTTTTTCTTATAGGTAAAAGTGAGATTTCATATTAAAGAGGGAATTTTAGAAAGGACACTTCATACCCTACCTGAAAAGGAAAAGGTGGCGACAGAGTCCCTTTAAAGGAAATCTAACACCTTGGTGGGGTAAAACCAGGTGACAGATTCCCTTTAAGGGGCATGGATGAAGCCATCTGTGGTCCCTGCTTTGTAGGATTTGGGGCAATCATGTATTGACCAACCAGACGAAACGCGTAGGTCATTTTTTATGTCCATGTGCTGCATGTTTTGTGACTTTTTACTCATGAAATAAAGCTGTTGAACTACTACTAGCGTCCTCCGTGATCGTGCTGGAACTTGCATTTACTTGAACTTTCTATACTCGTGTGGGCTTACACGTCTATCCGTGCACCTTGGAGGTCTGCAAGAGAGGAACTACTGGTGAGCTGGCTTTTTCTCTTTTTTTCTTTTGATATTTCCTTTTAATGTGTTTCACCTGTCAAAGACAGGAAGTTGTGTATATATGCAATGCTCGGCATAGTGATAACAGGGAAAGGTTGAAACTCTCACAGGAGGCAAAGGTAAACGTACATGCAGTGAACTGTCTAATGGAAGAGATTTATACATGAGTATGTATGGTATATGCAGCTTGACTCATTATTATAAATTGAAAAAAACACAAATTTTTAAACCAGTACAACCCCTTTTAACCCAATGTCCACAGGTGTGCGTGGTCATATGTAAAGACTTTTGATGCTATATTGTAAGTGTTTTGAATCCGATTTTTTAACTACATAAGGCATGAAGCTAGTGAAAGTATTTCTTGCACACTAAACTTAGAAGCACAGCAGCTAAAGAAAATTGGAGGCATCTAATGGCAGCTGTAATCTGTTTTGTGGCATAACTAAACTGTTACTAGAAAAGTGAAATTTACAAAGCAGCTATTTACTTCTCTGTTGTAATGTCCTTGTCTAATATTCTTTAATATTTGTACTGTCATCACGTTGACAATATTCTCTGTAAGCCAATTTTTCAGATTTACTTTCGTATCCTTGACATTCCGTCTTGTGGATATGGTATAGATAGCGAGAGACGTTGTGATCATTACATGGATATTGTACCGACAGATAATGTAAGAGCTCATGAGATTATTTTCCCAAAAGAATAATACATGTATCATATACATTGTTTGGATACGGTGTTTAGTTTTGTGTACAGTTGTAATTCTGACATTGCCTAATTGTAGAGTCTACTGTGAAATTAAATACATACAATTATCATTGTACTTAATCCCTTGGTGCCACAGCCAGGTTTTGGGTTCTTTGGGTTCCCATTCTGTCACGTCTGTGTCGGCGTCTTTCTCGGTTTCCTCATCCGATTGCAGTACGGCTGTGCGTAATGAAGATACAGTGCACATACGCCATTGCTCTCGAGGGCTCGGTGACGTCACCGGCTCTCAAGAGCGGCAGAGGGCAGGTGGTGGTGGTGGGAGGGGGGACTTACAAGCGCACAAGGCGCGTGCATTGTTATGCAAGTGACCAAGTGCTAAGCGAGCTGTGTAAGGAGCCCCAGAGCGCTGAATGGGTTAATTTGAATCGATAAATCGTTTTTTGAACGGAGCTAAGGATTTCTGTGCCATATCAAGACCACCTCCAACATCCGCTAATCTACCCCTAAGTACAAGTATGTTTGGGTCAGAATGACCATTTTGAAATGGTAGATTTCCTTTAAACTACTGGTGAGCTGGCTTTTTTTCTCTTTTTCTCTTGATATTTGTCAGTATAAGCCATTTTGCCGTGCATCGCCGTAGTTCTGAAGATTACGCTTCTATGTTTTTATAGTTTTGTCACTAGCAGCATGGACATAACTGAGATTAACAAAGCCCAGTTAACTGAGACAAACATGGACAGAAAACAAATGATTGCTAGCATCTTTGATGCACAAGTGAATATGGGCTTAAAATCTCAGGAATTTTTCATTCAAAGACACTTGTGGGAACGTCTTTTAGAAAAAGAGGCACGAGTTGGTTGGGATTGTGAAACACTTTCCTCGTATCTGGAAAAACGAATTATACCAAGAGGCCTCAGGATCAAGAAAATTCCTACAACAATATATTCAGATACCTTTCAAGAAAGTTGGAACAATATCCTGAGTGATTGTTCACTTAAACTCATGGAACTGATAATAACGCAAGAAAAAACTATTCTCACGGATCTAAAGAAGGAAATCGACAACACTAAATTATCAATTAATGCAGCCCTCACAGTGGAACAATTTGACTCTGTTCAAACAGAAGTAAAAGCTAAAATATTAAAAATAGAACAAAATATTATGGACATTAAAAGGAGAAAGTTCCAAAGAGATTTAATGGATTATAAATATAATGAAGTTTATGCATGGAAAAGGAAAGACCATCCTCACCGGCAGAGACCAAACAGCACACCTCGATCCATTTTAAAGAAAAGATATAGAAATCAGAATAAAGATCAAACGGATATGCATGTCACATTTTCGGAAGCTGAGGATTCCAATAATAGTTCCTCCTCATATATATCAGACGATGCTTCCAACCATAGTGAAAGGTCTGGTTCTGGAACAGTGCCAAAAAACCCCGCAAAGAACCCCCCAAAAAACGGCCGAGACGAGCGGGCAGGAAGCACAGGAGGGGGAGATACAAAGATGAAGACCAGACATGGATGGAAGGACAACAACAACAAAAAATAGAATCCCCAGTCATCAACCTTTCAGCATGCATCATTGATAATCATACTATAACTGCTTTAAGCAAGGGCTTAGGTTTCTCTCCCTCTTTTGATTTCAATTTATATAATACCATCTTGGATGTAAATAAATTTATTAGAAATATTACTGTACGCAAACATTTTATGGGAAACAATATAGAGGAGGGGGTCATACCTGTAGGTCCACCAGTTACTACACCCGAGGGGGGAGACATATTTGAGATCGAGAGTGATGTTTGTTTGCAGGGTGCATATGATTTTGTGGACCAAAGCAATATTATAATGTTGAAAGCGCTTCAGTGCGAATCCTCAGCCGCCTCTGATGAATTAAATAAACCATTTAAAATTCGTAACCCTTCATTTTACCCGGCAACTTCTAGAAGTGATGTCATGGACACCTTCCAGGAGTTGGTGGAAAGGGAGCTTACTAAACTTAAAATCCAAAGCTCTAAGAGCAAAAAGAAATTTAATCTTACAAGGGCTGAGGCTTTAGCACTAAAGAATTTAGGGGAAAATGACAACCTCATAGTCCGCTCAGCGGACAAGGGGGGGTCCATTGTATTGTTGGACACGACATTGTACAAAACCTTAAATGAAAATATACTAGAGGATGAGACTACATATAGAAGACTACATGGAGATCCTACTAGTGCATTCAAAGCAGGTCTTAGCAGATTATTACAGGAGGGTCTTACTTTGGGGGCCATAGATGAGAATACTGCAAAATATCTTTTGGTTGAACATCCTGTCACCCCGGTTTTCCATTCTCTCCCCAAGGTCCACAAGGGCAAATTTCCCCCACCGATGAGGCCCATTGTGGCTGGTATTGGGGGCCTTGGGGAGAGACTGGGCAACTGGCTGGATTTTTATTTACAGCCATTGGCGAGTGTCTCCCCAACATTCCTCAAAGACACGCAGCATGTTTTGAAGGTGGCGAATGAACTAGAGTGGGAGGAAGCTTGGGGTTGGGCCACATGTGATGTAGTGGCTCTATACCCCTCTATACCGCATGATCAAGCCATTTACTATCTAGCTCTTCATCTGAATGAGTTTAGCACCTATTCAGATGGTTTGAAGGAATTTCTCATCATGACTACAGAATTTCTTTTAAAACATAATTTCTTCATTTTCGATGGGCAATTTTATTTGCAGGTAGGGGGGGCCCCAATGGGGGCCCGTTTTTCCCCCTCCCTGGCAAACATTTATATGACACAATGGGAGCTACTATATTTGTTTTCAGAGAGCAATCCCTTTAGGCACGCTATACAATGGACAGGTCGCTTTATTGACGACCTGATCTTTATTTGGAAGGGGTCCGAATTGTCATTTAATCAGTTTAAAGAGTATATCAATATAAACAATATGAATCTAAGATTCACAGGTTCATTTGATGACACAGAAATACCATTTTTAGACATTGTGTTGAGAGGCAACAAAAAACAAATAGAGACCCTACCGTACCGCAAAAATACAGCGGGCAATACCCTACTGTTAGCCACATCATGCCACCCCAGCCATGTCATTAACAATATCCCTATAGGGGAATTAATTAGAACAAAACGTAATTGCTCTGATACACATAAATTTAATTCAGAAGCAGACAAGGTATGTGATCGATTAAGAGAAAGACAGTACAATCCTGCAATTCTAAAAAAGGCCAGGGACAAAGTGAATAATATACAGAGACAAACTTTGTTAAAACCTAAAACCCGAACACCTAGCTTTGAGGAGGGACCCCAGAGACCCATTACATTTGTTACCACATATAGTAACCAATTCCACAAGATTAAGAATATTATTAAAAAATATACACCGATATTAGAACAGGATGAGGTAACAGCCAAATGCCTGCAGGGAGGTATCAGATTTAGTACTAAACGGGCCCCTACCATAGGCAACCAAGTCAGTCCCAGCATGTTTAACAGCCACAAATCCAAAGGGGGATTCACATGGTTACAATATCCAGGGAACCATAAATGTGGCCATAAAGTTTGCAAAGTGTGTCCCTTGTTAGACACAACTAATTTTGTGACGTCGTATGTTAACAACACCAGACACAAAGTTGGCACCTATATTAATTGCAATACACCTTATGTAGTCTATGTGATTTGCTGCAATGTGTGCAGACTACAGTACGTAGGATGTACCACTGGCCCCTTGAAAATACGCATTAGGCGCCACTTATCAGATGTTTCCAACACCCAATGTAACATCTCGGCGGTGTCGAAACACTTCCGAGATGTTCATGGAAAGAACATCACGTCTTTCTCCTGGAAAGGTATAGAAAAGGTGCATCGTCCACCCAGGGGTGGTGATCATAGGAGAAAACTCCTGAATCGAGAGGCTTTTTGGATATTCTCGCTGGAAAGCAGGGTGCCCTTGGGGCTAAATTCCAGGAGAGATTTGATACTCTGGTACAACTGAGCAAGAAATATGGAATCTGTAATTTAGCACATTATGAATTATCATATAGAGAAGCGGGTATTATAAATTACAGAAGAACTTGCAAAGGGTGCCTTATTTTCACCCCATTATTGAAGTAATAAAAAGGCATTAAATAAATAGATTACAGCATAAAGCTTCACCAGGAGTAACTTTAGTTGATGTCATTTGATGTTTTGCATTCACTGTAGTGAGTTATACTAGGTTGACTTGAACAGGAATATGTAATATGTCATTTTAGTATTCTGTAACACAGGCTACACCTCCAGATCCCTTTAATCAGGCTCATATGGGTTTGTTAGGGATGGGCAGGTAGGAATATACAAGCAGTAGAATGTTTGTACTTCTTTGGCTCATGTAAGTTTATTTGTGATAGATTCTGATTGAATAGGATGCGTTTTTCTTGTTTGTAGTGCCAAAGATATAATAGTGCGGAATGCTTATATTGTGGAATGGATCAATATTTAATATGCTAATAGTTTTCGTACCGCTAACTTGTGCCAAATGTTAACATCTTATCATTATATGTAATAATTGTTCCCAAATCAAGATATGTCTATAACATTGTTTTTATTAATTGGACTAGGAATGGATCACTTCCCTTTTATTTTAGGCCATGAACAGGCTCAAGCAAAAATTAGCTGTCTCGGATTAGGTGGTATCACATGATCCATTCCCCGCCCAACAGGTGTGCTACACAGGGTTTAAATGTTTAGTCTATGTTCTTTGGTGGTGGACCATGATTAAGTCTTAACCAGACGAAACGCGTAGGTCATTTTTTATGTCCATATGCTGCATGTTTTGTGACGGACAAGCTCTAAGTATGTTGTTAGTAGCAGCAGGACTGTGAAATAGGGATTCATATTCCAGGATTTTACAGGGGATTGTCCTCACACTGCTGTGCTCTGTGCTCTCTGCAGCCAGTGTTATGTATTGTCCTTGGAGAGATGTGTAATCAGACCTCACACTGCTGTGCTCTGTGCTCTCTGCAGCCAGTGTTATGTATTGTCCCTGGAGAGATGTGTAATAAGACCTCACACTGCTGTGCTCTGTGCTCTCTGCGGCCAGTGTTATGTATTGTCCCTGGAGAGATGTGTAATCATACCTCACACTGCTGTGCTCTGTGCTCTCTGCAGCCAGTGTTATGTACTGTGGACACACCCCCAGTACAATCCTGGAATATAAATCCGTATATCACAGTCCTGCTGCTACTAACATCATACACAAAGGTCTGATTACACTTCTCTCCAGGGACAATACCCCAGGGACAATAGCCATCGATGTGCGTCCACAAGACCAGTAGCCAACAATACAGAGTTGGCTCCATGTCTACATAACCCAACTGGTACTGGTCCCAGTCATACATATCTACCTCCTCCCTGATGTGAGAGCATAACCCCCCATGGTCAGCCATGAGAGGGCGCCCAACTGGAATCACCCAGATGGCCAATGTTAGAAGAGGTTTGACTCCACTTTTCCCGCTTTGATCTCCTAAACCTCCTTGGTGCTTTTGCCAGTAATGATTTTTGGAAAGGTGAGGTCAAGCGCCAAGAAACGGGAAGCCGAAAAATATCCTCCAGGACATAATGGGGCACATTTACTTACCCGGTCCATTCGCGTTCCAGCGGCGGCTTCTCGGACGAGCGTTCGGGTCTTCCGGCGATTCATGAAGGTCCTGCGCCCGATGTCCACCAGGTGTCGCTGCTGCGTTACTATGTACAGAGAGATACAGGGGTATATAGAGAACAGTGACGTCATAGGACACTAGAATACAGCTCAGATACTACTATGTACAGAGAGATACAGGAGTATATAGAGAACAGTGACGTCAAAGGGCACTTGTATACGGTCAAGTCACTAAGTTCAGGGAGATACAGGGGTACATAGAGAACTGTGACGTCACAGTACACTAGTATATAGACCAGACACTATGTATAGAGAGATACATGGTTATATAGGTAGTAGTGACGTCACAGGACACTAGTATACAGCCCAGGCACTATGTACAGGGAGATACAGGGGTATAGAGAGAACAGTGACATTACAGGACACTATGCACAGGGAGATACAGGGGTATATAGGTAGTAGTGACGTCACAGGACACTAGTATACAGCCCAGACACTATGTACAGGGGCATATAGAGATAACTGACGTCACAGTACACTATGCACAGGGAGAAGTCATTGTATATGGTTGGATGCAATGACATATCACCGCAGTGACGTCACAGGGCACTAGTATACAGACCAGGGAAGGATACGAGTAGGCTCTGCTCAGCATGATGATGTCTTTCTTCACCACAATGGTGACATCTCCGGGGACGAGTCAGGGGCAGAGGTTGTCATGGGTCAGTGAGGAGCTGGGGGTGGGATGATCGGCCACCCATTTGTCGTGATCGCGGTCGGTACCGAGGACATTAGCGGCAGCACCGGCAGTGTCCGCAGCGCTTGACGTGCGTCTTGGCTTCCCGGTTACCATGGAGCCGGAGCTCGTCCCGGCAGCAGCCGCACTGGAGGGGAGGGGACTAGGCATATTGCAGTGCGCATGCTCCTTGCGCGGCTCTCGCTGAGAGGAAAGGGGCGGGTTCACTTTCTATCTGCGCATGCTCAGTTATCTGGCGCGCCACAGTCTTGAGAGACCGTTACGCCATTCGCCACGCAAACTCTGCGCTTGCCAGAGTTTGCGGATTTACTGCGTTTATCCGTCACTTTTTACTCACCAAACTTCAACCAAAGCTTAGCCTTTCTGCAGCCATTGTTACATGAGCCATTTGCTGTTTTACAAATTGATGTAAATGGCGGAATCTGTTACCACAGCCATTGTTTTAATGTGAAAAGCTACTCCTAGGCTTCACATTAGCATTTCTGAGGCCTGTAAAACTAAAAATCCTTGAAAAACATCAATTGATTGTTTTGTGTGACTTTTTTGTCACGTTTATGCACATATGTGCCTAGTGGTTTTTTAATGTGAGGAAAAAGCCAGAAAACAGATACCTAGACACTGCATTTAGAACTTCACTGACAGAAAAATATCACCAAAATCTAAGAAAAACACAAAAATGATGCACTCTTTGTTAATTGAATACTTTTTGTCACTTTTTTTTTCTAATATGCTTTGTTCCCTTCTGAGGAAAAAGCCAGAAAAACATACCAGAGCTCAAGAGATCCTGCAGAAAACTGCACTGCCTGCTATAATATCGCTGAAATCAAAGAGAAGCACACAAAAATAATGTGATGTTTGTTAGTGGAATACTTTTTGTTAATTTTTTTTTTTTTTAAATACACTTTGTTTAGAGATTTTTTTTCTTAGCAGAAAAAGAATATCGGACACAGATGATACTACAAATATGATTTGCAGAGTGACAGACAAAAAAAATTTCACCAAATCAAAGGAAATCACTACATAAATGATGCGCTGTTTGTGGTGATTATTATTTTGAAGGTTCACAGTTTTTCGCTTTCACGTGTGAACCTAATCCTAGGCATCATTTGGTAATTTTTTGCCCATTTTGGGAAGTTTTATGACCATTTAAGGCGAAATAAACTTCAATATCGGTGCCAATTGAATTTGTGATCCTCTGTTCACAAATCCTGTGTCTGTTAATTTAATCTTTTTTGTCACTTTTTGAAACATACTCTGTGCCTAGCAATTTTTTTTTTTTCTAGAAGAAAAAAAAACTAGGTGACACAGACGAGCCTACAAACCTGTTTAACAGAGAACTGAGCTGACAGAAAAATATCACCAATATCAAAGAAAAATCACTACATAAATAATGTGGTGTTTGTGGCCATTATTTTTAATACATTTTTTTTTTGCTTCCATGTGTAAACCTATTCCTTGGCATCATATACAGATGTTTACGCATTTTTGGGCAGATTTATAGGCATTTAAGGCAAAGTGCCAATTTAATTTCTTTTAATGCTCTCTTTGTTATTGTAATCATATTTTATCAAAAAAACTTGAAAACTTCTATTTGAATTTTTGTGGGGACTTTTAAAAAATACTTTGTACAGAGTTTTTTTTTTTTTTAAGAAAAAGCGAGAAAATAAAATACTGAGAGAAGATATTAAAGCCATAAGTTGCAGAGAATGACATTGACATGGAAATTTTATGTTGTTTAACTATAAAACCATAAGGAGAGTGCACTCGTTTTTATTCTGCGTTATTCTTCCAATTTAGAGCAGATTTTTTTCTGTTTAATCCTGTCAAAATAGGGCATTACACTTGTTTTTTCCCTCCATATAAAAATAAAACTCGTAAATGTGTATTGTACTTGAGAAAATGAATCAGTGCAAAAATGATGAAAAATTATATGTGGAAATGCAGTTAAGTAACACTTCACACAAGTAGGCATGAAATCTTTTATATAACAACCACACGTATTGTGTATAAATGTAATGCAATTTTTTCGGTATGGCATTCGCAAGTATGTGTAGTTATCCTGCAGTTGTAGGGTCGCAAGTTATTGCACGGCAGGTGGAAGGAATTTGTTTAAATATGGTTTCTGCATTGTGTGTCTGTATTTTTTTTAAAATCACATCAATTTTGATGTTACTGTAAAATGTGGCAGATTGGGGCACATTTTCTTACCCGGCCGCTGACGATAATGCACTGTGCCGCGATTCACTAAAATTGTGTGCCCGATATCCTGCACATGGAGCTTCCCCACTCAGGTCCGCTGGAGTTCACCATCTCTTTTGTGGTGCATGTAAGTGTTTGGGCTTGCGACACAATTTGAAAGTTAAATCCCGCACTCAGTCCGAATCAGTCAAATCGTCCGATGGCACGCCCCTTAAATTGTGCTGCATGGAAGCCAGCGCAGCTGCCACAAAAAACGGATCGCGTGTGCCAAAATCCCAGCATAGACATTTGCTAAATAACTGTACAGGCTGTGTAATCCCCAAAAAAAGACACACAGTCCGACAAAAGTGAGCAGCGCGACCCTTAGTAAATGAGCCCTATTATCTCCATAGAAATCTTCTAGTGTCCCAGGTCTTGGGGATTGTGCTCTTGAGGTGTTTTTACACAGCGGTTTTTGCTTTAATGCGGCAATGTTGGCAACCATTATAGATGACTAGGGAATGTGAAAGAATATTAAATTATAAATCAAACAAAAGACCCTGAAATAAATACCATGAACTTTCCAATCCTATGTGACATCCCAGTGTCCCATGGATTAATGTTATGGTTTGTTCACACTTATTCTCATTATTATGTTCACATCCTGACACATTAGGAAGAGGACACATACAGGTCTAACAACTACCTGATACCATGCTATAGTACTACTCAATCGTAGTGACATTTTTGTTTAAAAGACCCTGCTCTTGGAAATAGTTCTTTTGTATTTATAGACTAGATATGAAAAGCCATGGGGCCAATTCATAAAACTGCAAGTATTCACAGTGCTCACTCTTAACTCCTTACCAAGCACGGTGCCATACATGGGAGGCGGTCTTCCCGGGCGGTGGAGTATACCACACCTAATAGGTAAGAACTGGCAGCCCCACTGTCAAGTCCCTTGGCACCATACACCTAGAGCCTTGAGGCCACCTGTCCGTCCCGCATATGAGCATAGTCATGGGACAGTATTGGTAAGGCACTGTCCTTCTGGCTACCAGTTACCCACACCCTACATAGATACGTATTAGCTCCACCTAGCCTGGAATGTGACCGCCCTTTTTGGTCTTCTTGTGTTTAACCACCCCATACATTGCTGAAATTTGTGGATATCCTCCACGGTGAGGCCACATGATTTGTCTTCATGGTTTTCTCTGTTCTCCTTTTTAAAGTGTATTATACCCTGTATTATTAATAAAGGTCATGTACAGTTTTTTATCCACAACTATGTGCATCAGTGTCCCTTCTTTCCCTTCTTGGTTGGAGGGTAAATTTGGTTTTTAGCAGTGTTTGTAGTGGCACTATCTAGGTGCGGTGATACGAATCAAGGGGTTTAGCTAAAATAGCAATTATGATATGATATGCAGTCTTTCACTTAGGCCCCCCTTCTAAATCTGATCCTATTCGTAAGTTTGTATCGGTGCCATACATGGTATACAGCTTGTGCTCGGTATCACACCTTAGTCTATTCATTGGAATGGGACTGAGCTACAAACAGGACATGTATTGAATGTACGGGATTTTAGAGGCCAGTTCTTATTTTAGAGCCACAACCAGTTCCTGCAGCTGCCGGCTGATACTTATGCTTGTTAGATCCATGAATATTTGATATTGATCACTTATTCTACTTTTATCCCAGAGTACCAATTTAGAAGACACCTACCTCCTTATTTAACATCTACAAAGCACCACCAGGCCAAAAAGTTTAAAGCAAATCACCGATGGTAGACCACTAGTACTTTTAAATCTCTTTTTTAAGTGAATCTGTTAATCTTATATCCTGTAATGGTCTGAATGTGATCAAAACAACCCTTTAAAATTATGCAAATGAGCCCATAGGGCTCTTGGAGTAGTGTCTGCCTTGAGCAGCCGGCTGTGCAAGGAAATCACTAGCACACAATTGCGGGAATTGCAGAGAGCCGGGTGACAACTTTTTATCCAGTGCATAAACACTGCAAATGTTTTGCTGCAGAAAATATGCCCAGCATTTCTACACTGTAGGACCTTGACTCCAGTAAAGGCAGTCTACGACAATTTTTTCCATACTTGACAAAAAAAAACTATGTGTATGGCACTATTTGGCCACAGCTCAGAACAAGGTGACCGCGGAATCTATAGTGCATGTAATTTAAAAAAAATATTAAAAAAGAATAAAAGTCCCCATGCAATAATCAAATAAAGCATAAAAAAGTGAAAATCATGTATCACAACGTCTGTAACAACCCATACAAAAAGATAAAATTGTCACTGAACCTGTACGGTGATCGGAGTAAAAAAAAATCCAAAAACTTCTGCAACAAAAAGTACAGCTTATCCCACTAAAAATAAGCTCTAAAACAGCTCTGTAAACAAAAAATATATAAATGTTCTGCCCATTGTTACATGGCGATCTAAAAAAAAGCACATTTCTCACCCAATGAGTTATATATTCTGCAAAACAAGTTAACCATAAAAAAGCTATGTAAATGGGGTATCGCCATTATCGTGATGACCCATAGAATAAAGAGAACACGTTAGCGGACGTCTGGGGAAAAAAAATGCTAAAAACCATAACCAAGAATTAATGATTTTTTTAACCACCACGAAGAAAGATCTGATTATTAGCTATTGAACCCCTCGTAAATGATGTACCTGAAAAGTGGATATACCTGAAAAATTAATATATTGTCTTAAAATAACACTTCCATTTTGTTTTAACCCACGTGAATCTTCTAAAGGGTTAACACACTTCTTAAAGTTGATTGTTCACACAGTTTCTAAAATGGCATAATTTATGGGGTTTTACTGGTATTTAGGTCTCGTAAAGTCACTTAAAGCTGAGCAGGTGCCTCTAAATAAGGATTTTGTCGATTTGCTTAAAAATGAGAAAAATTGCACCCAAAATTCTGAAACTCCTAACAACCCAGAAAAGAGAGATGCATAAAACCCTATGCCGATATAAAGCAAGACATTTGGTAAATGTTAGTTATCAAGTTATTTGGGTGCTTTGACTATCTGCCTGAAAAGCAGAAAATTTTGAACTGTATAATTTTTAGAAATTTTTGCCAAATTTCCATTTTTTCATAACTAAACACAAAAGATATCAATATTTTTCTATTACTTTGAAGTACAAGGTGTGATGAGAAAACAATCTCAAAATTGTCTGCATATGTTAAAGTGTTACAAATGTATAACCTCCTATAATGACACAGGGCAAATTTTAAAAATCAGGCCTAGTCCTAAGGCCCTAAAATGACTTAGACCTGCAGGGGTTAAAGCACAAATGTAAATAAAACATGCAAACAGGGTATACAAGCAAAATATAGGCAGAATTTTTTTGTACATTTCATAAGGCAAATATCAATATGATTGATATTATTTGATGTAAAGTGGCTTAAAGAAAATTCATATGCTTTTATTATTTATTTATAAAGCATCAATTCCACGGGGTTGTACAATCCGTAAGGCATAGATTACATTAAGACAAGATATGAAACGAGGAATAACAATTAAGTGGGGTGGGGTAAATAAATTAACGGAGGAGCCAGGAAGCGCTCAGGTAACCTCAGCCTGAGCGCTTCTTTCTCATTTGCATATTTTATAATCTTATTTTCCGGCTAATGCGGACCATCCAGAGATAGCAGACAACGGGGCAACAATCCCCTGGAGGTAACCAGCGCACGTTGTAGGACAGTCTACCACCCATATACTGGTGGTAGGTGTCCTTCAATCGTCATTTTTCGATTAACAAAGCCAAAGTCGGTCCATTGAAGAGCCAACCAGTGACCCTTATATCCCCAACCCCCTTAGACCACCCTCTTGGTTCATTACTGGTAACACCGAATATAGCCATAAGATACGGCTATTTAAAAGATACATCGACGACCTTTTTATCATCTAGGAGGGCAGCCAGCAAGGAGTCTGTGATTTTGTGCAGGCAGTAAGGTATTGTACCCTAACACTTAATGTATCTCCCACTAGCATAGAATTCCTTGATCTCTTGAACATATATAAGGACTTGCTTAGTCCCCCAAGCCGCCCGATCATTTCAGGCATAAAGTCCATCACCTGCAACTTGTCAGAATATGAGGACCTTCTATTACAGGGTTATGTCTGCGCATTACCTACAGATCTCAGAGACTCTTCAGTTGATCATAGAGATTCAAGACTTCTAATGGAAACCGACGACGTATCTTATGACCATGGATGTCACTGCACTCAATTCCAACATCCCGCACCCATTGGGGTTGGCGGCTATCTCTAAAATCTTAGAGAAGGATCCCAAGACACTGACATGGCAAGCAAAGTTTTTCCTCGATAGGATTTGATTCATTCTGGAACATAATGTGTTCACTTTAGAAAAATATTATCAACAGCAAAAAGGTACAGCTATGGGTACACGGTTTGCACCAAGTTATACAAGCCTTTTTATGGATGAGTTGGAAAGTATTTTCATTACTGTTAACACTGAATATAGCCATAAGACAAGTCTATTTAAAAGATACATCGACGACCTTTTCATCATCTAGGAGGGCAGCCAGCAAGAGTCAGCGATTTTCTACAGGCAGTAAGGTATTATACCCTAATACTTAATGTATCTCCCACTAGCATAGAGTTCCTTGATCTCTTTATTTTAGTGAACCCCTTAGGTATCGGTCTAATCACCCAGATTTATTTTAAAAACATAAGTGAAAATAGCAGAAATATAAACTTTATAAAAACTTTCACTTCGGAGCACGTCTGCATTATTATGTGTTGATAAAAAACATTGCACCATCCTGCAGAAAGATCCTTGTTTGGCCGAATAAACCACTTCTTACATTTAGGAGAGAACCCACACTGAAGTCCCTGTTATAACTTATGAAAATGCGTACCACTTGCCACAATAGGAACGCTTCTACACCCAACCCAGACTGTTCCTGATATTCTACAACATTGGACTCAAAGATTCTCCTCATGCGCCACAGGTGAAAAATTCCAGATTAGATCTTTCATGAATTGTGCTACTGAATACGTAGTGTACCTATTGGAATACTCATGCTCTCTTCAATATGTGGGGCACATGTCACAGTCTTTAAGAAAGGAAAGACAAAAACGGGTTATAGTCTCTCCAGACATTTTTGCTCCAATCATGAGTGCGACTTTGGCAAAAATGATCCCCAAAGAACACATCCCAAATAAACATCCGGATGGACTGGGGCAGCTTGATTGAAGAGAAAACTACTGGATCTTTAAGTTGAATACGTTATGCCCATATGGTCTCAATGAGTCCCTGAAGAGACTTTAAAGGGAACCTGTCACTAGAAACCTCATTTTCACTAAAGACTAGAGAAAGGAGTATAAAAAACTCTGACCGGAGCTCCCAATGCTTCCAATACGTCCAATACTTTCTCTTCTAGTTTTTGCTACCACACTATTGAGTGGGTTTAAGGAGAAAAAAACTGCACCTTAAGGACATTCTGAATAGTGACCTACATCTTGTTGCAAAACTTTCCTCATCGGTAGAATATAATTGAAGATTTTCGAAGGAATATTGGAAAGCAGACGTATTGGAAGCATTGGGAGCTCCGGTGAGAGTTTTTTATACTCCTTTCTCTACTGTTTAAAGTGGGACTTGTTGGATCGGTCTCAGACTGTGGTGTTAGCTCCTGTGGTGTGGAAGCGTGCTGCACTGTTTCTATAATTTTCACCAAAGACTGGTTGCAGAAGTCCATTACAGACGCATGGCAAATATGCCTTTTTGCTTTCTTTAAGAATTTGCATTGCAGTGTAATTGTGTGTTATAACTTACCTTGCACCCTGACCGAATCCTCTTGTGTAGTCCCAGGGGTTGGGCTTTTGTTGGGATGCATTTCAAAAAACAATATGTGACTTGCCTGTGCTGCAGACTGCTCAGCTCTCAGTCACCACCTTTGTGCTCCTGTACAGCTCCTCCCTCCTGCTCCTTCACAGAGGTCTTAGCCTGGTGAGATGACATCAGTGGGAGAGGGAGGAGCTATACAAATAGTCTCCCTACAATTTAATCTGCTTACACTCTAATCTGCCTATACACTATATACCAATCCGTCCAATACCACAACACTTTCCATTCAGTTTATTATCACTCATCCAGTCTTGCCTAACACATAATGTATTATTACTATTCAGCTCATCATTTATAGCCAATCTATCATTTAGTCCAGTTTGTGCCCTTATTTTATCTCCTATTCATTTATAGTTAATAGACATTATTTGTTTCTAATAAATCAATGAATTTTGTAGAGGTCATTTCCCTTTCTAGTCTTACTAGACATTTGTTTTATTGATCACGAGTCAGGGCCATTCTCCTTCCCAGTCTTATCAGTCACCTAATCCTTCTGTGATCCTTCAGACTACCAGCTTAAACACCACCGGTATGCGCAGGCATATGAATGCTAAACACCCCACTCAATGGAACAAGGCCGTTCACCTCCAGCCGGGCACACCACTGCTCCTCCCCATGTGTCATCTGCTGCCTTTGCTAGTCAGCCCCCCCGGCCCAAACACCTCCCGTGCGAAAACCACACCTTCGCCTCCACGATCCTCCACAGCGTCCACCAATGTCTCCATGTGCAGCATTCAGCTCTCCATACCCCAGACACTGGAGTGCAAGAGGAAATACAGTGCAACCCACCCACACGCCCAAGCCCGCAACGTCCACATCTCTAAAGTGCTAATGCCTGGAGATGCTGCCCTACTATAGTAATAGTATCATCACAACAGTTTAAAGAACACCATCATGGCAGGGACTTGTCTTGTACATATGTGCACATTTATGAATCAGAATTATGGGTTATTTATTAGTAATTGTTTTTAGGACTCTATACCAAATGTTTTTCAGTTAGTTATTTGTTCAGTTGTTTTCAATTAACTTTCACCTTATTACCTGTACCTCATATTATTCATTCTCTTGTTATATGCTACTCCCTTACTGCTTACTCTGTTCTTTTTGGATTTTACCTATTATATGTTTGCATCAGCCACTGTTCTAATCACGCTAAGCAGTACATATGTTTAATCACAGCTTTTTACGTGGAACCCACGGAGTTAAAGGACAAAAGGGGGATTTATACCGGGAGCACACACTACTACCACCTTCTCTTCACTGATGAAGTCATTGTAGTGATGATGGGGGACGGGGTTACAGGTTACACTTTTGTCTCTACTTGCTTAATTAAAGGGTTAGATATGGCATGAAGCTATGTGGAGATGTATTATAGTTTCTGAAGTATCAGGTAAAGAATATACATTTTGAACCTCTAGATTAGACTCTGGTCCTAGGAATAATTTGGAGGATAGTATGGGATTTATTGCTTCCAATACTGCACCAAGGAAGCCACATGCTTTTTGAAAACTTTTTCAGTAGTGTCCCCCTCCTTGCTGCCAAGGGCACAGCATCTTGAGGCAAAATTAGAAGAAATTGTAGAGTTCTTCCTCAGTTATTCCGCTGGTATCAATTTAATTTATTAATTATTTACTTGAGGTGGAGTTTGAAAAAGGTTTTCTTCTATGTAATTTCCCATAGGGATGAGGCCCAGATAAGACAGACTTAAAAATTTCTCCAGTGGTTAACAACAACTCTTGACAATTGGGCCAGGTATTTATTATCCAAAAATGTCTTGCTGTGGATGAATCCCTTGTTCACTTTGGAGGGTGTTTACACCTCGTACAGATGCGGTGAATTGGTTGTACTACTAGACCTTTCAGAAAACACATAGGTGGATATATTGATGACATTTGTATTCTTATGACTAAATTGTGTCAGGAACATCACCATTTTTAAAGACAGCGATCATGTCAGAGATCTAGTGGATAATATGTTTGGAGACTTGTGTTATTTATAAATAAACGTTTTTATGATTGAAAAGTAAATGTTATTTATTTAGTTATTTGTTCTGTTTTTAATTAGCTTGTACCTTATCACTTGACCTTATATTTAGATTTTCCCTTCCATATTATTCACACTCTTGTTATATGCTATCCCCTACTTTTCCTCTTAGATTTTGCTTACTATACTATTGTAACATATGACACTTCTGATTCTATGTTCTTTCCTTCTAAACACGCTAAGCAGCACATATGTTTATTTATATTGTATACATGGAACACCTAGAGGTAAAGGACAATACTTGCCCAATAAAAGGGGTAGATATGGCATGAAGATTTATAAACCTGTGAAAATATATAATACTAATCCAAAATATGACATAAAGGATTAAAAATGTAGGTGCCAGATTGGTCCTAGGAATAATTTGGAGGATAGTTTGGGATTTAATGCATCCAATACTGTATGAATTTGGAAAACTACCACAATAGTGTCCCCCTTCCTTGCTGCCAGGGGCCCTGCATATTGAGGAAAATAAAATGTAGAGTAAGTCTAAGTCTTGAGTAAAGACTGTGGGGTTGAGGAAGCAGGGCTGTTTACCATGAATGTCTAATACAAACAGAGACAAATGCATTGTTGTTGATCAGTCACCATGTTATGCAGTAACCACAGTCCCAGGCTTAGCACCTACAGTAGATGACCAAGCCTGTGTGTCACATGGATCATAAATACTTCAATGTGATGGATTTTCAAGATCAGGTTATGAAACCCTACAGTGCCAAAAGAAAATCTAATGTGTGGTATACAAAGGTGGCAGTTTTCCTTAACTGAATTGATGCCTTGTTTGCTCTTCTAGAGGGATTGTTAAAGAGATCACTCACTTCTGTGAGACCTGTCCTTCTAATCCTGGCCTCTGTACTGGTAATTGCTAACAAACTTATCTCTCATCAGTTGCTGTTTAATCAATTTAGTTCTATTGTTTTTACTAATAATCACTTTCTAAAAAATATATTTCCTAAAAAAACAAAATAATTCCCATTAAATCAGAAATTCCTAATATACCCTTAGATGAGGGTAGACTTTGAAGGTTGATATTTGATTACAGTGAAAATCATTTTTTCCCTCCTGTTCTATACTGATGATCTGATATATTTTGTGGTTCGACATGTAGTAATTGTTTATCAACAATCCATAGTTATATTGCTAGGCCCCACTAGTGGGCCTATACTAACCTTCTAAATACTGAAATATCATACACTTCTTCTTTTCATGTGTATAACCAAAAACTTACAATTGATTCCTACTGGTCCACAGTAGAGATGAGCGAACGTACTCGTCCGAGCTTGATCCTCGTTCGAGCATTAGCGTACTCGCAACTGCTTGCTGCTCGGGCGATCTGATCAGGTGACCCTGGAATAGACTAGCCCCTGCCCGCGCTGCTCGGATCATTCTGTCTGGATGCCGTTAGGGAGAGAGCTGCTGCTGCTGCTGCAGGGATAGCGTTAGGGTGTTATAATAGAATAGTGTTAGGCAGAAGTGATTCTACAAGAACCCAACAGCCCTTCTTAGGGCTACAATAGCGTTATTTAATTTTTTTTATTTGCTTGTGGCTGGGCTTGCTGGCACTAGTAGTGCAGCTAGTACCATATTGTGAGGAATTTGCAGGGAGACTTGTGAACGTTATTTTTGGCTCTTAGCGACACATATCCATTTCAAACAGCTAAGTGGGACAATTTATTGGGGGTTTGATTGAATTAGGCACAGTCTAGTTTTTTTTTTTTTTTTCAAAAGTGAAAGTGAAAGTCACAGCACAAAATCCTTTTGTGTGCTGTCAGTGGTGCAAATGCAATTTCATCTAGCTTAGTCTGCCTGCTACTGTTTAGCAATTAGTCTCCAGAACTCCCAATCCAAATTCTCTCTGCCGGTGAAGTGTACTGTATGTCACTGATACTGTGCTTTCTGATTTCTTCTGCGTGTTTCGTTCATAAAGAAATTAAAAAAAAGGAATACATTTTCTCTTAATATTTTTTTGGGGTGGGAAATCTCTGTTATAGCAATCAAATTTTGTCTACTGTAGTTGAACGGTTGTGCCTGCTACTGTTTAGCAAGCTAGCCTCCACAAATCCCAATCCACATTCTCTCTGCCGGTGAAGCGTACTGTACGTCACGTGTGGCATAATCAAATACGGTCTTTTGTTCACATCAATACTGGGACATTTAAAAAAAATTGTCTGTGTTGGTCAGAAACTAGCCATAGCAATCATCTTCTGAGGTTGCTGTCTGATTTCTTCTGCACATTTTTTTCTTCTATAAATCCCAAAAAAATTACCAAAAAAAATTTACAGTTTATAATTCTCTTTTGTCTATAAAATAGACTTTTATTTGGAAAATGTTAAACCCGAGGGCTAGGGGTAGAGGGCGTGGGCGTCTATCTACTGCAGGGGTTAGAGGCCGTGGTCCTGGGCGGGGTGAGACACCACCTGCTGATGAGGGAGCAGAGGAACGCCGCAGAGCTACACTCCCTAGGTTCATCATGTCTCAAGTTACTGGGACTCGTGGTAGAGCACTGTTGAGGCCACAACAGTGTGAACAGGTGATGTCGTGGATTGGTGGATTGCTTCAAGCCATTTGTCCACCAGTCAGTCTTCCACAAAGTCCACCCATGTTACCCAAGTGAGCACTCCTCCAGCTCCTCCACCTCAACCTCCTTCCCCCCAGGAAAATTTGGAATTTGATCCGGCATACTCTGAGGAACTGTTTTCTGGACCCTCTCCAGAGTCACAAACCACTTGTCCGGTTGCTGCTGAGCTCTTTCCCGATGCCCAGGTTTTCCAATACTTGCCCAATTAAAGGGGTAGATATGGTATGAAGCGTTATAAACCTGTGAAAATATATAATAGTATCCATAGTATGAAATAAAGGATTCAAAATTGAGGTGCCAGATTGGTCCTAGGAATAATTTGGAGGATAGTATGGTTTTAATGCATCTACTACTACAATAGTGTCCCCCCTCCTTACTGCCAGCATATTGAGGCAAATAAATTGTAGAGTCTTTTATTGAGTAAAGACTGTGTGGTTGTCTAATACAAACTGAGACAAATGCATTGTTGTTGATCAGTCACCATGTTATCCAGTAACCACAAAGCCAGGATTAGCACCTACAGTAGATTGCCAAGCCTGTGTCACATGGATCATAAATACTTCAATGGGATGGTTGGATTTTCAAGATCAGTGGGAAAAGAAAATCTAATGTGTGGTATAAAAAGGTGGCCATTTTCCTTAACTGAATTGTACTCTGATGCCTTGTTTGCTCTTCTAGAGGGATTGTTAAAGAGATCACTCACTTCTGTGAGACCTGTCCTAATCCTGGCCTCTGTACTGGTAATTGCTAACAAACTTATCTCTAACCAGTTGCTGTTGAATCAATTTAGTACTAATAATTACTTTTATTTCTACCGCTCCTAAAAAAAATAAAATAATTCCCATTAAATCAGAAATTCCTAGTATACCCTTAGATGAGGGTAGACTTTTAAGGGTGATATTTGGATACAGTGAAAATCATTTTTTCCCTCCTGTTCTATACTGATGATCTGATATATTTTATGGTTCGACATGTAGCAATTGTTTATCAACAATCCATAGTTATATTGCTAGGCCCCACTAGTGGGCCTATACTAACCTTCTAAATACTGAAATATCATACACTTCTACTTTTCATGTGTATAACCAAAGACTTGCAATTCATTCCTACTGGTCCACAGTATATTAAGATTTCTCCACTATAGCAATAATGATAAATGCCCACCGCAAATGACCCAAATACAATATATCAGTGGTTAACTACTGGACCAGAGTCATGCATTATTTTCGGGTTTACTAGATGTGTCTACTACAGCGATAATGATGAGTGCCCTCCCTAATTGACCCGGATACAACACAAGCAGGAATACACCCCTAAGAATTGGTGCCAATTTGATTTGTTAACTACTTAACTGGAGGTTTGATTACACCTTTGCCTATACTTGCCCAATAAAAGGAGTAGGTATGGCATGAAGCTAGATAAGCTGTGAAAATATATTATAGTATCCATAGTATAAAGTGAAGTTTTCAAAATTGAGGTGCCAGATTGGTCCTAGGAATTAGTTGGAGGTTTGTGTGGGATCTACTGCATCCAATACAGCACCATGGATGCCACATGAATTTTGAAAACTACTACAATAGTGTCCCCCTCCTTGCTGCCAGGAGCACAAGTGAATATATTGGTGACATTTGTAGTAGTGGGACTAATTTGTATTAGGAGCACCACAACATCTTGCTAGATAATATGTTCAGGGACTTGTATTTTTCTAAGGTTAATTTACAAATCAGAATTTTGGGATAGTTATTTATGATCGTTTTTATGATTCTATATCAAATGTTATTCATTTACTTATTTGTTTTGTTTTCAATTAGCTTGTACCTTATCATCTGACTGTATTTTTTATTTTACCCTTATATTTTTCATTCTCTTGTTATGTGATACTCCCTTATTCCTTACTGTTTTCCTCCTTGATTTTGCTTATTATACCCTGCAACATATCACACTTCTGATCCTGTGTTCTTTTCATCTACACACGCTAAGCAGCACATATGTTTATATTGCATAAATGGAACACCCAGAGGTAAAGGACAAAAGTGGGATCTATACAGGGAGCTCATCACTTCCTATTCACCACCGATACTGATACTTGCCCAATAAAAGGGATAGGTATGGTATGAAGATTTGTAAGCCTGTGAAAATATATATTTGTATCCATAGTATGAAGTAGAGGATTCAAAATTTGAGGTGCCAGGTTGGTCCTAGGAATAATCTGGAGGATAGTTTGGGATTTATTGCATCTAATACCATAGAAGCCACATGAATTTGGAAAACTAATGCAACAGTGTCCCCCTCATTGCCGATTGCACAACATATTGAGGCCAATTAAGAGGAAGTGCAATTCTTCCTAAGTCTTTTATTGAGTCCGTACTGTGTGGTTGAGGAAACAGGGCAGTTTGCCATGAAGATCTAAGACAATCTGGGACAAATGTATTGTTTATGTTGACCATTCACCATGTTATCCAGTAACCACAGTCCCAGGCTTAGCACCTACAGTAGATCACCAAGTCTGTGTGTTTCAAGGACCACAAATAATTACATGGGAGGGTTGGATTTTTTCAGATCAGGTTATGTAGCCCTACAGAGCCAAAAAGTCGAAGGTGTGGTATAAAAAGTTGCCAGTTTACCTAAACCAAATTGTACTGATGCTGTTATTTTCTATAAAACAGCTGGCCGGAGAGGAGGGTAAGAGGGCAACACTGAGGGGAGCAGTGATTGTTGTCTATATTCAGCATATTCAGCATATCACTCAAGTATGCCCCTCCACAGAAAAATGCCCCTCCAAAACAAGCGTCAAAATTGCTCTGCTAGAGGGATTGTTAAAGAGATCACTCACTTCTGTGAGACCTGTCCTTCTAATCCTGGCCTCTGTACTGGTAATTGCTAACAAACTTATCTCTCATCTCAGTTGTTGTTTATTCAATTTAGTTCAATTGCTTTAATTAATAATCACTTTTTTGCATCTTGTATTTCTACTCCTCCACAAAAAAACTAATTCTCGTTAAATTAGATATATTTAATTTTAATATACCCTAAGAGGAGGGTAAACTTTAAAGGGTGTTCTTTTGTAGTGAAAGTCATTGTTTCCCAACTATTCTTTAATGATCTGATATATTTAATGGTAAAACAAACATCTACATGGAGCAATTGTTTAACAACAATTCATAAAGTGGGCTCCTACTAGCCCTACTTAATACTAAAATATTATATACTCCTACTTGTCATGGGTATTACCAAAACCTGACTATGCATTCCTACTGGACCACAGTATATTCTCCACTATAGCAATAATGATGAATGCCCACCCCCAAATGACCCAAATACAATATATTCTGTCAGTGGTTAACTACTGGACCAGAGACAGGCATTATTTTAGAGTACACTAGATGTGTCTACTACAGCGATAATGATGAATGCCCTCCCAAAATGACCCGGATACAACACAGGCAGGAATACACCCCTAAGAATTTGTGCCAATTTGATTTGTTAACTACTTACTGGAGGTTTGATTACACCTTTGCTTATACACTCACCGGCCACTTAATTAGGTACACCTGTCCAACTGCTCGTTAACACTTAATTTCTAATCAGCCAATCACATGGCGGCAACTCAGTGCATTTAGGCATGTAGACATGGTCAAGACAATCTCCTGCAGTTCAAACCGAGCATCAGTATGGGGAAGAAAGGTGATTTGAGTGACTTTGAACGTGGCATGGTTGTTGGTGCCAGAAGGGCTGGTCTGAGTATTTCAGAAACTGCTGATCTACTGGAATTTTCACGCACAACCATCTCTAGGGTTTACAGAGAATGGTCCGAAAAATAAAAAACATCCAGTGAGCGGCAGTTCTGTGGGCGGAAATGCCTTGTTGATACCAGAGGTCAGAGGAGAATGGGCAGACTGGTTCAAGCTGATAGAAAGGCAACAATGACTCAAATCGCCACCCGTTACAACCAAGGTAGGCAGAAGTGCATCTCTGAACGCACAGTACATCGAACTTTGAGGCAGATGGGCTACAGCAGCAGAAGACCACACCGGGTGCCACTCCTTTCAGCTAAGAACAGGAAACTGAGGCTACAATTTGCACAAGCTCATCGAAATTGGACAGTAGATTGGAAAAACGTTGCCTGGTCTGATGAGTCTCGATTTCTGCTGCGACATTCGGATGGTAGGGTCAGAATTTGGCGTCAACAACATGAAAGCATGGATCCATCCTGCCTTGTATCAACGGTTCAGGCTGGTGGTGGTGGTGTCATGGTGTGGGGAATATTTTCTTGGCACTCTTTGGGCCCCTTGGTACCAATTGAGCATCGTTGCAACGCCACAGCCTACCTGAGTATTGTTGCTGACCATGTCCATCCCTTTATGACCACAATGTACCCTGTAACATCTGATGGCTACTTTCAGCAGGATAATGAACAGTACATGGCATGGAATTTAACCCCTTAACGCTCTGCGCCGTAGCTCTACGGCGCAGAGGTATAAGGAGTGTATGTAGAGGGCTCACGGGCTGAGTCCTCTTTATACAAAGGTGGGGGTTTTTGCATATTGCACAAAACCCCCACCGCTAATAACCGATCGCGGCTATTAACCCCACACATTCGTTTAATTTTTGAAAATGTATTAAAACACAATAAAACCTGTATAAATTTGGTATCACCGCGATCGCACCGAACCAAAGAATAAAGCTGAGGTGTTATTTTGAGTGCACAGTCAAAGTCGAAAAACCTGAGCCCACAAGAACGTGACGTGCGTTTTTTTTTTCAATTTTTCCCCATTTGGAATTTTTTTTCAGCTTCGCAGTAAAATAAATAACATTACGGGAAAGTAAAATTTGTTACGCACAAAATAAGCCCTCACACAGGTCTGTACACGTAAAAATGAAAAAGTTATGGATTTTTGAAGTTGGAGAGCGAGAAATGAGCAGGAAAAACCCTGCGTCCTTAAGGGGTTTAAAGAGAAGATTATAAATGTACACACAGATACTAAAAAGAGGCAAACTTTAAGAAAATGAAGATTGCAAATCAGATGATTAACAGAAACAGACTTGTCCAATGTTGGATATAATAAGTCTTGTACAAGTATTTGGGAAACGTTACTGGTGAGTAACTTGCCAGAGCTGATCTGCATCTTTTCCAGGCAATATCAGTTCCTCATAGATATCATATCAGAGTATATGATAGCTAGGCATGTTTGCTTTTCATTATCCTGTAAGAGCTAAGTGACAAGACAGCTATAATATATATATATATATACAGGCGGTCCCCTATTTAAGAACACCCAACTTACAGACGACCCCTAGTTACAGATGGACCTCTGGATGTTAGTATTTTACTGTGCTTTAGCTCCAGGCTATAATAAACATCTGTACCAGTTATCAAAAGTGTCTGCAATGAAGCCTTATTGTTAATCCTAGTTCTTGTGACAACCCAACATTTTTAAAATCCAATAGTCGTAGAGACCAAATAATTCCGACTGGGGTTACAATTCTAAACTATACAGTTCCGACTTGCATACAAATTTAACTTAAGAACAAACTTTCAATACCTATCTTGTAAATAACCCGGGGGCTGCCTGTATATATTTATATGTATATATATATGGATTGATAAAACTTTCAAAAGGAGAAGCTTCGGGTCATAATTTGTTTTCAATATATTTTTCAAATTTTAGTATGAAAAACAATAATATTGACAGTTCTTTAACCCCTTAAGGACGGAGGGTTTTCCGGCTCATTTCTCAGCTCTCCAACTCAAAATCCATAACTTTTCAGTTTTACGTGTACAGACCTGGTGAGGGCTTATTTTGTGCGTAACAAATTTACTTTCCGTAAGTTATTTATTTTAACATGCCGTTGTACTGCGAAGCTGAAAAAAAATTCCCAAATGTGGAAAAATTGAAAAAAAAACGCACGTGCGTCACGTTCTTGTGGCTCAGTTTTACGACTTTCACTCTTCGCTCCAAATAACATGCCTACTTATTCTTTGTTCGTTGGCAGGTGCGACGCGGTTGATACCAAATTTATATAGGTTTATTGTGTTTTTAATACATTTTCAAAAATTAAACGAATGGTGTACAAAAAAAAAAAAAAATTTTTGCCATCTTCTGACGCAATAACTTTTTCATACTTTGGCGCACGGCAATGTGGATGAGGGTCATTTTTTGCGAAATGAGGCAACGTTTCATTGCTACAAGGTGAGTCTGTGCGACTTTTGATCATTTTTATTTCATTTTTTATGTTATGTAAAAGGGTAAAAGTCGCATTTCGGACATTTGGGCGCATTTCCCGCCTCGGAGGTACCGCCGGCGTAACCGTTTTTATATTTTGATAGATCGGGCATTTTGGGACGCGGCGATACCTAATGTTTGTGGATTTTTACTGTTTGTTAGTTTTATAATCGTTGAGGGAAGGGGGGTGATTGAACTTTAATATTTATTAATTTTTTTTATTTTTTAAACTTTTTTTTTCTTTTTTTTCACTATTTTTAGACCATCTAGGGTACAATAACCCTAGATGTCAGATCGCTCCTACCATATACTGCACTACCAGTATTGCAATATATGGCGTTTTGCAGGTCTTACATTACAATGAGCCATGGCTATTGTAACGAACCTGCATAAACCATGTAGCCTCGTGTAAGAGAAGACCCGAGGCTACCATGGTAACCGATCGCCGCCCCCGATGACGTTTCGGGGGCGTGGCGATCGAAAAAAAGATGGCGGGCCCACGCGCCGCCGTCTTTAAACGCCGCCCGCGACTTTGCGGGCGGCGTTTTAGAGGGTTAATAGCCGCGATCGGTCGCAAGCACCGACCGCGGTTATAGCGGGGGGGTTTTGTGCAAAATGCAAAAACCCCCACCTCTGTATGAAGAGGACTCAGCCCGTGAGCCCTCTTCATACTTCCCGTTAACCTCTGCGCCGTAGAGCTACGGCGCAGGCGTTAAGGGTTAATGAATTGTGGTTAACCCCTACGGGACGCAGCCTTTTTGGCCTTAAGGACGCGGCCCCCCATTCTTCAAATCGACCTGTGCACATAAGTGGTTATAGTTTTGGAACGCTTGAGATATCAGGGGATTTTGAGATTGTTTTTCGTGACACATTGTACTTCAAATAGTTTAAAAATTTGTGATGAAATCTTTGTGTTTAGTTATGAAAAAAAACAAATTTGGCAAAAATTGGAAAATTCTTTATTTTCAACGTTCTAAATTCTCTACTTTGATGCAGATAGTCATAGCTCTCAAATAAATTCATAACTTACATTTCCCAAGTGTTGCTTTATTGCTGCATGGTTTTTTAGATTCCAGAATTTTACTAGAATGTTCTGAGGCTCAGAATTTAGGTATCATTTTCAAATTTTTGTAAAATCACCAAAACTGTTATTAGATGGACCTGCTCAACTTCTAATGAGACTGAGAGGCCTAGAATAAATAGGGAACTGTAAATACCCCATGTGGAAACACACACCTCAACGTATTGAAAAACCACTTTTAAGAAGTGTGTTACGCTTTACGTGTTTACGGGTTAAACAAAATGGAGGGTGCAGTCTCCCAAATTGTAATATTTTTTCACATACCACCATTTGGGGGAAAATATAACATTTACAATGGATATTAATGAATAACGGCTCCACACAAGTTTGTGACCAATCTCTCCCGGGTACACGGATAACCCATATGTGGTGGTAAACTGCTGTATGGGCGCACGGCCGGGCATAGAAGGGGAGGAGGCGCCATCCAGATCAGATGTGCTATGTCACATTGTACAGGCTATAATTTTTTTTTTTTTTTATGTGGACCTATAGGGGACTTATTCTTTTTGCCAATGAGATGCACTTTTTGGTACGTAATTTGGGGAATCTATAGGCTAATGGTGAGTGATTTATAACTCTTGTTGGTGGAGGAATGAAAATCATCACTTTCAGGAAGATTTTTATGGGTTTTTTTTTTGGCTGTTACCATACCATAAAAATAGTATATTATTTTATTCTAGTGGGTGCCACGATTACAAAAAGACCTCATTTATATAGATTTTTTTATTTTTCATTTTACTGCATAAAAAGCAATTGGCAAAAATGTTGTTATTATTTAGCATCAACGTCTTTCATATGCATAACTTTTTATTTTCGCCTCACAAATCTGTTTAAGGGCTTTATTTTGCGAGAAGGATTGTTCTTTTTAGTGGTCTTATTTTAGAGTGCATAACATTTTTTAAATCCCTTTTTAGAGCAATTTTATAGGGTATTAATTGAAAAATGATCTTTTTTATGGAGCTTTTTTTGTTTGGTTTTTACGGGGTTCACTTTGCGGATCTAATAACGATTTGTTTTATTAGCAGATTGTACGGACGCAGGTACCAAAATGTGGGGGTTTTGTGTATTTTATTCATTGTAATGAATATAAAAAACCAATTGGAGAAAATCTTGTTCATTTTAGCCTCACCATCTTTTCATATGCATAACTTTTTTTTTTTCGGCCTGACAAATCTGGTTAGGGGCTATTTTTGGCGAGAAGAGTGTTCTTTTAGTGGGCTTATTTTGGAGTGCATAATATTTTTAAATTACTTTTTAGAGCATTTTTTTTATAGGGTTTAATTAAAAATTATCTTTTTTCGGAACGTTTTTGCGGTTTTTTTTTCTACGGCGTGTACCGTGCGGGTCCAGTAACGATTCTGTTTTATTATACAGATGTTACGGACGCGGAATACCAAATATGCGGGGGTTTTTTGTGTTTTTGTGTTTTTATACTTATAGGGTTTTTATGGGAAAGTGACATTTTAGGGGTCTGATATTTTATGTATTTATTTTTATTATTATAATGTGTAGTGTTATAGTGTTTTTGCATATTTTTACTTATACATACTTGAACTTGAACCAGTGATGCTCTGATCATGGTTTAAGTTCAATACACTGCTCTACAATACTATTTATTGGTAGAGGCCAGTGTAAAAGTTCTGAGCAAGCTTGCGCCATGCTCAAACAGTTACAGTCAGACCCGGAAGGGGTATGGCTGCCATGGAGACCGGGGCAGCTCCGGGGCACATGCCAGTCCTCGGAGAGCTGCCAGAAGTGGATCGGATCCCCGTAAGCGGCACGGGGGATCCGATCCACAGCGCAAACACCCTTACACGCGCGGGGATGTTGACCGCGGCGTGTAAGGGGTTAACACCCGCGATCGGAGCCGGCTCCGATCGCGGTGTTAGCGCAGGCTGTCAGTGTACTAGTAAGCTGACAGCCGCTGCTTCTGGTACGGCTCGTTCGTGAGACGGTGCCAGAAGCAGGACGTTATAGAACGTCCCGTGCGCTAAGCACTAGCCCCGGGGACGTACATAAACGTCCTGTGCGCCTAGGGTTAATTAATAACAAGTGGATTCTTTTCAGATTCTAAATTAGCTTTGAGCTCGGCTTGTGAGGTTTTTTTTTTTCTTGTCTGTCATGATTAGATCCAGGCGGTAGAGCTGGCGTTTCTACTACAGCTCTGTATCCAGTAACCTTCATCTGCAGCATCTGCGGTCTGCTGTGTTTTCAGAAGGAAATCTGAAGGGTTCTCAAGTGTTTGCATTTCTTCTAATAAAAGATGATGCACCTCTATGCTGCTATATTGATCTTCTGCCACATTGTGTTTCATAGAGGAGAATGCACGCTGACCAGTGACTATTCCATGCCCTCCGCAAAGGTAAGTGACTCTAATGCTTGCCTGTCACATTTTCATAAAATGTAGTATAGAACTAATATTAGTTATGTATTCATATAGTTACAGTATATTTATACAGGAAATGACATTAGGACACCACTGCACAGCACTTAATGGATAACACAGAGGGATATTGGTGTTTTGATGCACAGGACAACAGAGGATATACCTCATACCTCTTGGATATATACTACAAGAGCTACTACTTTATTTTCTACTTGTATTCTTGTTATCTTGACACTGCACTGTTATGTATGCAACATATGACAGTATTAATACACTGTATAGCATGAATTAGTATTGCTGTTTAGGCTTTTTATAGATGCACCTGTCCCTTATAGGGTTTCTCTCTTGATGATCCACGTATGGGTTAGACTTTACCATAAAGATGACCTGACTGTGTGTCTTTTGTAGGAAGATTTTTTTTCTTGTAACTGTATGCAGTTGCTTGATATGCTGTAGCTGTGTCATATCTAAAGTTGTTTATGTGATGTTGTGGCTTTCAATAAAAGATTTATGAGGTACTTGTCCTGTCATGTCCATAGACATTGATCCTAGCAATGGAAGATGTGTGCCAAGAGCTTTATAACACTTTGTCTTCCTCTAGGGCCATAGTAATGTGCCACTTGTGGCTATCCATTGATTCTCATACTACAACCTCATACTACAACCTCGTACTACAACAATGTCTATCCCATGTATGTATGTGATCACATGACAGTATCATGACATGATCACAGCACATCACTGGTGATGTCATCAAAGCTTCTGTTACATTTGCACAGCCCATGTATGTGTCTGATCACATGAAATCACAGCAGCCTCCATGGAGGATGGGAAGGAGTAGAAGTCCATGGAGGCTGTTGTGATTTCATGTGATCAGACACATACATGGGCTTTGCAAATGTAACAAACTTTGATGACATCACCAGTGATGTGCTGAGATCATGTCATGGGACTCACATCAGGTGATTTGCATACGTGTCTACAAACTGAATTTTTTCAACGTTGCTGGAAAGGAACCATTTTGGGATAAGGGCAGTGCTTTTTAAGCATAGTTTGCATGACAGGTTCTCTTTCAACATTTAGCTGTGTTGAGCAGGTAAGAGCACAACAGTGTGAGGACACCATAAGCTACAGCAATAGCATATGAATATTTATTTCACACTCCTGCTCCTATTAACCTGTAACGTATGGTTACACAGATCACCAGGGACAATCCCTAACACTGGTTGCAGATTTTTATGGTCAAAACTGCTGGTAAGGTGTTTTTTTTAAGGTGTAGAGACCTTAGAGTGCCATTAGGAGAAGAAACAATATAGATTCTTTATAGAATGACATATTTATACTTGTGCTTCAACACCATGAAACACTGGAACTTGTGAAGCACACTAGTAGCAGGATGATGACAGCCGCCCTGTTCTGTTAACTCGCTGTTAAATCCATTTAGGAGCTGGAACATCCAACTCAGAAGCTGGAACATCCAACTCAGAAGCTGGAACATTTTGATGCTTGAAGTTAAAAGTTGGAATTAAGATATAATGACTTAATCCTGCCGCTGTCTGGCTGGCTGCAGAGATAAAATTATTGGAGAGGTGTCTATAAGGTGTGGTATACCGCTGCTGGAAGCCGCCAAACAGATCAGTAAAACTTTTTTACTGCAACTCTGATTCAACAATAATTTTTGTGTTTTAAGGTTTATTGTAAAGCCCTCTTTGCAAATGATCATACCATATCAGGGATGTTTTTTAATAGAAACCACCACCCTAGTTAAAAAAACAAAGTCCTCTACATTCAAGTTCAGATTATGATGATGTTTCTCTAAGAACTGTGTTGTAAAAAGCTTATCGTCTATATCCTCTGATGGTCTAGTGAAGTGATGGCGAACCTATGGCACGGGTGCCAGAGGTGGCACTTAGAGCCCTCTCTGTGGGCACCCAGGCTATCACCCTAGCACAGAGTTCACTAGACAGAACTCAAGGCCTCCTCCTGAAGTCCATGGAAACCCAGGACATGCCATGCTCCGGACTATTTTCAAACACACATCCTGGACTACTGGAGGAGCGAGAAGGTGTGGACAGAGCTGGATTTGCTCTAGGCCCCACCATTCTTCCTGTTCAGGGGACCCTGGAGGGAAGCTACAATGATACACCAAATTTCTCCACTTTCTTTGTACTGTATTTGTGTCCTCAGGATGTTAATATGATTGAAAGCTGTGACAGAGGAGCGAGAAATAAGTTACTGCCTAAATTCTGGCACTTTTCAATAAGGAAGCAGGTTTTTGTTGTCGTTATGGCACTCAGTCTCTAAAAGGTTTGCCATCACTGGTGTAGTGAAGGGATCAATTGTGAATTCAGTTTGCCCCAGTTTGTTGTCCTCTACAACGCCTGAACCTTGTGGACCACCATCCAGTAGTCATATCTAATGTGGTTCTTTGTAGTTCTCTCTCATATTCAATTATATGTCGGTCATGAATTGTGTACTGCATTTGGTAGCTTATAATGAGAGCTGATGGTGGCTATCTTCTGCTGCCGTAGCTTTACCATGGAAACCATAAAAAGCAAATTGTACTAGTAATCTGCAAGAGTCAAAGCAGCTATATTTATTTACGATCCATCTCTCTGTACAACTCTACCAAGCACCACGCACATGCTGTGGATCTTCTATGCCTGTCACTAACACCCTAGCCTGGGACGGGTGGCATACCTGGTAATTTGCTTGCCGCAACATCAATTAGTTCATTGTGCGAAATGTAAAAAGAGATTGTGTTATGTAATGAACACATTGGCAAGTGTGTGACACTAAACAAATCTTTAAACTTGATGGATTTTGTTTCAGTCATTGTGTTAGAACTTGCAAACACAGTCATATTCGTCTTCATTAGCTGCCATGAACACAAGATTCTAATCTTTGGCTACTTGCCAGGTGTTGTCTAGTTGTAACTAGGCCAAGCCTTTAGTGTTTCACAGTAGAGTGATCTCTTGTGCTCCACAGTGCGCAGGCATACAGGTAACCTAAGGATCAAATGCCAACCACCATCGGCCCACCAGGGCATGATGCAGACACGGGTTGCTGCTCTAGTCACAGTTTCAAAAACCCTTGCATGACACCACCTGAAAAAAAGGAACTGTCCTGTTATACAGAACAGTATTGTAGGGAGGTGGGTATTCCACTCTTGTTGATTGATCCAGCAAACAGGACACTTGGACACCAATGTTTGAACTCCATGCCTTTATTTTCGGACCGTAGTCAAAGTGTATAAAAATTTCGGATGTAACAGCTTTAAAAAACACACATCAGCAGCGGGTTTCAAACAAACTTTGCGTCCTTCCTCGTGGCTGTGTTGTGAATAATGAGAGAGCACACACGTTATAAGGGCTGTTTGGTGTCTCCTTCATTGCTCCACCTGTTTGAGATTCTCTGCCCCTTCCCACCTGTGTGCTGTCCATTAAATTAAAATGCACACAAACAAACTAATTGTTAAAAACCCACAAACTACTACATTCATTGTACTGTATACATTATATGACACATCAATGTGGTGCACTTACTTATACCCCCTTTTGCCTGTAGATCCTTCTAGTTTCGTCAAAATTAATAATAGTTCCCTGTTTCGCCAACCATACCAAATAACATCATGAAGCCTCCGATATAGATACATATTTTCCGCATCGCAGGATGTACTATTTCTAATTCGAATATAATCGCATGTGTGAACATAATCCTATTGGAGTGCTATCCCCCTGATCCTACGTCATACCTGTCTATCTCCCAAACCCTGGTCCCAGGTAAAAGGATGCCACGCATGCGCCATTCCCCCTAAACCAGGTAGCATGAAGCCACACCTACGTTGCTTTTATAGTGCCTGACATCCTACTGGCGTATCCAATTAGCTACATTAGAAGATAAGAATATCTTGTATAAACTTTAACTTTCCCAGACATAAATGACAACAAGGGCAACAAATTAAACTATAAAAAGCAACATAGGATTACTTTAACAGGAAAAAAAACACTATATATATTGTAGTTATTGATATGTTCGCTATTCGTGACAACGGATAAGATTGCTTTTAACAAGATAAAAACACTGGGGCACATTTACTAAGGGTCCGTCGGAAGCATTTCTTTCGGGTTTCCCGATTATTTCCCCTAATTGCCCCCGGTTTTTGGCGCACGCGATTGGATTTTGGCACATCGGCGCCGGCTTTCATGCAACATAAATCGGGGGGGGGGGGGGGGGTTTGTCCCAGAAAGCTTCTCGATTCCCGTAGCATTTTTTCTTTATCCCCTCCTCTTTCATTCATGTATATTTGTTCTATTGCAAATACTTCTAAGCCTTCTGTATTACCATCATGTTTTTCAAAAAAATGTCTTGCTAGATTGGAAACAGCCTTACCACTGTAGTTTGTAATTTGATCTGTGTGCCTTTTTTTGAGGTAATTACAGGCGGTCCCCTACTTAAGGACACCTGACTTACAGACAACCCCTAGTTACAGACGAACCCCTCTGCCCACTGTGACCTCTGGTGAAGCTCTCTAAATGCTTTACTATAGTCCCAGACTGCAATGATCAGCTGTAATGTGTTTGTAATGAAGCTTTAGTGATAATCCTTGGTCCCATTACAGAAAAAAAATTCCAATTGTCACTAGGGCAAAAAAAAAAAAAAATTGCCTCGAACTACAATTATAAAATATACAGTTTCGACTTAAATACAAATTCAACTTAAGAACAAACCTTAGGAACCTATTTTGTACGAAACCCGGGGACTGCCTGGAATGTCATTCAGATGTGCCAAAAACCTTTTCTGAGCTGTCTAATGGTGCTGCTTATGTACGTTTTGTTGCATTTCGTGCACCTGATAACATAAACTAAAAACGTACTGTTGCAGTTAGCATATCGCTTGATGTTATATGTATGTGTGCCCTCCGTATTTTTAAATGTCTGGGTAATTTTCGCAAACCTACAGGTTTTACAAGGGTGCCTTCCACATTTGTAGAAACTCTTGTATTGTAACCAGGTCTCCACTCTTTTAGTTGGTGTAAAAAAACTTGGGGAGATTTTGTTCCCAATAGTGGCTGAGCGTCTGGATACTACCTGGCACCCACCATCCCAAATTTCTGTCAACTTCTCATCTTGTATCACAGGTAAAAATTTATGTATCAATTTTTTTTATTTCATTGAACTGGTTACTGTAATCTAATATCAGATATGGTATTTTACTCTTCTTTTTTCTGGTATAAAAGGGTTTCTTTGTCAGCATGTCCTCTCTGTTTTCATTGTTTACAATTCCCTCTGCTCGGTTAAGTAAGCACTTGGGATAGCCTCTTTTGCTCAGCCTTGGTTTGATTTGAGAGGCCTCCTTTTTGTAGTCCTCCTCATATGTATAATTAATTGCTTTTAGATCTCATGAGTTCTCGCACCGATATAGCACGTATTGTGTTTCGGGTGAGAGCTTTTAGCATGGAGAATCCAGCCACTCACATAATCTCTCATTTAGTGAGGCTATTCCTGAGACTATCGGGCACATTGGTTTGGGGTCTTACCGCTTTATGGACCTTGGGGAGCGTATGTAACATAGGTGTTACTGGATTACATCTAATCAGATATTTGGCCTGTTCTTCAGAGAAGATACCTGCACTCTTGCCCTCATCTACCAATGCCTGAAGTTTTTTCATGAAAATATTTGTTGGGTTGCCCGGGAGAAGTCTATACGTTAATGTGTCATTTAATAATTCCCTAATTTGAGATCTATACATTTCTTTAGACATGACCACAACGGTTCCCCCTTTGTCAGCCAACCTAGTTATAATGTTTTGATCCCCATGAAGACTCTCTAAAGCCGCTATCTGTGTTTTAGTCATATTGTGGTTTTTACTAAGTTTCAAATCATACAGCACGGACCAGCACCCTCATGCGATGGATCGGACTGAAGAGCAGACTTTACACTTCTTGTTTTGGAAATTTGGGAGGTGGGTATGACAGAGATTCCACCTACCTTCCTTTTTCCCTTTAGAACCTCTCGGACACCAGTGTTTAGTTCCTATATACCTGAGTTCTGATGGTAAAATCTGCAGTATTTTACACCTAATGACTATGTTTGTCTGAGTCTGTCCTCATAGAATCTCTATATGATGTATTTATTTCGCCTCAGTGATGGACTATTCTGTATATACAGTGGTGGGAAGAGTTATAAATTACTTTCTGCGGTTTCAGGACATTTTTTTTATGTGCTTGTTTTATGTTGTGAGAGAACATGTTGAAAGTAGCCTTGTGTGACCTGCCCCCTGACAGCTACTCCCACATCTCTCTTGTATTTTTCTTGTTACAAAGATTTAACATTTTGCTGCCAATTCTGTAACATTTTTTTTAACATTTTATATGTACTATAATGTTAGAGAAGGTGTTTTCTGGCTTTAGTTTCTGTTTAGTTTGTACAAACGTCTCTATGTAAGCAAAATATGGATCTGCACAGTTCATTCTTTAAAGACCCTGACATCTTTTTTCTTTTTTTTTTTGTTTCAATTTTTTTTAGCTGCTCTGCCTTCTGAAGTATCACTTCATCTTTATGTTGCCATACTGTAGATGTATGAGGGCTTCTTTCTTCCTGGACAAGCTGACATTATTTAAATGCCATTTTATAACTGAGGCTTTAATATTTTTACCACCATTGATAAAAAATACCAAATATATACCAAGCCCTAAATAAAGTAAGGGTCAGACAGTAATTGAAGCTTTTTTTGTCCTTCATAAGATAATTCATTATTCCCAATTGGAAATTTAAGCATCAAATCACTTTAGAATAACATAAAAAACACTGATAAAAGCAGGAACATAAATAATCAAAGTATAGAAATAATATATATGAAATCATGTTAATATGATTATATTTGAATATATATTAATATGCCTTTGAAAGCAAATAGTACTATATTGGTTAATTTAAATATGTAATCACTAATTATTTATACAGCTCTGACCCTTACAAACTAATGAAAGTGCAGATAGAAGAAAAAAATTGTGGTAAATTTCAGATTGGAACCTTAATTGAATAAAACGCTGTCCCTTCACTAGTTCAAGCAAAGGATTTTATTTTAAAATACCTGGATAATTTTCGTTTTGAAAGGACAGTTTCCCAATTGTCCACCTTAAGACCTACAAAGGCCACTGACTTTGTAATCACATGTGTAGTATTTTCGTGTCTCTTGAAAAAATATAACAACTTCAATGCAAAAAAATAGAATTCAAAATAGAGGCAAAATAAAACAATCCTTCTTACATTAGGATTCAACTTGCCAATTCTATCTTCTCTTCTATCCACTCACCCAAAGTATTTATGCTTCGAGACAATCTCAATGGTAGCTTTATTAATAACTAGTGGCTTCAATGGTGAGACCTTGCTCATGTCGAGAAATTAATAACCATGTCTTTAGTCTCAGTAGCATTAAAGTATAACTGTAAAGTTACTGACAAAAAATAGTTTTAGAACCGCTGGAGAGAGCTTTTGACAACAATTACAACTATACCTGTATAATTCTGCTGGCTTCTTCCTAGCCTGAGATATAGGGCTAATAGATATATGTGGCTATCTGTAAAATCCTCTCAGCCCTTTCAGTGGGCAGGACTTCCTATTTGTGATTTCAGCTACATGAGTGCAATGGGGAGCACCTAAGACTGGGGTCTGGTGGGACTAGAATAACGAAGGTGCTCGGAATTTCTGTGAGCTTTGGTACATGTCCCATGGGGCGCCTTTATCCTATTTAGTGCACCCAACTAGAACCCAGACGTTGGAGTACTTCTGTAAGAAAGACTTCGGGACATCTTTTATAGAATTAGAGGTGCAGATGGTAAACATAAATGGCGCAAGTACCATACCATGAGCTGCTCCCGTAGTACTCATGAATTCTTCCGAAACGGTCGCTCCCACCAACACTTTGTGGACAGTTAGTTAGATAATGCAAAATCCAAGCATTAACATTAGGAGCCACTGACATCTTCTACAATTTGATCTCCAGCATTGCAGGGACGTTGGTATGAAATCTGCAGCGCAAGTATAAAAATGTCAACCCCACAGACGTTAGTGGAGCATGCAGATAATAGCAACATGCAGCAAACCCCACGTCTGCATGACAGCAAAGCTATACTATTACGGCACCGGGTTTGAAGCGGTTAATGGTAATAGATGAAAGATAATCAGTTAATAAGTCTGCCATGTCAGCCTATTGACCCTCCACTATCACGTCACTGGGGAAGACCTTTTGACAAGGAACTTTTATTAAACCGTTGAACTGCCAAGATTTGAGTTCTCTCCAATCCTGTTCCTTGCAGAATAATGACAGCTGCAATATATACATAAACGTGCGATATATACAATGTGCTATTCGGTGTTAAAGGGCTCTTTCAATTATGTCCAGAACGACAGTAGTTTCGAGAAGCAACAGACATTAAGTATGTCATACATTGCAAAACCAGGATGAGAAGCCATGCGGTCGTTGTGTTTTGTGCTCAATATAAATCAAGTCTTTTGGTGGGGTGGGGAGACTGCGGTAGGTTTTGTTTTTGTACTTTACTCCATTATTTGAAGCAGTGAAATACACTCTTAAACTTTTGCACAGCATTTGTGTTTTGCAGCAGTATTTGACAGACACTTAAATGTGTAAAGCCAAAGCTACTCTGCAATGTATTAAATATTCACACTCATGTCTTTTCTTCACTGTGCAAATTGTCTTTCCAAATTCACTAATAAAGTTTATTGTTGTTAAAAAAAAAAAAATTCACAGTAAAATTCTGCCAGGTGAACGTGGCCTTAAATGTTCTCTACCCCCATTACAAACACAATGCTGTTCACTGTAAATATGAAGCCGCCCATGTATATTATTATTGCATTGCAGGGTAATGTGGGGTCAGCATCAGTAAATGTTGTGGAAGAGTCTCTCAAAAATGTCACCTCATCAATAAAGAAGAAAAGCAAAGCTACAAGCGTGACAGCGAGTCAGGACAAATGTCTTCAGACATGCAAAGAAATCTCACTAATAGTACGTGAGCAGAAATTCATCATGTGCAGTAAGTACATTAACATAGACGTGCAGAATCTATAAAGAACTCTGCGTGTATGTATACCACGAAACAGCCTTGTTACCACAAAATCTTGTTGCATATACAAATGAAACACATAAGCTGCGTGGTTTACACGTGGAGATGGAGTGGCCAACATTTTCAACTGTGTACTGATTAGTTGTCAGCTTTATTTTTATGAAATATTTTCCAGAATGGGATAAGGAAAATATTGCCATTTTGCTAACTTATAAGGCAACCCCCTTAACATCAAGCATGACTTTCAAGAAGCCCAAAGAATTGATGCAGGATTAAAGCCAAACTGGTATATCAGTTCTAGAAGGAACAGACTCCCCAACCGTAGACAGAGCTGTTTCTATGTCTTTGCATCTCACTAGTACAATGTAGGACAGTGGTTTAGCTTAGTGAGAGGCTTTTGACTAGGGTTAGAATTAAGAGTTCTTCTCGTGGAGATTTGCATTGCCTGACATAAAATTGACATAAAATTCGAAAATGATATTTATGGATTTTTTAACTCTTTTTTTCTGTACACCACATATTGGCTTGGTCACTGTGCTTCATTTTGACCTTCTTATGGTTCCTCTGATGTATGCTGCCAGTGTTGTACACAGATTATCTTCTCTTCTCTTCTCAGCTTCTCTATGTATTCCGCCCTTGCTTATTTTTTAAGAGGTTATATAATAAGTCAGACTAGACAACCAGGTAATATTGGCATTGTGTGCTAGGAAAAGGCCCTAAGGGTGTAGCTAAGACGGGCTTATGGGGAGTGTTCTCCGGTTCTCTTGCTGCTAGAGTGCACTAGCAAGCCACACTACTTTGGTCAGGGTATTGAATACAATTGGGATAGCAAACTCAATATTTGCCTAGCTATCTTTCTATCGTCTCTAGTATGACAGTAGTTAATATGATTGGTCTTAATTTTAATGTTATCACCTATCCACGGGTGTGTTCTGTGTGAATCACGGGTGCGATCTGTTTGAATTACATCAATTATGATAATGGTGATACTGTGTTTCTTCATATTCTTGGAGCGTTGTTGAAGCATTCCATTTATCTTTACGTTGCTGCGGAGGATCCTCAAACATTGAACATTATAATAGAGAGAGTACATGAATGCTGCTTCATTTACATGGGGGACATAGTACCCTCAATCTTAATGATTGGACCTCCATAAACCAGACACTGGATTATAGGTTATTCTTTTAAAGCTTTTTACAACCCAATTAAAAGGGACTTGCATCTGTTCTTTAAGCTAAATATTTCATTCCCAGTCTCTACTTATGGGCTGAAGGGTGTCCAATCTGACTGTTGTATGAAATTTTCAGCGTAGCTTTGTGCTTCTTGTAAAGTGGTCCTGAAAGTGTATACTTAAGATGTTAACGCTAACCTTAGAGTAATCAATGTAAGTGTTACTCCACTTTAGAGAATCTGCAAAACTCTTTGATCTCTTATGCAAGAAGTACCAAGAAGATGTTGAAGAACATGATGGAGGATCACCAAAAATCTCTAGAATTCCTTTCAACTCAGGTGCTAATACTTATCAATTCTTTTGTGTTACAATATTACAATATTCATAATTGTACATGAAAAGGAAACACACTTCATTTTTCTTACTCAAGGCACTTGAGAAATTCTTTAAACTTCAATTGTACCAACAGTACAGGACCAACTGTATTCTCATTACCACCCGCTTAATGATTTGTGGCAGAGGAAGTAGTGGCATTGTACTGACCCGTTTTACCAATTCCTGCCAGAAGTCTTTTGCTATGGGATCATCCCAACAGATATGTTTTGAATTGGTATTAACAGTGACTCTCGTAGTCCCCTGAGAATTTTGACCCCTTAACGACAACGTCCTTAAACTTCTAGTTAGTTCTCTTTTTCCAATTGATCATGTAGCTTTTTATTTAGAAAAGCTTGATATTTTAGCATAAATTACTCCAATACTGCCATTGTATTTTCCTTTAACCATATTTGTAGTTCTCAAAAATGGCATGACTTTTCTTTATCCAAGTAAATGACAAGCAAGTCTTCCTGTACAGATACCACAATTTTTTCCAATTATTGAATGCCCATCTTACCAATAGCGTCTTTTCTGACCAAATTTTTTAAGGTTGAATTCAATATGCTATAACCAGGAGCAGTGTGCTATGCAGCAGGACAGCCAGCTATATTTAGGGATTGCACAGTCTATGCAGCTTAAAATGTGTAGATTTTAGAAAGCCACTTCTTTTTTCATATATGAAGCAAATAAACTGTTAAAATAAAAGCATTCATTTCAGTACAAAGGTAGTTTTAACATTGGCACCATATTCATGGGCTATCTGCTTCACAATGTATCAATAAATTATGCAAGCCCATTTCACACATCTTGTATCTAACTTGTATTATACAGTAATGTGTTTACTTGTTTTACTTAATCCTTTCATTATTACCTATAGGTGAGTGAACTAACCAATAAGGTTCTTCTATTGAATGCAGAAGTATTGAAAAAACAGACAGATCCTTTTCTTCATAGACCCTTTCAGACACATGGTAAGAATATATGTGATGGAACACATAACACAGTCTGTATGGTTAGTTGAAACTCAATTCAAGCTTCAAAATAAACAACCAACATTGGACCAATGGATAAATCTATTACTGTGTATACTCGAGTATAAGCTGGCTTATACTCGATTCTTTAAAATTATTAACGCTGTACTCACCTTTCTGACGCCCCTACTGGTCCTCTTCCTGTTTCCTGTACTCGTGGGTCGTCTTCGGGTTTCTCCGGCTCCTCTTTGGGTCCCTATGCGATGCCCCTGGAGCACATAATGACGTCAGCAAGCGGCTGACGTTATTGTGTGTGCCGGTCGCGACCCGAGAGGAGATAGAGAAACCCGAAGACTGAGAACCCAAAGCAGGAAGAATTATGTTGAATTCCATGTTTGGCTTGTCACAATTACATCTTTAATTTTCTAATTTGCTGGGACATTTTGGTAAAACCTCATGGATCCTATTATAAGTTTTTATAATTAACATATTTAATATTTTTCCTAAAAAAACTAATTCTGAGGACCACTAAAATTTGCATTAGGTACCAGTTCTGTAGAGATTACTTTTCATTAGTCTTATTATTATTTTAGTACCGTATTTTCCGGGCCATTAGGCGCACCGGAATATAAGGCGCATCAGTCCGATGTGCCTTATATATGGAATTATTCCATATATAAGGCGCATCGGACTATAAGGCGCAGGGTGGCCAGGGGCGTGTCGGAGTTCCGGGGGCGTGTCAGAGCGTGGCAGATCGGAGACGGAGCGACCGGAGAGGTGAGCGGGGAAGGGGGTCCTTTCAGGGATGGCAAGCGGACCATACTTACATGGTCCCCGCTATAACCGGAGACAGGCCCACTCCTCCTGCGGGAACTGCAGACCACGCGGCAGAAGTTGTTCGTCCCGCGTGGTCTGCAGTTCCCGCTGGAGATCTGCTGTCTCCGGTAGCGGGGACCTATGTAAGTAGGGTCCGCTGCCCTGCGCCATACATAGGGCGCACCGGACTATAAGGCGCACTTTGGATTTCTAAGGAAATCCAAGGCTTTTATGTGCGCCTTATAGTCCGGAAAATACGGTACTGCAGTGACAGAAGCTATATGTGGGTGACATCCTATCCACCATTAGCAACACTAAAGAAAGACATGCATATGATGTTGAAATCTCACCTTTAAGACCCTATGTTTAATTTATAGTGGACCCGGGAGCTGACAGGCACCTTTTAAGAAAAAACAGTAATGTAATACTCTTTTTCACCTCTAATGGCCACTGCAGCAGAAATATCTTTCCAGTTGCTTCTCACCCAGGGGCTTGAGTTGAATAAGCTGAACCAGTTTTATCCATCAGAGAGCCTTCATGTTAAAAAAGATTGTCATGAACATCCTTTGTCTTCTAATTTTTTACCTATTTTTGACCATTTTACCCACTTAATTTTTAAATTGTTTAGTCACTCTGAAATTTCTCATAAATTTAATCTCTGCTGAAGAATTTGAGTAAAAAAAAATGTAATTAAATTATTTACTGAATGGAGTTATGTAAACTATTGGGATAAAGTGTTATAGAAGGAGACATCCTGTTATCTCTAATTTCCCACTGGAGAGCTCGGATGTTATGGTTGATAATCCCACCATTAATAAAGATGGCCAGCTGGCTGCTGCACTAGGGTTAGTCTGCACTCACATCATGAAATGAGCTGGGAGAACAGATTATACGGTGGCTATGTCCTGAGAAATTTATGTATTCATCATCCTGATGTAACAATATATAACATAGCATTAAACTGTTCAATCTTTAATTCTATCTGTTCACAAAACATGGAATATCCGAATACCTGGCATTAAAGGTGCTCTATGTTATTGTGCCTTGGTACCCCAAACACTGATGGCAAAAGATTTTTCTTTTGTATAATAAAGGGGACAAAGCTGAGCAGCCTTATATCGGAACATGATAAAAATAAGTTGTTATACTCGCAGAACACAATATCAGAAAGAATATGATACATTTAAGCCCTACACAGCCTTTTTTCGTTAGTTTTTTGTTCCCCACCTGAAAAAAATGTACAACTTTTCATTTATCCAGGTACAAGGCTGTGTGAGGGCTTATTTTCTATGTAACACGTGGTACTTCTGGTATTTATTATTCTATACAGTGCACTGAGAAGAATCCAAATGCGGTGAAATTGGTAGAAAACCACATTCGCGACATTTTCATCTCATTTTGTGTGGGATGTGAAGTTTTCATTGATACCATTTTGAGGACTGCACAACCTTTTAATCACTTTTTATGTATTTTTAATGTAATGTAACACATAGAAACACATCATCGGTCTCCGATGACGTCCCAGGAGCGTCAATATACTAAGAATGGTTGCTCAGACTTTCCCCCAGGAATTTTAATTTTCATTAAAAAAAATTGTAATTTAAACACTTAACACCCAGGATCAGTGACATCGCCATCTGGGTGTTAGCTTCATAATGCAGCTAACCCCAGGTCTGTATGAAGAGGAATCACTTATGATGATGTACAGATACGTCATGGAGTGTTAAGAGGTTAAAGGAAATCTACTATTTGATTTCATGTATTATGAACCAAACATACCTTGAGAATTCTGTAGCTACACTGATGCAGAAACATTTCTTGTTTTATCCCTGAATGGAGTGGTTTTGCTGAAAAAAGTTATAACATTCAGGACCTTAGGAAAGCTGGATTGCATGCTGCCTGCAGTTCTGACTGCAATGTCCAGACAGGACTAATCAACCTGAGCTGAATCACTCATACGCAACAGCTTGGGGATGGTGCAGTGAATGATTACTTCTGCCTGTCAGGAACAACAGTGATTACATAATTGTCTCGATCATTGTATAACTACTGTGAGAGGATAAGCTCGGAGCCCCAGCACAGGAGCGACAGAGCTTCCATATCATAATTTTTTTATTGTTTTTTGAGCAAAACCACTCAGCTCAGGGATTAAACAAGATATGTTTCTGTATCAATGTAGCTACAGCATTCTCAAGGTATGTTTGGTTCATAATACATGAAATCAAATGGTAGATTTCCTTTTCATATAAACCCTAGGGCTGAACCCCTCAGTAAATGCAGACCTAGTCCTGTGGCACCAGGTAGATTTGTCTGATGTTTGGGGAAATCACCCCCTATTTCCAAGGGATTTGTTTTTAAGAGCAAGTCCAACAAGCCACAATACCTGCTGACCTGTCATCTATCAGGTTCCTTTAATGTTAGATAAAATACTGTTAAATACACATGCATGCATTACATGTACTTGTTGTTCTAGTAAAGCGGAAACCTTTCCTATTATTTCTTCTCAGGATATGATTGCACTGATATTAAGGACAATTTTGGACCAAATTCAAAAGCTCCAAGTGGAATATACATTATCCAGCCAGAAGGAACTCACTTCCCATTTGAGGTAATTACTTCAGAACAGAGATCCCTATGTTCTTCTTCCTGTGATGTGTATGATACATATGGCTCTGTTCTTCCATCATTCATCAAAAGATTAAATCCAGAACATCTCTAACATAAAAAACATCCCTTCCCTCGAGCTGACCGCTTTCACGAACCTTTGACTGAAGTGTCTGTGTATATGTTACACGATATATTATCAAGATGGGTTGTAAATTGCCAAAACTGAAGCCAATAATGTAACAAAATTAGAAAAACAGGACTTCTTTTTGGTTGTGAATCCAATAAGTAGGAAAATACAGTGACAGGAAGTGGATAAATTGGTTGCGAACCAGACAGTAATGTTTTGACCTAAAGACCTAGCATCATTGTTAGATGAAAGTCAACATGCCCACCAATTATAAGTAGGACTTAAAAGGAATGCATTCATAGTTTCATAGTATATAAGACTGGAAAAAGTCCAAGTCCAACCTTTAAGAATTAAACAAATGTTTTTTTCCCCATAACCCCTTAAATTTAAGCTCTCCAAAAAGTCCATAATAATTGAATCTCCCACTACCAGCACCTGTCTGACCTTGCCTGTGCTCCCATTACCCTCCTTACTGGAGCAGACATTCCCCTGGTTGCTAGAGGCCATGTCTTGCTGCAGCATTGCTACCCCAGAGCTGATATCCCCCTCATCTGCCAGCCTGGCAAACTTATTGGGGTGCACCAGATCAGGACCCTGCAACTTTTCCCTCTACCCCGCCTTCTAACCCAACTAGCTGCCCCCTCCCTCTGCACCTCCATACTTCCCTCCCCACACCCATCTTCCCCAGAGAGTTTGTGCTCCAGGAGCAGCAAACTTCGTTCCATATTATCAATTGCCCGCAGCCTTGAAACTTGCTCATTTAGATCCAGAATCTGGGCTTCCAGACGAGCAATTTTCACACACCCCACACAGCAGTATTCCCCCTCAAACGGCTGTTCAAGGAAAGCATACATGGCACAGGATGTACACCGTGTAGCAATGCCACTTATGGAGTCCATTATTCTAATGGGGATTACAATAGAAATATGCACAGAAAGAAGAATTTACAGTCAAAGTAACACAGAACACAGCAGTTACCTGCTAAAGCCCCTCAAACGTAAGTCACACGTAGGACTCTGCACACACTTACGATCAATTCACACTCGCCACAAAGCTTGAACACTCGCTGTTCTGTTTGCTACTAAATAGCTTAGATGTTAGAATAAGCCGCTGCGTTTACTGCATTAAGATCTGGCTGCATTATACCCAAGCATCTCCATTCAACTTTTTACTGGAAGCGAAGTGGCATTTCACCGTATGGAACCATTTGGGTAGGCAGTGGTATGAAAAGAAGAGGCATTTTAGTACAGCAACTTCCTACTGTTCAGCAATGAGGTTCCTGCTTATCAGATATAAGAAATTATGTAGAGGTCTGTCAGAAGGTGACAAGTGCTGCTTTCAGTCATAGGGACATCCATGAACAATGTTGGTAGACCTACATCCTCAACATCAATGACCTGGAAAACCCCTAGTTTATATGGTGTTTTTTTCCAAAATCTGCTTGTAATAATGTAATACACTGATTGGCTGCACGTTATGATTATGCTTAGCCATTCTTCTTCAATATTACATATATTATACATCGCCATTTCCTGCAATATTATATATACAGTTGAGATATGATACACCAGGCAAGACCAACAAAAGTTTAAAATATTGCAACCTGATAGAGACCTATATACACTGATGTTATGTACTGGAAGTATAATTCATAGATTTTCCTCTTAGTCTCATAAAGTACAGTGTTCTGGATGTGATTTCCAGCAGTGATGCCAGGATATTACATCAGTGTTTTATATGCCGGAATATTGTGAGATGTCTTTTACAGCGGTGCTTCTGGTGTTACTGGATGTCTCCTTTTCTGTTCCCACAAATATAAACAGCTAAAGGAGACACAAAGTTTATAGTAAATTTAAACCCTTCATCAGAAGTCTAGATAATTTGTCATGCAACAAAACTCTTAGTTTTTTGTGTGACGTAATGGTTGTGAGAGCACTGTAAGGGAAACCACATTAGTAGAAAGCTCATCCACTATGTTGCTACCATACACCACAGTGGGACACTTGCGAGAAAGTTGGGTTTGGCTCATTCTAAAGAAGGCTCATGGTCTGAAACATAAATGACTAGAAAACCAATTTTTACATAGAATGATATAAAATACATTCAAATCATCATTATGTATTTTCTGCTAAAATGTCCCTCAGGCTTTCTGTGACATGGACTATAGAGGAGGAGGCTGGACTGTTCTCCAAAAAAGAATTGATGGAACGATTGATTTCCAGAGAACTTGGCTGGACTACATGGATGGATTTGGAGAACTTTCAGGTGATTTAATCTTTAAATAATGTTTGGTTCACCTTGTATTAGTCAGTGCCGAAGGATAAGGCCAAATGTTTTATATTGCTGGGTATCCCAGGGAATACAAGCACTGTGGCTCAGTGCTTATCACTACAGCCTTACAGTGCTGGAGTCCTGGGTTCAAGTCCCATCCAGGTCAACATCTGCAAAGAGTTTGAATGTTCTCTCCGTGTTTGCGTGGGTTTCCGGATCCTCAATTTTCCTCCCACACTCCAAAACATACTGGTAGGTTGATTAGATTGTGAGCCCCATAGGGACAGGGACCATTTTGACAAGCTCAGTGTACGCTGCGTAATCTGTGTGTGCTATATAAATTAAGGAATTATTGTTATCTCTCATATGGGGATGGGGTGTGCGTTGTCTGTCCTTATTCTGAACAGAATGCGCTCATGCTCCATTTATCGCAGTGAGTTTTTCTCATTTAAGTTGTATTGAGGGGCAAACCTCTTTATGAAGATGATCTGTTGGGTTACCCATTTGACCAAGTGAATGGTAACACCTTATTGTCATTATAGCTATTAATTTAGAGTAATAATAAAAGTACTTTGTTATAAGTAAAGAATCTTGCAGAATTGCTACATAATGGCAATTGCCAATCTGTATTAAAACAGACATCTTAGAAAAGGGAAGGCAAAGAGTAACCACTCAACACAGATAACGTGACTAAATGGAAATTGCACACATCATACATAATGTCCCCTTTGTTGTCCTTGTAGTACCTGTGCAGCTGATTTATATTTTTCTTGATATCTCATGAAATCGACCAATAAATATGTTAAGAGGTAAATATATTATTGCCTAATACCTCTGTGCTCAGGACTGTACCTTTGTAAACCCTGAGTATATTAATGCCTTTTATGAGCTGCCAGGTCCTCTCTGTATTATAGATCTAGCACATGTATGATACTATTGTAATTATGAAGTGTTAGTTGTATCCATATTATTCCATTCACACAGGGGGATTGCTCTGTCCGTGTGATAGCTAGTGGTCTCTGCAATGGAGACCGTAACATTTAGGCACATGAAATAGCCTCTGTATTTAGGGGGTCCGAGTGTTATTAGGTAAAAACTCCTTATGTTTAATTTTCTTCACATCAGAAAGGTTCTCACCAAATTTTGGCCAGACTGATTTGCACTGACTCACCCGGCCTATGTGACTCATGGGTCTGAAGTGCAACTCGGAAAATAAGCAAAACATTGTTTAGAAAGAGATGACTCTACGCTCCCCACATGTTATGGACAGACAATGCTGGGTTTGGTTTGTTATAAGCCGTCTCACATTTATCAAACTTAATTTATACACTTTATTCTTGGACAGTGCCAGGTTTTGATTATTATTCTCATTGGAATTGTCCATTCTTCCAGAATTATCTACTTTCTTGTATATTGTCTTTATTTATCCATGGCTTGAATCACTTACTGTACATATGACATGAGCTGCAGCAGATTCCTGACTGCTCTCCTTGGGCTTTCCTTCCATATTTATGGAAATATTTTATTTGTATTGCTGTTTGTGTTGTTTAGGAGAGTTCTGGCTGGGTTTGAGGAAGACCTTCTGCGTTCTCAATCAGAAGAACACCAGCTTTATGCTGAATATAGCCTTAGAGGCAGAGGATGGCTCCTTTGCATATGCAACTTATGATAACTTTTGGATTGAAGATGAGAAGACAGCCTTTATAATGCATGTCGGACGTTATTTTGGAACTGCCGGTAAAGTATCTTTCATGTTTATTTTTTTATATGTCACGCATATTATGTTTGTCAGAAATGAACATACTGGTAACAACATAGTGCTACGTAATGTCAGAGCAAAACTACCACCCTGTTTCCCTGAAAATAAGACCTAGTACAGTTTTTTTCAAACTTAAAAATATAAGGCCTACCCCGAAAATAAGACCTAGCAGAAGTGATTGCTACAGCTCCCCCCCCCAAGCCGTACATTAGCATTAGTAGAGCATATAGTTTCTGCAAAGGGTTGATTTAACTTTCAAATTTTGTCGGAGAATGCAGTTTCGGTGAACTCCTGGGTGAGAGTAAATAAATGTGCCCCAATGTCTTATTTTCGGGGAAAACAGGGTAGTAATGAAATTTAACGATATTATGGAATTTAATTTTTCCTTCAGAAAAGAGACTACAAATTAGTCATATGCAGTTCACATGGGTTGAAGTATTGTATGGGAATGCATTAGTGCATTCACCCCTGATATATCTTTTTTATATACAGGCGGTCCCCTACTTAAGGACATCCGATTTACAGACAACCCATAGTTACAGACAGACCCCTCTGACCTCTGGTGAAGCTTTCTGAATGCTTTACTATAGTCCCAGATTGAAATAATCAGCTGTAAAGTGTCTGTAATGAAGCTTTATTGATAATCCTTGGTCCCATTACAGGAAAATATTTAAACTCCAATTGTCACTGGGGCCAAAAATTTTCTTGTCTGGATTTACAATTATAAAATATACAGTTTCGACTTACATACAAATTCAACTTAAGAACAAACCTCTGGACCCTATCCTGTACGTAACCCGGGGACTGCCTGTATTATTATATTTTGCTGCACTGTACACATCATGCAAACAAAACAAGACATTACACTGTAATAACATGGTCAGATAAATAATAGGAATGTGGGCTCTGCTTGCAAGAGCTTATAATCTTACATGAAGGAAAGATTATAAATAAGTAAAAATCTATCACCAGATTTTCCGGAGAATTGCCTGTAAAGAAACTTGTATAACTTGGTGAGGAGGGATTACATATACCGGAGGAAAACACAGGATTGCTTAGTGCAAAATGAGTGTAAATTTATTGAGATTAGTAAATATGATTGGCTCAGGGTCTCAGTAGGCCCCTGGGCATAAAGAGCCTCAGTGGGCCCCTTTGCAGTGAACTCGCGTGGCAGCAATAAAAATTCAGAAACGAATACAGTCTCCTGTTCTCTAATATTTACCCTAGTTTGTCATCCCCCTCATGGTTATTATAAATTAGCCTCCCTCACACCCTATTGATTAATTAGATACAGCCCCCCTCACCTCATGGATTCCTTATGTACAGCCCAGGTATGACCAGTGCTGGCGCCGACCCTGTTAATAGGCTTTGCTGAAGAGATGAGTTTTAGGGCACATTTGAAAGTTAGTTAGTTGTTTATTGGTTGACCAATCGAAGAGCACAGGAAAGGTAGTAGGCTTAAATCCTGGTAAAATTTAAAGTCAATAACCATCTTATTCAGCATCTAATACTAATACTGACTCCAATACTTCTTTCATATATAGTAAAACTGTATTGGATATGCACTTGCTAATAATTCATTTCCTGTCCAATAATGTTTAGGAGATGCCATACGAGGAAACCGGAAAGAGGACAACCAGAATGCCATGCCCTTCAGCACATACGATATGGACAATGATAACTGTTACCCTTCCTGTTCCTTCAATGACACTAAAGTGACCAGCTGCAGCCAGCACAGGAGTCGGAGTGGTTGGTGGTTTAATAAGTGTGGCTCAGCCAATCTGAATGGTGTTCACCGAGTCACCAGAGGCGTGGAAATATCGGGCATCCAATGGGACACCTGGATGGAGAACAATTCAAGTATTAAGATAAAATCGGCCTCCATGAAAATTAAGAGAACTCACTACCCATTTTTTAAATGATCAGGAATATTTTATAATTGGCATTTTTTGGATTTTTGTGTATTTAAATGTAGGAGCATACACACAGTTCGGGAATTTTTCAATATGTTTGTTGTAGTTTTTGATGCTTCTCTTTTTAGTACTCCTCTTGGAGTTTGTATCTAGGTTGTCTTGCTATCTATCCCATCTTTGCACCCACTATTGAGCACGTGTACTGTAGTGGTTACAGGTACACAGGGAATTGCTGCATAACAGGATTGTATTTGGTCCCTAAAACTCAACAGGAAACCCGAAGAATACATAATAATGAATTAGGATGGACATACCTAAAATTGATATTTGCTAAAACCAACTACAGAAGCAGTTATTCTGATATACAAACGACATAGTAGATTTCTATTTTAGAAGAAGTTTTCCTTAGTTTTTTTTTGTGAACACATTTAATTAAAGGGACACTAAATACAGATAAACTTGCAATAATTAAAACATCTCAGCCCCCACAACCTTAACCCCTTAGCGCTCCGTGACGGATATATCCGCCATGGAGCGCAGTGACTTAGCGCTTAGTGGCGGATATATCCACCAGGGAGCTGATGCCGGCTCGGCTCTGGATCGGAGCTGAACCGGCATCGGGAAACACGGGGTGTCGGCTGTAGCTAATAGCCGGCACCCCAATGTAAAGCCCACTCCGATCGCGGGTGTGTAACCCGTTATACATGCCTGGGGGGGGGGGGGGGTGTATTTCCCCCACGATCGCCCCCCCTCCCCCGAACCGTTTTCGGGGGGAGGGGGGGTGGGGCGCCTATCGCTGCTATGGAATTGCTGGGGTCTGATCTGTCCATAAGCCCATATAGCATATAAAGATACATATATCCCAAAAAAAAGTCTAAATCATAACACAAACCCCACATATATAGTATCACCGCGTCCGTAACAACCCGTAGAATAAAAGTAAATCATTATTGAACCCGTACGATGAACGCCGTTAAAAAAAACTGTTGAAAACCCACCAAAAATGATAATTTTTACCTATTCAATCTTACAAAAAATGCAATAAAAAGTGATCAAAAAACCATATGTACTCCAGAATGATAGTGGTGCAAAGTACAACATGTCCTGCAAAAATCAAGCCATCAACCAGCTCTGTAGCCAAAAAAGTCTAAGGCTATATTCACACTGCCGTTGCCCGCCCGTACCGTAGCGGGCAACGGCAGTGTACGGGGAGAGGAGGAGGAGGTGAGCGCAGCTCACCCCCGCCCCTCTCCATAGCAACCTATGGCGCACGGCGCCGTATTACGGGAAAAGATAGGACAGGTCCTATCTTTTTCCCGGGTACGGAACGGTACGGTGCCGCACGTGTGCTGCACCGTATCGCTCCCGTAGGGTGCCGTGCGCCCATAGAAGTGTATGGGGGACGTATATCGGCCGTATATACGTCCGCCGTATATACGTCCCCCATACGTTAGTGTGAATGTAGCCTAAATTTTATGCCACTTGGAAGACGGCGATGCAAAAATGATAGGTTTTTCCCCACATTAAGGTTTTATTTGACAAATTTAGTAAAATGTAAGAAAATATATTCATGTCTGGTATCCCCCGTAATCGTATCAACCCATAGAATAAAGATAACAGGATTATTAGGCTAAACGGTGAACATGAAAAAAAAAAGTCAAAAATCCAGTACAGAATTGATGCTTTTCTACTCCTGCCCTCAAAAACAATAGGTGATACCAACCCCAAAATGGTAACACTGGAAAAAGCATCTCATCCCTCAAAAATAAATGCCATCACATGGCCCCAATAACAAAAAAGCGAAAAAGGAGGCAACGAGAAAACTAAAATCCTGGCAGCTGCAGGGCGCTCCTTCCATCCTGCGCCTCGCTGTGCGCCCATAAAACAAGTAACGTCCACATGTGGGGGGTCTCTGTATTCAGGAGAAATTATAGAACAAATTATATGGGGGGTTTTCTATTTTTATCTTTTGGAAATGTGTAAATTTTAGGGATAAATGAACGTATAACCGATACAATTTGACCATTCTAAATTTCACTTCCATTTTGATTCAATTACTATGAAGATCTCAAGGGGTTAACAATCTTCGTAAAAGCTGTTTCTGATAGCTTGAGGGGTGCAGATTTGAAAATGGGTTGATTATATGGGGGGTTTTGATGCTAATTATGTAAAATTTCATTCAAAACAGTATTTATCCGCAAAATAGTAAATTCTGAAAATACAGAAAATCGCTATTCGATTTGTAAGCCGCGTGACATCAAAATAAATTATCCAAACATTTCAAAAATTATGAAAATGTAAAGTAGACAAATGGGAAATGTTATTCTGCAACTTATTTAGGTGGTTAATCCATCTGCCTGAAAATGTAATGATTTAGAATTTCAAAAAAGTTACATTTTTTTAAAATATCCATCATTTTTTCTTTTTTTGGAAAACAAACGCAAAACTTATCAGGCAACATTTACCATTAAAATGAAGTACAACATGTGGGGAAAAAACAATCTCAGAATCGCTTTGATAAGTAACAGTGTTCAAAAGTTATAACCATATAAAGCTACGCAAGTCAGAATCCAAAAAATGGGACTGAGCCTTAAGCTGTAAACTGGCTGCGTCCTTAAGGGGTTAATATGTTTCTTACAATTAGTCATATATAAGAACGGGAACCATATAAAGAAGATTTTCTATATATCACAGCCGTATCCTCTTTATATCCTTGATGCAGGTTGCTTATAACTGGCTGGAGCAGGAGCCTCTCCTTCTGTCCTGTCTGCAGTTTGGCTTCAGTTTTAAATCCCGCCTTTTTACGGTCTGTTTCCCAATTTAACCAGTCACTAGCTTAAGAAGGGACAGATCAGCGGGAGATGTACCGGTATGTTTTCTGCTGCAATTTTGCAAGACTGATTTCATGATCATGTATAGATCGGGTGCTTATATTTCTTCAAGGTTAGTGCTACTAAACATGACATACATAACTAGATATTTCTTCTTCTTAGTATTAATGTGTAACCATCAGATATACTTGATATGCACACCTGACCTAATAGCAAAAAATATATATACCTTATATACTCGAGTATAAGCCTAGTTTTTCAACACAAAATTTAAGCTCAAAAACCCTAACTCGGCTTATACTCGAGTCAACAAAAAAAATAAAATCAAAACTCACCTTTCTGACATCATCTGACATCATAGGTCCTCTTCTGTCTGAGACAGTCTGAGACAGAAGAGGACCTATGGGGGACGTCGGAAAGATGAGTACAGTGTTATTTTTTTTCCTATTACAGGGGCTGGGCAGGCTGTATGCTACAGGGGCTGGCAGACTATATACTGGGAGGCTGTAACCAATGCATTTCCCACCCTCGGCTTATACTCGAGTCAATAGGTTTTCCCAGTTTTTTTGTGTTGAAATTAGGGGTTTCGGCTTATACTCGGGTCGACTTATACTCGAGTATATACGGTACATGTGGCAGGAAAGGGAAAAAGGATAAAAAGTGAATAAGCCGGCTCACTGTCAGCAACTTTTATTCCTCTCAATGTTGTTTTCTCTCGTTATTCCTTATTTATAATAGAAATACAGGTTGCTATGTATATGCCTTTATAGGAGCGTATTTTTAACCATTATGAATAAAGAATATAGTTTTAATCTTGGATGTCCAAGATTCCGGGTGCTGGATTCACCTGTTCTATATTTCCAGGATGGAATAGAACCCCTGGTGCCTTGTTTCTACTTGTATATTACTTTAGTTAATATGACATTTTCATAACGGTTGAAGAAAGTGGAAGCAGCCACCATTTCTACTGCATGGTGTATTATTGGATTGTAGTACCTTGGGGCTCACAATATGAAATGATTGTTGGAGACTCCTTCCTCCATCAACCGTCAGGAAGTACAATAGACACTACCAAATTCAGTTGTCTTTTTTAACTACCGGTTAAATTATTAAATTACAGCTTTGGCCCATCAGTGTTCTTCTGGTTCAAGGTTCCAACCTTGGATGGTGAGAACATATTTAGCGTGGTAACTTAGCTCAATAACAAACATGGATTGTGAAAGTGACCAATTGATCAAGCATGCGTGCAATGGGGAAACGCGTAGTACCTTTCTCTCCTGTTTGGTTAACCCTAGCACCATCTGATTTAACCCAATACTGAACTCTACTATTGGATTTTTTTCTATTTTGTTTGCCCCTCACTTTCCTCTTTAGTTTTATGGCTTCCTATTGATGGATACTTTACAAATCCACTTCAAAGGGAACCCACCACCACGATTCTATAAAGGTAGATCGGGTGGTAGGTGCATGTATGGGACATGAGGATAGCCCTCTTTAGAGCTAATCTTCACATCCCCGCTAACTTTTTGAAATCTTTATTGCCCTAATATGTAAATTTTGTAAAGGGGCTAATGGGGCGTACAGTAGCCGGATATGAGGCTACATGTCGTAGCTAATACATGCCCCAGTAGCCTCTTTGCTCCTCCTACCCTGAGATCTTGGGCGCGCAGCTCCTCGAAGCTGCGCGCCCTCGTCCGAGAAACCGGCGTTCTCCGTGTGCGCAAAACGCAGGCCTGCAGCTGCGCAGCCACAGCTTCGAGGGCGCTATGAGGAGCTGCACGCCGAAGATCTCAGGGTAGACGGAGCAAAGAGGCTTCTGGGGCATGGAGTAGCTGCGACGTGTAGCCTCATGTCCGTCTACTCCACGTCCCAGCAGCCCCTTAACAAAATGTACATATTAGGGCAATAAAGATTTCAAAAGGATAGCGGGGATGTGAGGATTAACTCAAAAAAGGGCTATCCTCACGTCCCATACATCCACCTACCACTATCTACCTTTATAGGTAGAATCGTGGTGGTAGGTTCCCTTTAATTAGTAATTTCTAACCTCATAAACTCTTGTACATCAAATTACTATGGACCTGTGTGCAGGGTCTTCCTCTCCTGATGGTGTTGATAATACTTTTGATTATGTTCTAATTTTAAGCGCATACTTTTTCAATAAGATCTAATTTAACATAGGGCAAAGTGTGTAGAAAATATAATGTACTTTTATACTTGTGATGTTTTATGATTTTGTTTTATTCTTTGGACATTCCCTTTTTGTTAATCTAATGGCTTAGTCCAACAGTATTTTACGGCTGGGTCTTTTTAATTAAATTTCTCTTGTTTTATTCATATCTACAATTCAATCTGTAGAAATCGTCGATTGTCCAATTATTCTTCCTCGCTTTTAGTTACTGTTAGAAAGATTATTACACCATAACATGAAAATTGTGTATTTCTTCATCGTGTTATTCTATGTTTCAGAGGGTCTGTTGCAGATGGAGAAGGTTTGCAGTGCCATATATGAGATCTGGTCGTAATATAATCTTAATTACATCAATTTCCGATTTAAAGTGAAAACATATTTATGGTTCTCTTAAAATAAAACGTTAGTAAGTGATGTAATGGCATTTGATGAATTTTATTACATCAGTGTGTGCAACAAAACTACAAATTCCACTTATTATTTTCTATATGCAGCAACTAAGTACACGGTTATATAGGAGGGATGCTTGTGTTCATTAACCCGTTCTGCACCACAACATACCTGTATGTTGTAATGTAATTATTAATGTATGGAGAGGGCTCACAGGCAAGGCAGGTGTCTGCTGGCACCAATAACGGGAGTTAACCTGTTAGGAGCTGCATGGGTGGCACCATAGTGGGCCTGTTGCCAAGCACCCCCCTTCCCTAGAATATTTTTATCAGCAGACAGATAAAATAATTCCTAGTCAAATCATTTTTGCCAATTATAAACATTTGGATAAAAATTGGTGAAAAGGTCATACAAGTCCCAGAATGATCAACAGCTTGTTCCACAGAAAATCTTACACACGATTTGCCTAAGCATGGATAAGGTCCAGTTTTTTTTCTCTCAAAATGATATAAAGACAAAAGACTATAAATTCGGTAAAGGAGAAAGTAGATGTACTGTATCTTGACACATAAAGTCCACTTTATTGACGATACATACTGTAGAAAACATGATTGCCACACAAAAAAGGGCCACACAATGTGTTTCCTTAGTCGTAGCATGACGTTTGGTACTTTTGTGACCAAGCTGACCAGTAAATCTGGTGGTAGATGTCCTTCAAACCTTTTTTAACTATTTTGTTTCTGTCCCGGGATGGTTTAGCTGCAGCAAGGGACCACCAGGTCGTTCCACAGGTGCGACTAGTTTGCGGTGGCAGTCAGGGTACCTTAGCAGAAGACTCGTGGTCAGGGCAGGCGACAGAGATGCAACGTCAAAGTCCGATCTGGGGTCAGCAACGGGAGGTCCAGATGGGAATGGGAACATAGGCACACGGGATACAGGAACGCAGGATACGGGAAATCAGGAGCAGGAACGTGGGAACTCAGGAATATCGCTGGGGAGCTTTTTTCTAAGGCTGTGAGGCACAAAGATCTGTCAGGAAGGGAGGTGCCGGAATATAAGGTGGAGGTGTTCAGCCAGCGCACTAATCAGCGGTGCTCTGGCCCTTTAAATTTCTGATAGCCGGCATGTGTGCGCCCTAGGCAGCCCGAGCTGGGAAGGGTAAGTCCGGCGCAGCGGACGGAGCGGGGGTTCACGGAGGAACCGTGACAGTGCAGTTGTTATGCCGGAAAGCAGGGACTCTTCATATTCAGACTAAGGCCTACCACCTGCAACCGAGTCAGATGCGACTAACTCACATTGTGTGCTTCCCTGAATGTCCAGCCCGAACGCCGAGAGACTGGAACTAAATTCGATGCACACAATGTTTGATGCAAGTCAGTTGCATCAGACTCGCTTTTGGGTCTTAGGCTTAAGAATTCTGTACTTTCCTTAGAAGTGATTAAAACACTGGTCATGCTTGACCACTACTGCACCGTTCAGGCAGGAGACTTGAGGATAGTATTACTTTATCACTTATTTTTGGACACTCCCATCTACCCAGAGGTTTCAACCATACAAGTTCTAGTACATTTGATTTATAATACATGATCTGGTTCTGATCAGTCACTCACTACATAAATCCTTCATGTACAGGATGTCATTGATGTAACTAAAATTCAGGACCCAGACCCAGAAATATCTAGTAAAGCATATGTAATTAATTTCGTATGTCATATATTTTTGGTGTCGCCTCAGGACAAAACGTTGGTGTGTAAATGAGGTGCAGATGTGTAAAGGAGGTAATTGGAAACAATGCTGTATGTATCTATGGATGTTAGGGTCCTGCTCAGCATGTGACTGGAGTATATACACGACCTCATGTCCTGTACTTCACATTTACTAATGTTTTTATATTTAATTATATCACAACTTCCCACTTAAGACTGATACATTAACACAAAACTTGGCCAGAGAAACAGGTATTTCTGCCAATGGATGGCTATGGATAATATAGATAAATGGGAAAGGGTAAGGGTCAAGTAGGATGTTAACCAAAACACTCTTCCTGTGTTAGACACGGCCTCAAATAACACTGACAGTAAAATTGTGGTTCCTTGTAATATCTCATCTATTTATTTGGGTCTGTTCCACTTTTTATCTTACATTTTAATTTTTTTCAAACTTCTGCATTGCATATGTGTGCTGTAGTGTCGCACAGATTTTTTGGTAGGTTTTTTTAAATTATTTTTTTTGTTTCTTCTGTTTTCTACTGTTGTAGAAACAATAGAAGAAAGAAAAAAATAGAAAACAAAAACAAATGATAAAATATTTTCTCTTGCTACCTGGCTTTAATAAGTTTCGTAATAAATTTCATCTTAACATCACAAGTTGATCTATGCCTTCATCCCAAGGTGTGATCTGCAAAAGTGTAACGCACTGCACAACACCTTTTAGATATATTTATTCAGTTGCAGGGTGTGGGAATTTTGAGAACACCAAAGAAATCAGCTCCACAGTATGTGCTCAACCAAAGAAGAAGTCTGCCTCTACCGAGAGGAGCAAATAGTAACCATAGCTGCAAGCATAAAGTAACAGTTCTTGCAGCTCACCTCTCATGCTCTAAAACAAAATCCTTAATCCACGCTGGGGAGTAAATAGCCACATATATCCAGCACGTGAAGCAGTGCCAATGGCGATACCTACTCGGATTGCAGGAGTAGTAATCATTAATTCAGGAAAGAAAGGGGATCACAGAACATCCTCCAAAACATAATCATCCAGTCTTTTAAAAACATCACAGGTTAGTCTGTATCCACTTCGATTGGTGGAATGCTCTTAACCACCTGCCACTTTTTTTTTTCATTTGCATTTTTTACTCCCCTTGTTCAAAACTCTATAACTTTTTTATTTTTACACGTAAAGAACTCTGTGATGGCTTCTTTTCTGCGTAACAAATTTCACTGCATAGTTACAATATTTATTATAACAACAACAGAGTCCGACAGATGGTGTAATTACCGTCTGAAAGGAAACGTCGGCACTACCAGGCTCGCATAAGGAATTCTTGGACAGCCTCGTATTATGGCGTTCAGGTGGGGGCTGAAAAATCCTAGTACACGGGTGGTGCTCAACCAAAAGGATAAGTGTATCTCAGCAAAACAGGTAAAAAAGAAGAGGCGGCACTCACCCAACTAGGAAAATCTTCTTTTATTCAACACCAAAGCATGGGGCAGGGAGGTGCTACACGCTGTGCAGTCGGCAACGGGCCGTTTCGCGCTCTCTTGCGCTTCGTCTGGCCGTACGGGGGACGTGGGCGGATATGGGTTAATATACCCCTCCGTTGACGTCACCCGTGAAGGAGCGTCATGTGATGTGGGGATTCCCGGGGGTGTGTACATCCGTGGTGGGTGTCCGGTAATGTCATGTGACCGAAATCGGGTCAACATACACTCCGGACCTCCACGATTGCCACGAACACGGATCTAAAGGTAAGTCAATACATTGTGTCATAGACTCAAATTAACAAAAACATAAAATCACTCCATATGAACAATGTGATATTAATTGGAAAAATGAGTGCTATTATTGTTATTAGTTAGATCCTGGATCATAGAAATACTGCCATGTCATTCTTATCATTAAGGCCAATTGGGCCCTCTGCTTCTGTCTTTAAAATCCATCGTGCCTCACATCTCAACAATTCCCTATGTCTATCTCCCCCATTGCTATTGGTTAGGACCTGTTCAATGCCTGCAAAGGAAAGCAAGTCTGGGTTACCTGCATGGACCATTCTAACATGTTGTATGAGTCGTGGGGATCCTTTCCCTGTATGTATAGAGCGATGATGTTCTCTAAACCTAACATAAAGGGGACGAATGGTTTTTCCTATATAGAAACGTTTACAAGGACAAAAGATAACATAAACTGTATAATCTGTTTTACAGCTGATAAATTGTTTCACTGTCGTTGTGGTACTCCCAATCTTGAGGGTGTTAGTGATAAGATGGAATTTACAAAAATTACAATTGTGGCATTGAAAATTGCCCTTCGGAACTTCTCTATCCAACCAGGTAGTCGTGTTTTCCCCGAATCTACTTTTAACCAGCAAATTTTTCATAGTTGGGTTTCGTCTGAAAGCCACAATGGGTGCATGTCTGGTCACTTTCTCTAGGTCGGGATCTCTCTCTAAAATCCTCCAATTTCTCCGTATTACTTTCTTAATATTTTCTTCATTGGGTCCAAAGTCAAAAGTGAACGTAAATCTGTCTTTTTTTATTCTTTCCCTGCACTTTTTGTTCCCTATATAGTAGCTGTCTCCTATCAAGTCGTAGGGCTCTCTCTTGTATGCTGATCCGATAATTTCATCTGGATACCCTCTAGCTCTAAGTCTATCCCTCAATTCGAGAGCTTGTGTTTGAAAGGAGTCCTCAGTGTCATTAATGCGTCTCAGTCGGACGAATTGTCCGTATGGTACGGCTTTTTTAACGTGGTCTGGGTGTGCACTATCAAAATGCAGTAACGCGTTGGTAGCTGTAGGTTTTCGGTAGCCACTGACTTGAATATGGTCAACAATAATGTCCACCAGGACGTCCAGAAATTCAAGACGTTTGTTGCCGAAGTTGCTCGTGAATCTCATGTTCATCTTGTTACCCTCATTTAAAAATTTAACAAAATCATAAACAACTCAGGACTCAGATACCGGAACAGGCCATGCAAACAGCGATGCGTATGTACCTGGAGACTGTGTATATACTTTTTATATATGGATTGGTGGCATTAGAATAAATCTACTTCGAAAACCGCCAGGAATATATTTGCAAAGGTACATCGACTGGTGTGCCATGGCCGTCCCGTAATCTGGTTGAACATGGTTATTAAATAAAAGGAATTATGAGTGTCAAGATGAACATGAGAGCTCACGGACAAAAACGACCAATGCCTCACTTTTACCCGCTTTTTTTGCAAAACCAAACATATAGCTTCGACTCCCTCTAAGTGTGGAATCAGCGTATAGAGGCTTCAACGTCTAGGACGTAAGCTTAGATCTTCCCGCAAGAATATTCTCTATAGCCCTTAAAAAAGAGGTTAGTATCCTTCAAGTAGGAAGGGTATCATCGTGGGATGGGTCTTAGTAGCCAATCTAAAAATTGTGAGAGAGATTCAGTCAAGAGCGATCCGCTTATAGGGCGACCGGGGTCGACCCGGTTGACTTGTGAATCTTGGGGAGGAAATACCATGAGGGTTTTTTTGGAAATTTTGGAAGTGAGTTTTTCAGGTCTTAGTGACAATATTATATTTTCTACAGCTGCTTCTCAAGATGGTTATACTGTGAAATATTTTGTGGTTGGATCTCATTTCAAAGTGTATATGTAGTGGGGTCGTTCAATTGGTACTCAGCCTCCATGATACTAGTACTTTTTGCCATTGATACAATTATTGACCCCCCTGTCGGCGGCTTAATAACTATCGATTTCTCTTTCTTAAGTTTGTAGGGCTTTCCATCTCCCCGTTAAATTAGGGTTTTCATTGGGTGTAATTAAAGCCTTGACATCTCTATAAACTTGTTCATAAACGATAGCTGAGCCTGCCGTAGGGGTTCGTCTGGCCTCAAATGCATAGCGGGGTATTGTTGGTTACTGCCCCGTATCGACTAGCCCGGGGTGGGGGTCGGGTCTCGCTTCGGGTTATCCCGTGCCGGGCCGGTGCGCAGTTTGAAGGGGGGGGGAAAATGCAGACAGGGGCGGATAAAAATAAAAAAACATTACAGATGCACTGGAAAGCGGAAAAAAGATTTGATGCAATTCAATTTAGTGTTTGAAAAAGATGTGGAATGTTCGTAGGCATTGTTTTTTAGCTTTCACTATGTAAATATACGCCACAAATCACCACGTCTCACTTTTTTGATCTTGTGTGGTCGGTTGTCGTCACGGGGATAACAAAGTTGCATAGGTTGTATAACCATTTTCTTAGATTTACAACATTTTAAAACACTGTTGTACAAAATTTTTTGTACTCCGATTTTGACTCATGTCACTATGGCTAATGATTGTTGTATACTTGGTGTACAGAGCTTGGGTGGGGTCACTTTCCTTCGCGACTTTTGATTAGTGTTTCATATCACCATTTTTGGACTGTATGACCTTTTTATCATTTTTATAGATTTTTTTTAATTTTGTGGACTAAATGGCAAAATGCCCATATGTTATCAACTTTGGTTGGCGATATTGTCCCGATATCTAAGGTTAATTACAATCGTGCAAAAAATTGACCTATTCGGTACTATTTTGATAGATCAGTGCAGTTATTTTGGACGTGAAATAACTTAATGGTGTTATGATTTTAAGTTTGTTCATATTTAATCCAGATGTCTTGTAGTGGAGGGTTTAGGTGAGGTTTGATTTTTAGTGTCTTGATATGATAATTTTTTTAAAAACTTTGATGTTTTAGTTTTACTCTTTTTCGACTACTTAGGGTACTTTAACCCCATACGGACGCAGCCTCTTTGGCTTAAGACGCGGCCCCCACTTCTTCAAATCTACCTTTGGTCAATATAAGGTAGTTATCTTTGGAACGCTATGAGAATATAGGGGATTTGAGATGTTTTCTACCTGGGAACACATGTACTTCCACAATTAGTTTAAAAATGTGGATGATATGCTTTGTGTTTTAGTTTGAAAAAAAAACTAAATTTGGCCAAAATTTGGAAAAATTCTTTATTGTTCAACGTTCTAATTCTACTTTTATTGCAGATAGTCATCAGCTCCACAAATCATCAGAACTTACATTCCCAAGTGTCTGATTTTGCTGGCATTGGCTTTTTTAAGATTTCACACATATTTGACATAGAATGTTATGAGGCGCTCACGAATTGAGGCTATCATTTTTCACATTTTGTGTAATCACCACCAAAACCTGTATTTAGGATGGACCTGTCAATTCTAATTGACACTGCGAGACGCCTAAATAATAGTGAGGACTCGAAAATTACCCACATGTGGGAAAACTACACACTCTAACTATGAAAAACCACTTTTAAGAAGTGGTACAACGCGTACGCTGTTTTGAAGGGGTTAAAAAACAAAATGGAGGTGCAGTCTCCAAAAATTGTACATATTTTTTCACAATACACCAGATTTTGGGTGGAACAATTAACACATTTACATGCGATAAATGAATAAAGCTACACAAGTTTGTATACCCAACTAGCCTGGTTACACGGATACCCCATATGTGCTGGTAACAGTGCTGTAGGGGCACGGCGGGTATAGAAGGGAAGGAGGGCGCCATGCAGAGCAGATTGCTGATGTCACTTGTAAGGTATAATGTTTTTCTTTTTTTATGTGGACCCATAGGGGCTTATTTCTTGTGCAACATGAGATGCAACTTTTCTGGTACGTAATTGGTGGGAATTCTAGTAGGAGTAATTGGTGATGATTTTATTAACGCTTTGTTGGTGGAGGAAAAGGTAAAAACTCATAACTTTAGAGAAGATTTTTTGTGTGTTTTTTTTGGTACCGTGAACCGTACCCATAAAAATAGTATATTATTTTTAATGTGGTCGCCACGATTACAAAAAGGACCTCCATCGTTTAAGATTTGTTTATTTTTCCCTTATTTATGCATAAAGTAATTGGCAAAAACAAGTTTTAATTTAGCAATCCACCGTCTTTTCAGTATGCAAAACTTTGTTATTTTCGCTCCAAATCTGTTTAGGCTTTTTTTTGCGAGCAGATTGTTCTTTTGTGGTCTTATGTTTAGAGTGCATAACTAGTTTTAATCCTTTTAGAGCATGTTTAGAGGGCTTATTAATTGAAATGATTTATGGAGACCTTTTTTGTTTTGTTTTTTACGGGGTTTCACTTTGCGGATCTAATAACGATTTTTTGTGGGATATGACAGATTTTACCGGCGACAGGGATAACAAAATGTGCGGTTGGTGATTTTATTCAATTTGAATGAATAAAAAACCCAATTGGAGACAATCTGTGTCCATTTTAGCATCACATCTTTAAATGCAAGAATTTTTTATTTTTCGGCGGACAAATTGGGTTAGGCGGTTATTTTTTGCGAGAACGAGTTGTCTATTTTGGTAGTGCAATACAGATGTTTTTAAAGTACGGTTATAGAGCATTTTTTTTAGGGTATTAATTAAAAATATATCTTGTTCGGAAAGTTTTTGCGGTTTTTTATAGTAGAGCGTTGTACTGTGGGCGTCACCGTAACGAGTCTGGTTTTTAATACAGCATGTTACGGACGCGACAATACCAATATGGGGGGCGGGTTTTGGGTTTTTGTGTGGTTTTTGTTGGTTTTTTTATACTGTATTAGTGTTTTATGGACAGTCCATTTTAGGGGACTGATATTTTATGGTATTTATTTTTTATTATGATGTCAATGTGTAGTGTAATGTGTTTTAGCATATTGTATTAAAACTTGAACTTGAACCTGATGCCGATCACTGGTTTAAGTTCAATACACTGCTCTACAATACTATTTTATTGTAGAGCAGTGTAAACTGTCTGAGCAAGCTTGCGCATGCTCAGACAGTTTACAGTCAGACCCGGAAGAGGTCTGGCTGCCATGGAGACCGGGCAGCTCCGGGGCACATGCCAGTCCTCGGAGCTGCCCAGAAGTGGATCGGATCCCCCGGTAAGCGGCACGGGGGATCCGATCCACAGCGCAAACACCCTTACACGCCGCGGTCATGTTTGACCGCGGCGTGTAAGGGGTTAACACCCGCGATCGGAGCCGGCTCCGATCGCGGGTGTTAGCGCAGGCTGTCAGCTGTACTAGACAGCTGACAGCCGCTGCTTCTGGTACCGGCTCCGTTCGTGAGCCGGTGCCAGAAGCAGGACGTTATAGAACGTCCCCGTGCGCTAAGCATCTAGCCCCGGGGACGTACTATAACGTCCTGGTGCGCCTAGGGGTTAACCCTGTCTGATCGATCCTATCATATACTGCCATACTACAGTATGGCAGTATATGGGGATTTTCCTTCTCTTCATTACAATGTGCAATTAGCACATTGTAATGAATGGGTTAAAACGAGACTGCCTCGGGTCTTTGGAAGATCGGAGGCTGTCATGGAGACGGATCGCCGCTCCCCGATGATGTCACGGGGAGCGACGATCCACGGCAAGATGGGGGAGCATTGCTGGCGGTGATTGTCGCGAAAACACCCGCGATCAGTTCTAGTACCGACCGGGGTTGTTACCGTTAAGCCTTTGCTGCAATATGCATCGGGAAGAGGTTAAAGTCTTTCTTTTCTCCTGTTTGAAATGGATCCCAGTTCTTCTAATCCTGGACCAAGACAAAAATGCAGGACATACCAAGCCGGTTCCAAACTTAGGGTTGTATCCAGAGCAGAAGAAAGCAGTTGACGAAAAACAAGTGAGGGAGTGGAGAAAATGAAAGCAGACTTATTAGAAAATATATGAATTAGAAAAGCTTCCAAAGGCAAAAAAAGCTTGATGTGATATAACAAATCCACATGTGGCTCTAGTGAATTGCATAAATGAGTAATGGATTGACGTCCAAATGGTTACTGTGTAACACACATGGGAATTCGCTTGCGTGCCCTACAAATGGCTAAAGATGACACATAAAGAGCACGAGGCATTGAAAATTTTGATGCGTCACCAGGATGGTGTACCTGCTTCATGAATAGTATTGACCTCTATTTGTGGCAAAGAACAAAGATTTTACAGATCTTGAAGAAAAAATGATGTCATTCCATTAATTTATCTTAAAACAAAGAAGGGTCCATAACTATGACCTGGGAGACATTGGAAATATGGATGAAACACCTATGACCTTTGATCTTCCAAGCAACAGAACTGTGGCAAGTTTAGGACAAAAAACTATTTTACTCAGAACCACAGGAAATTAAAAAAAGATTTCACAGTTGTTCTGTCATGTTTGGCTAATGGAACAAAGCTGCGGCCCGTCAATTTTAAAACAAAGACCTTGCCTAAAAAGGTTAACCACCACGATTTACAGCACGTGCACATATTAAATTTTGGATGGATGAAGATGGCAAAAAAAAATGGCTTGCAGAAATTTGGAATGAACGACTAGGAGCAGCTTTTAGGAAAACACCATCATTGCTAGTTTGGGATATGTTCAGAGCCCACACATGTGATGACATAAAAAACTTGGCAAACTCTTCTCAAGTTGCTTTGGCCGTTATTCCAGGTGGGCTTACATCTGTATTGCAGCCCTTAGATGTGTGTCATTCAAAGAGTGTGTGAGAACGATGTGGCATTAATGGATTTCATCTGGACAAGCCCAACTTAATAGTTGGAAATCTGACATAGAACTAATAGCAAAGTGGGTTTGTGATGCATGGGAAGATATTCCTGAGGACATGGTGCAAAGTGCCTTCAAGAAATGTGGCATTCGTAATGCTGTGGATGGCAGAGAAGACAGCGCATTGTATGAGAATGACATCGGTGATGATGACAATGTTTATGCAGATATCCTCACACCAGCTAATGCTGAAGTTCTGTTTACAGATACAGATAATGAAGAGGAATCCAGTTTTGAAGGACTTTAACTCTTGTGTTTTAGCTTGGTTGCTGAGTTATTGTTGATAATTCTTTTTGTTGACCAGCTTTTCCACTTAGAGCTAGTTTATTGTTTTTCATTGAAATAAATATTCATCCTACTGATGTCTGTAATTTTCCCACCATTGGCTTATATGCGAGTCAATACGTTTTTCGAGGTTTTTGTGTTAAAAGTGGGTCCCTGGCTTGTATTTCGGGCGGCTTATACTCGAGTATAACGGGAATATATATTTCTGCAGAGTACATGGAGTTTTGTCTTAGGGCTCTAAAAAAACAAAGCTTTGAGACATCAGAACTTTGTCCTGACTGTACCTCCATTTTGTGATACTAGGGTCTTACATTCAGACGTTAATTAGTAAATAAAGGTAAGTGACACTTTTGTGAACTGTCAATTTATTAGGGATAAAAAGTCTAAACTTAAACAGGATGTATGGGCAATCACATAAATGTCCCAAATAAATGTAGCAAATCAAAAATGGGCAAAAATAAGATGTTGTATGGTATATGAGTAATGAAATCACCCTCTAGCACCCTCTAGCACTAGCTGCAAGAGATGTAGGTAGTACACAGAGAACAGAAGGTAAAAGAAACTAAATCAGGTCTTTTTAGCACCTCCAAAATAAAATGTTACTTGAGGGTCTTTCTTTTCCACAAAACAGGAAAAGGGCCTAACTTGCCGATCGACGGAGGTCTTGGAGAACATGTGAATAGGGAGTCACATGTACCCCCGTCGGATCACTCAACCCTGCCCGAGATTACTGGAGCGGCTGGAGGGTCATGGCCAAGCTGCCCCGTTCATCTCTATGGAGCTGATGTAAATTGCCGAGTGCCATACTGTGGAGATTGTCCCTTTAATTGTCAATTTGTAATGCCCTGGAGTTGGACCATTGCAAAATTCTCAGTCAAGAGTGTCATCCCAAGGGACTAGTGGGATTGGTAACCTATTAGACCCCAACTCAGGGTTAAGTCAGTTATTCTGCCCCTATCTACACTTGGCATCTTCTATAGAACCCGGTTCATCAGGCTGCAAGGTGCTGAATTCCAACTAAAGTCTCTTTCTTCTTTAACAAGTAGCACCATTTAGTGGCGGGAATATGTGCAATATGTTCTTACCTAGCAGAAAGAGTTAATATTAGTGATGTTTGTCATTGTTTGCAACATTTTGTATTCTCTCTTGTAGAACTCAGGTTGTCATTGGTTGGTAATCTTGAAATCCCCAGAACAGAAAGTTTATAAATTTAGGCTCTGCCTAGACTTTGGGTTGTTGTTTTTTTGATGTTTGTCTAGTGAGCTCTGTTCATTTATTGATGCTGAGGCAGCAGAGCCCAATGTCTCCTATTGCCAGTCCACTTGATGCTAAGGCCAAGGCTGAGTTACTCTTAAATACTCCTAAATTCCTGCTCCACAGGAATCAGAACAATCAACTATCCACAGCCAACCAGTCCATTGTCTTGACTATCTGCCAGCAAGGATTGTTATCAACCAGTTGCTACTGCTGTTCTAGACTGTTTGCCAATAAAGAACTGTGAGTTTCCTGGCCCTCCGCTAAAATCACAGGCCTCCCCTTCACCATCTGCCTTAGGACCCATTACCACAAACACACCGGGAATGCGCCAGGTGGATCCCATATCTGTATTGCGACCTACTCCTCTTCTTTCAAATTCCTGTTGTTCCTTATAGGCGTAGATAAGGCCCCTTTTCTCATGGACCAAGCCACTGTGACACATTCTGGCACTAGACCTAAACTGCAGGTAGCCTGCTTGATCCCTGGAAATCCAGCTGCCCATACGCTGTGCCTTACTGGCTATATTGTCTGCCTAACCCTGCTGGGAAACGGCTAAGGCTCCTGTAGTATTGAATTGTATTTTCTTTATTTTTGGTAATGTATGTTGTGTGAGCTCTGTTCCAGCATTATACGACATAAAATGTGCAACTACATAGCAACACTTTACACCAGAAAACTACCTCTGCACAACAACCTAACAGCAGTTAACAAGCCCTCAATGCTGCGACTGCCGGGAGGATCCTGCAAGCCTCTGAGCAGCGCACATGTTTACAAGAGACGCAGTTCCCTCAGACGACATTTTTTTTTTTCAAGACCGCTACGAGCTGGTATCATTGGTGTGAGGGGTAAAATTCTGGTGGCGGGTCTTCTTTAACCCCTGTGGACACTTACCAGGTGCCACCGTCTGAAACAGCACCTTTACCTTCCTGCGGAGGCAATCCTGAAGGAGCACCTTTGGGGAGGCCTCACTGAGCAGAGACACCGGAAGAGCGAGGCCCAACCATATCTGGCGAGCCGTTCCATGGCAGGTGCAATATGGTTTTGCCAGTGAGGACCACACCAGCCTGGAGATCTTCATTCCCCGACGTGGCCAAGAATTAGAATGTTACTATGATTCACTAGAGATAGTGAATCCAAAAATGAAGGTGAGTATATATTTTAGAAATAGTTTCATGCATCTTTATATAACTGCTCTTTTTCACGGCTGAAAATATTACTGCATAGGTTAAAATCCACTACAGAACCTCCAAGAAGCAGTTTTTTATTATCATTAGTGGAACACCCAGAGCTGCTCCCTAATTCAGTAGGTAGGTTACCAGTAGGTATAAAGGCCAACTCCTTCATCCCAAAACTCCCGACCATCAGGAGAGAGCAGCCGGCTGAACCATTAAACAGAGTGACCCACATCAAGTCATCTCTGCAAAGAGGAAGAGTTTGCTGGACATCATGGAGAAGCTATCACTGGGCTTCAAGGTAAGTGAGTCACAGGATACATAGTAGTGTAATTATTTTTTTTCTACTACTGAGAAATAAGGCAACTTCTCTAATTTTGTAAACATGCACCTAAATAGACCAGTGGATGTCAATGCGTAGCAGGTAAAATGTGACAAACATTTTACCTGCAGCCAATTTTGAACAACTTGTGCATGTGTTAACGTTCATAAAAGTCTTTACCTCTGTGTTTTAAAGTAATATTTGGTAATTGTAATGTAGCTGGGTATTCAGCATCACATCCATGGTCCCAGTGTTTGGTACTTGGATGGCAACCTGGCTAAAATTTGTTCTGTTTCTTCTCTAGTGTCTCCCGTGTATTTCCCATGCTGATTTGTCCAAAATGTAAAATACTTTTTTTTTTGCAACTCACTTCACAGGTGGTCAAGAAATATTTCATCTTTTACACAAGGCTGCCCAGGTGCAATCTGCCACTAAAAACCTAATTTGATGAAAGTTTACAGAGTTTACAGGAGAGCAATAAAAAGTGGCACGATGTCTGTCGTCGCTGTGAAATAAAGCTGGTAAAAATGTACAACAAAACTCAAGGATACTGAGGCCAGGTCAATCCATTATATCCTTTTTCAGACAGAAGAATTCATTCCATGCACATTCCATTATGAACAAATCGAGGGGATATGCAAGTTGGATATTTTGAATGTACAAGTTGGAAAAGGTCAGATTTTATTTTAACCCCTTCACGCTCCGTGGCGGATATATCCGCCACGGAACGCAGTGACTTAGCGCTCAGTGGCGGATATATCCGCCACGGCGCTTATGCCGGCTCGGCTCTGGATCAGAGCCGAACCGGCATGGGGAAACACGGGGTGCCGGCTGACTCCGATCGCGGGTGTGTAACCCGTTAAATGCCGCGGTCAGCACGACCGCGGCATCTAACTTGTCTCTGGGGTGTCTTTCCCCCACGATCGGCCCCCCCGAACCGTTTTCGGGGGGGCGCCGATCGTTGCTATAGTAACTCTGGGGTCCGATCTGGACCCCAGAGTTACCTGCAGGCACTGCCAGTAAGATGGCGTCTGTGACGTCATCTTACTGGCATAGTGCCAGCCTATGCAAGTGTATAGGCTGACACTGATAATACTCTGCAATACATGATTATTGCAGAGTATTATCATGAACAAGCAATCAGATGATTGCTTGGTCATTTCCCATGGTGGAAAAAGTGAAAAAGTTAAAAAAAAATGTTATTCAATAAAAAATAAAGTAATAAATCAATAAAAATGCCCATAAGCCCCATAACATATAAAGAGACATATAACCCCAAAAAAGTCTAAATCATAACAAAAACCCCACATATATAGTATCACCGCGTCCGTAACAACCCGTAGAATACAAGTAAATCATTATTGAACCCCCACGATAAACGCCGTAAAAAAAAACTGCTATAAACCTTCCAAAAATTATGATTTTTAGCTATTCAATCCCACAAAAAATGCTATAAAATGTGATCAAAAAACCATGTGTACTCCGACATGATACTGGTGCAAAGTACAACATGTCCCGCAAAAAATAAGCCATCAACCAGCTCCGTAGCCAAAAAAGTAACAATGTTATGCCACTTGGAAGACGGCAATACATAAATGATAGATTTTTCCCCACATTAGGGTTTTGTTTGACAAATTTAGTAAAACGTAAGAAAATATATTCATGTCTGGTATCCCCGTAATCGTATCGACCCATAGAATGAAGATAATATGATTATTAGTCTATACGGTGAACACCAAAAAAAAAAGAAGTAAAAAATCCAGTACAGAATTGATGCTTTTCTACTCCTGCCCTCAAAAAAAGTTCCTAAATTTTCAACAATAGGTGATACTAACCCCAAAATGGTAACAATGGAAAAAGCATCTCATCGCGCAAAAAAAATGGCATCACATGGCCCAAATAACGAAAAAGCGAAAATTTTATAGCCTTCAAAAGGGGCCAATGAGGAAACTAAAATCCTGGCAGCTGCAGGGTGCTCCTTCCCTTCTGCGCCTCGCTGTGCCCCCATAACACAAGTAATGGCCACATGTGGGGGGTCTTTGTACTCAGGAGAAATTGTAGAACAAATTGTATGGTGGGTTTTTTCTTTTTATATTTTGGAAATGTGTAAATTTTAGTGCTAAATGAACGTATAAGGGAACAATTTGACTATTCTAAATTTCACCTCCATTTTGATTCAATTACTATGAAGATCTCAAGGGGTTAACAATCTTCGTAAAAGCTGTTTCTGATAGCTTGAGGGGTGCAGATTTGAAAATGGGTTGGTTATATAGGGGGTTTTGATGCTAAATATGTAAAATTTCATTCAAAACTGTATTTATCCCCAAAATAGTCAATTCTGAAAATCCGGAAAAGCGATATTCTTTTTGTAAGCCGCGTGACATCAAAATAAATTATCCAGACATTTCAGAAATTATGAAAATGTAAAGTAGACAAATGGGAAATGTTATTCAGCAACTTATTTAGGTGGTAAATCTATCTGCCTGAAAACGCAATGATTTTGAATTTCGAAAATGGCAAATTTTTCAAAAAATTTATCATATTTGCTTTTTTTTTGTAAGTAAACGCAAAACTTATCAGCCAAAATTTACCACTAAAATGAAGTACAACATGTGGGGAAAAAACAATCTCAGAATCGTTTTGATAAGTAACAGTGTTCAAAAGTTATAACCATATAAAGCGACGCAGGTCAGAATCCAAAAAATCGGGCTGAGCCTTAAGCTACAAAATGGCTGCGTCCTTAAGGGGTTAAGGTGCTTGGTTGTTGTTTTCAACCTTTGTTTTAAGTACATTCATTTGTATCTGCCACTGAAAACCTAATATGGCAGAAAATATTAGATTCCATTAACACCTATGGTGTAGAAAGATGCGGCTGACAGGAGATCCATAAAACGTGGCATGATTTTCGTCGACACTATAAAGTACAGCTGGTAAAAACAATCAAAGAAAACAAGGAACTGAGGCTAAGGCTGCATTCACACGAACGTATGAATTCTCCAGTCCCGTATTTACGTTCCGTATGGCACTGTATTCGTATAATATACGATGAGCTGGCAAATAAAGACATATTATGTCAATAGCTTGCCCAATCCCAAAATGGGACCGGCCCAGACTCCATTTTGTCTCGAAGCGAGGTTAGACTCCATTGCTGCTTTTGGCTGTGGTTTCTGGTGTTTATAGCTCTTGCGGTGTCGTACAATCCTACAGATGATCTGCTCATCGACTAGGCCCTTGTGATGCTTCTCCGAAGGCGTTCTGCAATGCCGGAGGAGCCGAAGAGGACTAGACGGCTTTTGGTTCATTGTCGCTGAGCGTCCTAGGAGGGTGACACTTAAGGAATTTGTACGCTGACCTGCGACGGCATCCGGACAAGTTTCACAACTACCTCGTTGAACCATCTTTTGGAGGACCTGGAGGCTCCGGTTACAGGATATTAAAATTAGGCAGTCCATTACAGCTGAGGAACAACTCATTGTGACACACAGACACTGCTGTAAGTTTTTTCCCCCAATAATACACATTTTTAAATTTCAAGTTGTAATGTTTTTCCAGTAATACTCTTTTTTTTTCCTAGCATTATTTTTAAATATCTTGCAAAGTTATATGGGAGCGACTGAGAGCCTCGGTGATACCTGAGCCAACAGCTGAAAACTGGATCCGGATATCTGATGGTTTCCAGAACTCGGCACAGTTTCCGAATTGCATTGGGGCGCTGAATGTGACGAAGCTGGTTTACTCAGGGATCCAATTTTTTAATTATGAACAATATTTCTTGTTGGCTTTGACTGACGGTGACTACAAGTTTATAATTGTGGATATTGGGCCCTATGGAAGTTCTGCTGATGCATTGGTCTGAGCTTCCAGAATGGGTGAATGGTTTCGCTCCAACCAGCTCAATCTGCCAGAGCCTAGATGTCTACCTGGAACCACTGAACCATTTGTTATAGTCGCTGATAAATGCTTTGGAATTTCCAGTCATGTGTTGCGACCATTCCCTTAGCGTGGTTTGGATGAACAGAGGCGCTCACCCGTGCATGGCTATACATGGAGTGCGCCTTTGGAATTCTTAGCAACAAGTATTCATAGCTCTATTCAGATGGACCTGGACAACGTTAAGAAGGTAGTGCAAGCCTGCTTTATTCTTCACAACTTCGTTCGGATCCAAGATGGTAAAGTGGAGGGAACACATCCAACAGTGTCTATCCCCCTGGACAACGCTCTCCAAGGATGACCTAGAGCGGTAGGACTGTTTGTTCGTGAGCAGTTTGCCTCCTACTTTGTTTCTTCAGAGGGTGCAGTTCCCTGGCAGATGGATGGTATTAGTGGACATTGAGGCCCTGGACTATTAGATTAGCATTTTTATTATTATTTTTTTGGGGGGGTAGTTTAATGTAGGGACTCGCAAGACATGGGTCCCTTGACGAGGGTTGTGAGCTTAAAACTTCATTGACACATTTTTGATTTGTGGATTTTGCACAACAAGATTAAAAATGAGTGAAAGAAGTTAACCAAGACCTCATCATTCGATGTTTAAAATAGAAAATAAATTACTTTACATTAACGCTTGTGTTTTGTCGGGTGGGGGGTGGAGAATGAGGGATTATTGCCATTTACACACAACTGTGTGTAAGACGTGTATACTTGCTGCATGGTTGCACGATTAGCCAACCAAAGAAACCTCAAGAGGTTCCAAACAAAACCCACTCGCTCGGCCACAAGGCCGTAAACACCTACCAAGAACAGGCGAGAGTACAATAGAAAACCATAAAAATCAAAACATCATATAAAGACAGAGGTATAATTACAAAATGCTGAATACATATTAGCAGGAGAGACAGTCAACACTATAACACCAAAGACAGCTGACTAAAAATAGTGCGTAGATACCTAAGCAACCTCTGCGTGGATATGAAACTGACAGGTGACCAAGATCTCAGTCTATGGGGACAATACCAGTTATAACATGTCTCCAACGAAATCACAATTATCAAGGTGGCGCTACAAATGCGCTGAAAGTACCTAAGAAGTAACTAGATGAAAGAGTACAAAAAAATCATATGATAATGGAAATCATAACAGAAATAACACCAGCACCTATAATGTATATAATATGATATACAGGAGTCAAATTTCTCTTAGATATACATATTGGCTGGGAATGGATCCCCATACAAAAGAGACGTGAGGGATGAGACAATAAATGTACTCCTATGTATACCTTGCGTCATCCTGTCAGTGGGAACGGAGTCACGCCGTGGCTAAGAACACCTTGACGTACGTTTCACCCTGCGGCCTTGTCAGGAGGTAAGTATTTTAGATAAAACGGAAGTGTATATACTGAATGGGTTGATCAAATTGCTACACCTGTGCCGGATGTAATGGCGCTCTTCCGCCGTGATGTCCTCGCTCTGTCACGTGACTGTGCACTTGACCGGCGTCACTAGGTGTAACCTAGTAATGCTTGTCAGCGGCGCAGTCAGGAGACACAGCATCGGACAGCGAGTGCGCTTGCACAGGCACAGTTTAGTGATATTGCAAACACAGAGATATGAAACATACTGTAGATCCAACAGAAAACCCACAATAAGATACGATGCAGCACACAATGTTGTTGTTCTGTCTTAGATTGCACACACAAATGATTATAAAGGACAGCTATATATAACGTAAGTGCATAGAGAATAAATATAAAATTAATGTAGTTCATACAATAAGGTATATTTATACAAAATAGTGAATATACATACATATAAAATAGTAAAAAGGCCAGTACAATTCGTGCATAGACTGCAATCCATCCAAGCATGCATTTCATTATAACAAATAGTGCAAATAATAATATTGTGCTAAAAAAACAGTGCTAAATGTGACCCTAAAAATCACAATAGTGATACTTGTAAAAGATGACATGTATAGATATATCGTGTTGGTCCTCATCTTATCTGTGTGGATCGCAGAGTATGTGCTCATAGAATTTTCTCTGTATCTAAATACTGTTCCACACATCACAAAAGACAACAGATGTCCCCAAATATAGAAAGGAACAACCTAATAACAGAAATAAAGATATCAAACATACAATAACAAAACAAACAATATAATTCCAATTAAGGCTGCATTCACACGATCTTTTAAATTTTCACGTTCTGTATATTTCTGGCGTATTGTGCCGTATATACGTGCCGTTTTTACCCGTATGCGCGCGTATTGCACCGTATCCGTACCGTGTCCGTACAAAATACGGTGGGCCAGCAAATAATGAGAAATGATGACAAAAGCTTGCCCATCCCCAAATTTGGTCACCTGACCGGCCCAGACTCCATTTTGACTTTTGTGAGAGCAAGGTTTAGTCTCCATTGCTGCTTCTGGTTCTGGTTTCTGGCACTTCTTATCTTTTGCGATGGCGTACAATCCCACAGACGATCTGCTCCTGGACTGGGTTGTTCTGCGCTTTCTCCGAAGGTGTTCTGCAATGCGTGAGGAGAAGCGGCGCTCGACTAGGCGATTTTGGGTTCATCCCATTGTTGCCGAGCGGCCTAGGAGGGGTCACTTCATGAACTTGTACGCTGACCTGCGCCAGCATCCGGACAAGTTTCACAACTACGTTCGGATGACTGTGACTTCATTTGATCGTCTTTTGGCGGACCTGCGATCGGGGCTCCGGTTTCAGGATACCAACATGAGGCGGTCTGTGACACCAGAGGAACGGCTCATTGTGACACTGCGGTAAGTTTTCTCAAGTATATACATTTCATTATTTCAAGTTGGACAGTCTGTTTAAATATTAAATGTATTTTTTTTTAGGTTTCTTGCCACTGGGAACTCGTTTGCTTCGCTGCATTATGAGTTCCTGCTGGGCGTTTCCACCATTTCAATGATCGTGAGATTGACCTGCGAAGTGATATGGAAGCGACTAAGACCTGCGGTCATGCCTGTGCCAACTGCTGAAGACTGGATACGGATTTCTGATGGTTTCCTGGACTCAGCACAGTTTCCAAATTGCATCGGGGCGCTGGATGGGAAACACATACGTGTGAAGAAGCCGGCTCACTCAGGGTCCCAATTCTTCAATTATAAACAATATTTTTCTGTGGTTTTGTTGGCTTTGGCTGACAGTGACTACAAGTTTATAATTGTTGATATTGGGGCCTATGGAAGCTCTGCGGATGCAGCGGTCTTCAGGGCTTCCAGAATGGGTGAACGACTTCGCTCCAACCAGCTGACCCTGCCCGAGCCGAGATGTCTACCTGGATCTACTGGACCTCCTGCACCATTTGTTATCGTTGCTGATGAAGGCTTTGGACTTTCCCGTCATGTGCTGCGGCCATTCCCGCGGCGTGGTTTGGATGAACGGAGGCGCATTTTCAACTATCGGCTCACACGAGCAAGACGGTATGTGGAGTGTGCCTTCGGGATTCTTTGCAGCGAGTGGCGGGTTCTACATAGCTCTATTCAGATGGACCCGTACAACGTTAAGAAGGTAGTGCAAGCCTGCGTTATTCTTCACAACTTCGTTCCGGATCCACGATGGTGCTTTCAGATGGTGACGTGGAGGGCCACATCCACAGCATCTATCCCCCTGGACAACACTCTCCAAGGACGACTCGGAGAAGGGCTGGACGTTTGTTCTGATCAGTTTGCCTCCTACTTTTGTTTCTCGCGTGAGTGTGTCGAATCGCCTGGCGATAGGATGCTATTATTTGACGTTGAGGCTCTGGAACTTTAATTAGTGTTTTTTTTATTTTGAACCTTTTTGTTTGTTGTTTAGTGTAGGGACTCGAGTGAGTGGGGCCCCTTGACGTGGGTTGTGACTTCCTTGAGTCAAAGGGTAAACTAAGACCTCATCCCAATCTTTTTTTTGTTTAATAAAATTAATACATAGCACAATACCTGTCCTGTGTTTTTTTTTTCTAAGACCATTAGCATGTGTGATGTGGTTATGTGTGCATTTGATTTGGATGTAATACATCTCAAAATTGTTTAAAAATGTGGCCGTATTCTCTGCTCCTTCTTTATTGCTTCTTTGTTCCTAATATTAAGGATATATTCAAGATGTACGCATGTGGACTCCAGTATCATAGTCGTTAATGGACTTGGGTTCTCAAGCACTATTTGCAAATTTTAACAAGGGGTAATAAGGAGGTGTGAGTTGAGAGATGTGATATATAAACAATATAAGATTACACATTCAAGTTGCTCGGATCTATGAGCAAGGTACCTGTTTATCCATGCTTGATTTGATGGTGATTTAAAAGTAACGTTCTGTAGAAGAAGAGACAGAGGAGTGCTAGGCTACTTTGTCTTTGACCATGCCACCCATCTGTCTCTTTTTGCATGCATATACAGGATGTTAGTGATGTGAGTAAAGAATAGAAGAAGAAATTTTTTTTTAACGATTTCTAAACAAATATTAACAATATATACAATACAAATGCTGTTTTAGAGTTCATACAGCTCTCTTGTGTATGGACCAGATGTTGCCTTGGCCATGAGAAGCCATGGCTGAAGAGCCTTCGTAGGGCCCATGGAACACAGGGGCCATGGTAGGGTGTCCTGTGTGATGACGTGGGCTTGGAGGTAGCAGTCCACCCACATGCTGCCGCCGTCTTTCCAAAAAAAGAGCCACCTCGGACTTGTCCTTCGGTGTGCCCTTTTGAAAACTGCAGGACAGCCATCAATGGCTACCCTGCATTCATTCTGTCATCCTCATGAACTCCTCCTTGGCAGGTCTTGCAACCATGGAGCGCATGCAGATGTCCCCCGCCATTCATCGCGCCTCCTCCTCAACTGAACCAAGACCTCCTCTCATCACACAACTGAGACTTGACACTACCCCAGCTGCCTCCTTCTACGGCGAACGCATCGGCGGGTGGTGGTGTTAGATGGAGGTTGAGGTGTGGATAGATCCTCTGCCTGCTCCTCAAAGGACTCCTCCAACAACATCTTCCCCATCTGCATAGGTCAGGATTCCGCTACATTAATCCGCAGTTCTAGAGAAAAAACAAATAAAAACAATTTGTGCACATATTCTATAGTGCAATTGATCAAACGACATTCTGAGGACCAAAACTTCATTCTTTTTTATAAGCTTTAAGTAAAAATATGTTTTGATAACTACTCTTCACGTCCATCCCCGATCCAACCAAACACGCATGAAACTTGTGTAAAGGTACGTTTTCCTTGTGCATATTCCACTGCCACGTTCGCCCTTTCTTTTCTCGAACTTTTCGCCTCTTATATGTCCTCTTGCTGAGACCCAGTCGTGTTGGAGACCTTTTTTACTAATTAAAAAAAATTTTATTATTATTGCGGTTTCAAGCATATTACGAAGTCATTAGAAGGTACATGCCACATGCTGCAGGGGTGATACAGGACTACATGTCTGCAGGTGATATCAGGGCACATGGCTGCAGGCTATACTCGGCACATGGCTGCAGGGTGAAACAGGCCATGCTGATGCAGCTGACAGGCGCAGATACGCAAGGTGCGTGAACAGGCATGGCTGCAGGGGTTATAACAGGGCAACCATTGGCTGCAGGGGTGATACTGCGCTGCTGGGTACCCTGGAGGGTGACACAGGGCACAGGCTGCATGTGATACCGGCCAGGTGGTGAGCACAGGCTGTCAGCATGCGCTGGGAAGGGCCATGGCAATCAGCTTACCATAGTGCACTTCGCCTGGGTGCCTGCACTAACCATTTTCGAGGCACATGTTTCAGTTCCGGGTGACTTAAGCACGGTGGGGAGTCTTCAACTATCATGAATACGTCTGCAAGAGTCAGTGACCCCCACGAATAGCCTGGCTCGCCTACCCCAGAATCCTCCCCTCCCCGCCTCTTCTGTATTCCCTAATCAGAACGTAATATACGCAGCATACGGTGGCCACAACCGGTATGTCACCCCGTATTTTTATACTTCCATAACTTCAATGGGCATACGCCCAAACGTGAAAATAGGATAAAACATGCTCGTATCTTTTGAATACGTGCGTCACCTACGGTCGGTGCGGTATCGGTGACCATAGCAATCTTTGGTTATCACCGTGATCCCCATAGGAATGAATGGAGCGTATTCTGGACGAATAACGCCGTATATACGGCCCGTTTTTTTCAAACGTCCGTGGAATGCAGCCTAAAAGTAAGAATAAGGATAGGAAATAAAAAAAGAAATAACAATTCAGGGTAGAAGACAAAAGAGTCACAAAAGGGTCGGAAGCTTACAGATTCAATTGAGACCAAAATAGAGTGTGGTTTAAGCGTACTATCTCCGGGGGCTCTGTACAAAAGGGCACGTGTTGATGTCACCTCCACACAACCATAGCCCCTATCCGATATCCACGGACCTTGAAACCTTTAGGAGTACATGAGTGAAATTGCGAAAATGATGTCGTGGTATGTGTCGAGTGGGGCCTTGATGTGTGGCCAGGAAGGCTTCGAATACCGGTAATGTGCTCCGCCTCTCACTTGAGGGCTCGGGGGTCATACGACATAGATTGGTTGTCACGGGACAGGCCGCCAAGTAATCTGTAATTTGTTTTAAATGTTTAATGAAAAGGTTGTTTATTTTATCATGTAATTGCTGACTGCTGAGAATAGACCATAAGGACTTTGGTGGAGATGGTGGACTGTCTTCAGCTTCAGCCATATTCAACAGACTGCAAAGGAAAACAAAGCCTTAGTGTCTCCGATGCCCATGTAAATAAGTACCCACCAATGGACTATGGACATCCGCTTACTTCTTATCCCTAAGCAACAAACCCGGTCTCCTGTATAAACTGGTGACACAAATAAGCATCTCACAGCTCTTCCGTACTTTTTATGGCATCAGTTCGCAAGAGACTGATATATTTACCATACGTTGTTTTGGTTTGAGTTTGTCCTGAGCTCAATCTGCGAATGTTCTATGAGTTATTAGAGAACCTGAGGTTTGTGAATAAGAGGCAGAACTTACAAGATCACACACAACTGTGTTGCATGGTACATATTTGTACCATTTGTACTCCTCTGCGGCATGAGAAAAGTTGGTGATTGACAAGATTGTTTACATGCGGCACAGTGCCCCACATAAATGTTCCCCCTGGGCTCCTAGGTCCTAAAACATTTTTTTTTTTGGGAGGTACATAATGGCTCGCGTTAAGCGAATCACCCGGTTTCTGGATCTACGCCAGTCGCCGGAGGGGAATATGGCAGAGTGGGAAGTCACGGTCATAGTCAGCACAGTCGCACGTGCCTCCGTAAAATGTCCTGATCTTTGGTTGATGTGGTACATGTGTTACTCCTCACCACCAAAGTATCTCTTGGTGTGTTTTGGGCGCGTCTCCTGAGCACGTTTTTAATTTGGGCGAAACTGTCCTCTCTTTCCATGCAAAGTGCTGGGATAAATCGTCCAATTGTCTTTTAAAAAAAGGTCTTCACTGGAGCAGATACAGTCGCTCCATCAAAAATGTCCACATAGTCTGCTTGTTTTGACCTGAGTAAAGTGAAGAGGAGGTGACTGTAGTAGGGTTGGTACTGTGGATCTTCCTGCACAATCGGTGGCAACAAAACCCGCGGTATCATATTACTACCCCTTAACGCTCTGCCCGTAGCTCTACGCGGGCAGAGGTATAAGGAGTAGATGAGGGCTCACGGGGTGAGTCCTCTTCATACAGAGGTGGGGGTTTTTGCATTTTGCACACAAAACCCCACCGCTATACCGCGTCGGTGCTTGCACCGATCGCCGGCATATTAACCCTCTAAACGCCGCCCGTCAATCCGGCGGCGTTTTAAAGAAGACGCCGCGCGGGCGCCGCCATCTTTTTTCGATGCCCGCCCCCGAACGTCATTCGGGGGGCGGCGATTCGTTTACCATGGTAGCCTCGGGTCTTCTCTGACACGATGCTACCTTGTTTAATTGCAGGTTCGTTTAAGAGAGCCATGGCTCATTGTATGTAGACTCTGCAAAAACGGCCATATATTGCATAGGTAGTATTGCAGTATATGTTAGAGCGATCTGATCATCTAGGGTTTATTGTACCCTAGATGGTCTAAAAAATATGAAAAAAAAGACAAAAAAAAAGTTTTAAAAAATATAAAAAATTAATAAAATATTAAAAGTTCAAATCACCACCCCCCCCTTTCCCTAGAACGGATATAAAACATAACAAACAGTAAAAAGCACAGCCTATTAGGTATCCCGCGTCCCAAAATGCCGATCTGTCAAAATAAAAACGATTACGCCGGCGTGACCTCCGAGGCGGGAATGGCCCCAAATGTCCGATGCGACTTTTAAACTCACCTTTTGACATACATAAAAATGAAAATAAAAATGATCAAAAGCGGCACAGACCTCAAAATGGTAGCAATGAAAACGTCGCCTCATTTCGACAAGATGACCCCTCCACATTCCGTGCGCCAACAGTATGAAAAAAGTGATAGCGTCAAAGATGGCAAATTTTTTCTTTTTTGTACCACTTCGTTTAATTTTGAAAAATGTATTAAAACACAATAAAACCAATATAAATTGGGTATCACCCCCGAGATCGCACCGAACCAAAGAATAAGTAGGCAGTGATTGGAGCGAAGAGTGAAAGTCGGTAAAAACTGAGCCCACAAGAACGTGACGCACGTGCGTTTTTTTTCAATTTTTCCCACATTGGAATTTTTTTCAGTCGCAGTACACGCAGTGGAAAATATAACATTACGGGAAAGGTAAAATTTGTTACGCACAAAATGCCTCACACAGGTCTGTACACGAAAAAGGAAAAGGTTATGGAGTTGTGAAGTTGGAAGATGAGAAATGAGCCGGAAAACCATCCTTCCTTAAGGGGTAATCAAAGATCTAAAACTATATTATAGTGCAGTTTTAAATATATATATAAAGCTATATATTTCAATCTTTTTAGTTCAAATATTGACATTTAGATCCTGGAGAAATTTTTCCAGATGTTTATGTATCTATACCATGGAGTATGGCCTGTTCCTGAGGTCTGAAACAACACTTCTCTTTCCTACACTCCAGCACAGGTTGCATAGATGGGGCGCAATGTGGCCCCATCGCTATTCCTCGGAGTGTCGGAAGTAGACGGTCCTAATAAAGTAAATAATTATGGGTATGCAAAATGCTAAATTGTCATGACAAACTCTGGGTCTGGATCAAGATTTAGCATTTCTAAAAGAATCTTGAGGCTCGACTCCATGGTCATGTGCTATTGATGTGTCAGGGATCCATGTCACAGTCACCAAAAACCTGTCCCTAACTAAGTGCAGTCCATAAGACGCCTCAACATGGTCATTAGTTCTTTAATAAAAGATGGAAGGTTTTCGTCCACAAACCTGCAGATACTCCACAACGGCACGCCTATGCCAGAGACATAGGGGACCTGGTGGTTTCTCTTGCACTTTGTGGCCCTTCGTAGAGAATAAAAAGGGGGCTTCACGGAAAGTCAACCATCAGTCCTTCTGCCCTTTTTGGTGAAATTGTCTGTTGCAGGACAGAGTCCTGATCAATTTGTCTATTTCCTTGAAACGCTTTTGTTTGGGTCTGGGCAAACGTTGGAACAATGTAGTCATGCCAGAACTGACGGTAAGGCCCTTCTCATACATATATACAGGCCAGACACAATGTTCCCTCCCTTGTCGGCTGGTTTTATTACTAGACTTTCAGACCTTTTAGTAGTCAAATGCCAATCTTTGGCTCCAGTGAGTAGATTGAGAAGTGGATGTGGAATAGCATCTTAGGTCTCTTGCGACTCCTCTTACAAATGTTTGGGGACATGGATGTAGGATTGGATTGCCTCTGCCCTTTCAGAAAGTACACAGATCATTGTGAGCCTGTCTCTCAGTAGGAGAGAGTGGTACCGGGTCAAAGCTAGTCCCCATCAAAATGTTTTTTGAAAGTGAGTTTACGAGTAAAGATCCAGTCCTTAATAGTGTTAAATACATTTGACTTTTTCAGTTGGAAGAAAAGAGAGCCGTTCTGTAACTGTCAATCTGTGACGGTGTCAAGGTTTTTTGTGGGTGTTCAAAAATAAATTACCGTTAGGTGTTCTCTGCTCCTGTTGTCCCTGCCATTTCTGTCATGTGCCTTTTGTTGTTCAGGGTGTTCTGAGATTGAAGGTGATAGTAAAGGTAACCGCCAAACAGAAATAATTGTGAATGAAGAGGAACTCTAAAACGTGAGGGTGAAGTGATTGTATCTGCAAAAAAACACGTTCATCCTGTCAGCTGAGCTAGTATGTCTAATATTTGAATATAGCCTTCAAACTCAAGACTGGCCCGGAGTTCCAGGGTGTTAAGTACTGTCCTGGAGTTTCTTGATAACATCCTTGGTGTCTCAGGTAAGATGGAAGACGTGGTCACTAATGGTCTCAGGTTGATGTCTACATTCGCTGCTGCCCTGCGTTAAGTTCTCTGTCCCCTGATGATGGGACGTCCAGGTATGTGGTGTACTCGCTTTTGTGGACCTTTGAATGCAGTGAATGTAGATAGCGTAGACTCCTGATTAAGAAGATAATTGAATCGTCTTTAGAGATCAATTGTTTTCCAGGGCTTATCCAGGATACTGTCATTTCTGACAGAAATTCCATCATGGGATCTCGAGAAGGATCTATACGTTTCCTGGTCTCTCAATAGACGTCTACCATTTTCATGTATTGTCCTGGTCCATAACTACAGTATGTGACCACCCTTTATCAGAGGTTTCCATACTATCTTGGTGTTGGATTGTAATCTTGACATGGCTAGTTTGTTCTTGTTGTCTTAGATTTGGAGCTATTTTTATGTTATGTGGACGGATTTCTTATCTCCCCTCGTGACCAATTGGACAAAAGTATCGATCTTGTGAAATTGAACAAAAGGTGGTGTCATTTTGGATCTGGGTTTTAGGGCCGTTAATGGTGGATTAATGCCTCGAGGGGGGGTTAAATTATCCTCTTCAATTCTGGATGTTTGTGTTCGCTCTCTCATTTCTCCAATCTGCAGTTTTCTCTGGTTGTTTCTTTTAAGAATATATTTTAGTAATGCGTAATTTCTGGCAAATAAATTGATATCTTCACCCAGAGAAAGCTATCAAAATGAGAAACAGGAGTAAATATAAGCTTTTCGCTTTTTTCTGCCATTTTTGAAAAATTCAATTATAGTGGATCAAGGCCCGTACAGTCAAAAATTGTAGCATTGACACATCAAAGTCAAAATAAAGACACCACGCACACGTTTATTTTTTTTAATGTATGAAAACTTATAAACCTATTAGATTTGGTACCCTATGTTCGTACTAAGGTAGAATGTCATTTGGGGCTCTTAGTGGAAGCCCCACAGAAAACGTTGCAAACGTTTTTCCCTCCAATTTCACACTTACACGTTTGGAACTTTCTCCCTCTTTCCCAGTACATAGTATGGCAGGAATATCAAATACTGTCACTATGAAGTGCAATTTGTATAACAGAAACACAACTTTCATACGCTCCTCCATGGAAAAATAAAAAGTTATGGAATTTTGAATGGGGAGTGAAAAATTAAAGTAAGAAAAACTAAAAGGGCCTGGTGGTCGTTAAGGGGTTAAACAGGGAGACACTTCTATAAAAAACTTCTACAAACAAGTGTCCAATGGGGTTATTAGGCTCCCTAAAGTCCAGTTTACATTAGGTTGATGAAATCAGGAGGGTTAATTTTGGAATCTGTTTTCCCTCATATACTCGAAAATGGTGGGTAAAGCCACTGCTACTTTTTCAGACCTATAAACTTTCATACCATTTTGTCTCTTTGCTAGGAAGATATTTTTAATTTTTAATCTTCTCTTGAATAACACGCTAAGTTCGTCATTTTCCATTTTTTTATCAGGTGTATATACACCTCCCAAAATGTTAAATCAAAATGTTGATGATGAACCTAATTTCCACTTGCTTGGGGCATAGTGAGTTGTCATTACAACGATTACAGCCTCAAAAGCGCTTGTGCTTCATCAGGTACCGATATACAGGGGTGTCATAGTAAATCATACAGACCATATGATCTTATCGTTTGTTGTTTTTACAGGGCTTTTTTCAATAGAAGTCCCCCAAAATTCAGCATTTCTTTCCTGTGTTCAACTGGTTCCACAGTTTACCCTCGAACGTAAAGCAATTCAGGATGTGTAGCCAAAATCAAAAATACAAATTGTTTGTTCAACTGATTATATGAATCTGGTCGACAGCCATTCTTGGTCATGTCCCACTAGTACTCCTAGCTACTGTCGCTCCGCTTTGGTGCCTTCTACGTTCATTACTGTCTTTAGATGAATGAGTGAATGAAAAGTTCCTCATCAATCTTACTTGCGGTATCTGTGTCTTGAACGATAATTGCATTGGCTTCTCCTTCGTAAACACCGCTGAGCCATTTGCTAGACATCAAAAGTATATATATCCTTCAAGCTCAATAATTGCCACAGCAGCCATCTTATTACAAACAACATTTAACGAATACATAACATCTTTATAAAATTTCTTTCACATATTCCCACCCCCAAACATTCATCACTCTAATAGGAGGAGATCCTTGAAACTACAATAAGAGAGTATGCCATTCTGGCCCAGCAACTGATATTTTTACCCAACCGTCCACCTCTGCTTTCGAGAGCCCGTACCCCCATGCACAATGGCTAAAACTACCCAATTTTGAACCACTCTCCCCAGTGTCACCACAGCAGGTCCAAAACCCCACAAATATCCGGAGAAATTTTCCAGATGTGACGTGGAGCCCTGCCATATAAAAACAGCACTCGTCGATGTATCTATACCCAATGGAGAACGGCCCTCATGTCCTGAGGTCTGAAACAAGACGTCTCTTTCCACACCCAAGGAACAGGTTGGCAATGATGGGGGCAGGGTGGCCCCATCGCTGTTCCTCGGAGCTGTAGAAAGAGACGTCCTTCAAGTAATACTAACATAAGTGCGCAAATGCAAAAGTTTCGTGACAAACCTCTGGGTCGGATCAAGATTTAGCATTTCTAAAAGAACTCTAGGCTTCGTACTCCATGGTCATGTGCTATTGATGTTACAGGGACTCCATGTCACATGTCACCAAAAACATGTCCCTATCTAAGTGCAGTCCATTAATACGTCTCAACTTGTCGTAGTGTATTTAATAAAGATGGAACGTCACCATCAGTCCTTCTGCCCTTTTGATGAGATTGTCTGTTGTGAGGAAAGATTCCATGATCAATTTGTCTAGTTCCATTTTGAAAACGCTTTGTCGGTCCGAGTCCAAACGTTTGGAACATCAGTCATGCATAACTGACGGAAGCCTCTTCTTCATACATATGTACAGGCCAGATCACAATGTTCCCCCCTTGTCGGCTGTTTTTATTACTAGATTCTTTCAGACCTTTTAGTCTCCAGTCTTAGTCAACTTTGGGCTCCAGTGAGATTAGAGTGAGACGTGTTATATGGAATAAGCCTCTCAAGGTCTTCTTGACCGCATTTGTAAAAAATCTCCACAGTGGACTGCCACAAGGGGGAAAATACTGGAGTCTGCTGTAACAATGTTTGGGGACATTAGGACTGGATGTAGCCTCTTGCTCTTCCAGAAAGTACCCGATCATTGTGAGCCTGTCTCTCAGTAGTAGAGAGTTGTACCGGCTCACAACTAGTCTTTATCAAAATGTTTTTTGAAAAGGATTTTACGAGTAATAGAGCCAAGTCCTTAATAGTATTAAATACATTTGACTTTTTAGTGACAGAAGAGAGGCCGTTCTGTTAAGAACTTCAATCTGTGACTGTGGTCAAAGGTAAATTAATTACCTTTAGGTGGTGTCTTGCTCGCTTTTGTCCCTGCCATTCTGCATGTGCGTTTCGTTTGTGCGTGTGTTCTGAGATTGAAGCGGGACAGCTTCTCTAGATTCCACTTTGACGCAGTACGATGAGGATAAAATAGACACACTGATTCCTATTCTGGAAGTCTGAACTGGTAAGCTTGTCCCATGTTGTTGCATGTGATCAATTTCTAATCCCCCTAAATAAAATCACACTATAGTCAAGCCCCTCCGACATGTTTCGTCGCCAAAACAATGGCGTCCCTCAGGGTGCGGGGAGCTAACACTATGGCGCTAGGTGGCAAGTCACTTCTTTAAGACCTCGTCTCTGAGTCAGAGATGCTGACTTGTCAGTATTGGCCTGTCCTTAGCATGCACCCAATGGTAACAACTACCCAAAAAATTAATGGATCCCAATCGTGAGCCAGAAGCCGTATCTACCATTCAACTAAGTGCTGATGCGGGATCCACTAGTGTTTACTTGCAGCGGTAATCGTGTACTAAAGAACTTGCCTATGTACTTAGTAAATGTGAGGATGTGTAATGGCGCATGCGTGTGCGGACCTTAGAAAACCAGGTAGTCACAGACCGCTGGACGCGGTCTGAGGTCGGATCTCCTCCATCACAAGATTAATGGAATACTCGCAACTATATTTTAATATCATTATTAGAGAGGGATTCGAGCACGTCTAAGAAATGCTCCAAATCTCGTTACTCGGGTCGAACTTTTCCGATCCAAGTGCTCATATCGAATAACTAACACCATTGAAGGTCAATGGGAGACCCGCAGCATTTTTGCACTGTAAGAGAACACCATTGAAAAGAGGTATAAAAGTGGGAGTATATTGAGTTATTTATGTGTATTTGTCCATGTAAGGTTATGCAATGCAATCAAACACAGTAAGCTATTTTTTTGTAGCAAAACTTTTAAATCTAACTATGACCCCAAAAAAAAATAAATTTACAAGCATAAAACTCTTCCCACGTAGGAACTGGCTATGTCCACCTCACTAGGGGTGAAATTGCCAGGTGGAGGTTGAGGGAGGAGGAGTAGGCTTCGTGACGGTATTTGGCTACAGCCTGCTCCCGGATTGTTATCTAACAGTGGACACCAGACCCAATTTTTTGGGCTGCTGGGGCCTATTTCCAAATTTGTAAAACAGCAAAAAGTGTGGCTTTACAACTGCCCCTTTCTCTATGGTGAATACTTTGTAATTCTGGCACCAAGCCCGCATGTAGACTATCTCAGGGTGTTCCTCCCTCCGTTGCCTAAGCTAGATGCTAGCAACTTCCTCTAGACCGTCAGTACAACACATGACAACGCAGTGTGAACTTCTGTGGCTGCGGCGCTCCGTACTGGTGAAGTCGGTGCTGAGTTGTGAGCGTGGTGAAGCCTCTGAAAGCCAATTCGCTGTGCTCCTACAATATTTGTTCACCCTCTTCTTGGGAAGACAACCTGCACAGGACTCCTGAGTGAAGTGATCTCTGATGTTCTGTGGGAGACCATATTCAATGGATTCCCCGTCTCCACCAGCAGAATGAATGTTACTGGAAGAGGGATACAATTTCGCATGTTGGAGAGATTACACCTCCTAGACATAAAGACAATCTTTTAACATGTGGCAACATTAAATAATACTTACTCTCCCACATCCATCTGCTCTTGTCCCAAAAAACTGAGGATTTGGTATAGATGTAGCGGGCCGTCCTGTCTCGCAGTCTCCCACTACCACTTTTTTGGTTTTGATTTTTCTCACGTCTTGTACTGTGTCTCTTGCCACAGACCAACAACGTTGGGATATCTTATGAACTGCATGAAAAAAAAGGGGGTCCAGAGGTCATAATGCACAATGCTGCATGGGTGACGTACATAAAGCCAATGCCTGCATGGGTGGACCGTACATAAAGCCATTGCTGCAGGGGTAAATGTGGCATGGTGGTGAACATGACCATGTTGCCACACAATGCTGCATGGGGTGACGTACATAAAGGCCAATGCTGGCAGGGGGTCACATGTATTATGGACCATGGTAGGACACACAAGCAATCACACTCACCCAAGACCAGTTTTTTGTTTTGAAGGCTTGCATCCGCCCATTCCTCTGGTACAGTTCGGCGGTCACCTCTTCCCATGCCTGAGTCTTAGACTCCAGTTCGAATACTGTTTCCTTTCGCGTTATCATAACATAAAGATTGCCTGGACCAGTGAGATTAAGCTTCTCATAGATATGGAAAGACTGCTGGCAGAATCAAGATAGCAGGCCTGCAAATGTACTTCTGTACCATTCCCCCCTCTTCATTTCAGCACCTGGATATGGCCAAGTATCAACGGGAAGCCATACGGGTGCAGCACGTATTCGAGCCCTTTTTTGCATTCTCCCATCAGTTATATTGGCGCGTACGGGACCGATATAACGGGTGGAAATAGGACATTGCTCTAGTATTTTTCTACAGGCAGAATACGGTACAGTCAACGGTACGGGAATATATACGGGCTAATAATGATCAATTCTTAGGCTAAAGCTCTGCGGTCCAGCGTTTACATACAAAGACCTGTCCCAACACAGTCATAATTCACGTGCAAAGCCTTATGAAACAAGTTGACTGCAGCGGACTGACAATAAATGACAGTTGTGCAACATTTGAAACACCACATGTGCTTTAGAGCCAATGGGGTAAATAGTACCTTGAACGGTAACCGATACAAACGATTGTTATATAGGAACTGGCTCATGTGGGTAGCCGACAAAAATGTCCATTTTTCTTGGAGAAGGGAAAAGGCATAGATATGCAAACAAAGTCCACTTCCTGAAAATGAAAAAATCAGAGCAAAACAAAGTCAACTCGCAACTTTTTCCTCTATGGCAGTTGGTACTAAAAGTCTCTCATAAATTCTTACAAGGATAAGTCCATCTTCTGTGCCAAGCCTTGATGTGGACAAAGTGCCGATTAAGGGTTCTCGTCCTCTGGATTTAGAGGGAGACAGATCCTTCGTAGAGATTTCTGTCGTTCAGCAAGGTTGTGCTAACATAGGCAAAAAACAATGGTAGAACGTTCAAGGAGAGTCTCTTGGCTGAGATAAATAAAAAGGGGAGAGTCCAGGATAGTTCCTGTATCAATGACGGTATAGTGGGCTCACCCAACGGGGAATGTAGCAGAAAGATATACAATCTATACATATTTTAAGGGCACAGCCCATCAAGCTTAACTCTTTATCAGAGTGGCCTGAAATGAGGAGAGTGGATACCTCAGGATCTCGGATGTGATGAGTATTGTAGTAGACTTTCTTCGGTTCGACCTTTGTCGGTTGGGCTGGTGTGTATTCCATGCAGGTACGCAGGAGGTTTTACCTTTTTCCTCTTCCGCTGAGATCTCCTGAGCTCCTGTTACAATTTCCTGTATCTCCCGGAAATAAGGCACTGGTTGTAGGAAATCTCAGCCACTCAGAGCCACGGGGGCACAGGTGTCGGGTACAGGGTCCATCCTCCACAGGAGCAGCAGCACTTGGGGACTGCAGTAGGGATGGTGACCCTCTTCGAGTAAACTCTCACTGGAGTAGAGGACAACCATACAGATGTAGGCAGGCAGTACTAAAGTTCAAGGAAACTAGAGTGGGAGTGTAACACAAAGGGGCTCTCGCAGCCACACTCGGGTCTCTGGGGGCAAGAGCTCAGCGCAGGCATGATTGCGGTCAAGAGTCTCTTTTTTTTGTTAGTCTAGCTTCCTCTCCACCCGACGGTCCCACTACAATTTCTCTGGCATCTGCCGGCGCCTCTGTGTTTCCTTGGAACTAATCCAGTAGCCTGGCGTAGAGACTTGGGAATGAGGGGTCAGGTCCAAGGCAATATCGAAGGGAGTATGGACATGGCTCCCGAACATCAGGTAGTAGGGAGTGTATCCTGGGGAGGCAATAGGGTGCTGTTATTGTACAAGATACTACTTCGGTGAGCGTTTTTGCCAGTTCAGCCCTGTTTCGAGGGTCAGGGTCCACCGAGCATATTGATGAGAGGCCTGGTTCATCTTCTCGCAGGAGTCTATTGCGCCGGGTGGAGCTGTGGTTCATCCATCTTCTTGCAGCATTTTCATAGAGTTACCAGCTCCTGCGACACTTGTGACTCAAATGCGGTTCCCTGTCTGGTAAGGATTTTATCCGTACAGCCATGGGGAGAGGAAGATGAAGCCTCTTCCACAGGACCGCTGTGGTGTGTCCTTGCGGACAAGTCTCTGACGTGTATGGCGACACACAATTTTTGTAGTGAGTGGTCTGATGACGGTCATGGCCTTAATGTGTGACCGGACCTGCCTGGGCTATCAACTTCAACATGATCCAGAGCCGGATCCTCCTAGTAGCGTTTGGCTCAAATGGGGATGTAGAGGGCCCTTTGAGTGTGTGGCTCTCCCCTCGAGCGATGGCGCTGGCTGGCATTCCTGGCACCAGACTACGAATTTGGCTTTACATTTCATCCTTAGTAGAGAAGTCGCTCGAAGGGTGTGTCTCGTTTGAGTGCTAAAGTGTCCGGGACTGGTCGTGGATACAATTATCCACACTATCCTGGGCGCCATCGGGGAATCACAAATCTGGTTGTCAAGTCATGAGGTTGATTAGGATCCATAGTTCTCCCTTTTCAGCAGGATCTTCGTATGCTCTACTCAGCTTCGTTTCTTCTCTGGCCACCAAATTGGGACAGCTCTCCTCCAACGATCCTTTCAGGCACTCCGCCCACTGGACATGAGATCCAATAATTTACTCCTATGCGAGCCGCTATCAGCCGCAACGTCATCCAGAGGTTTTCTCTGCGGTGGCGCAGACTCTTAGCTGGAAAGTAGCGCGGTACTGCTCTAGGGTAAGTGATAAACTCTATGGGCCTCTTGTCGCACAAACCAGGACAGAACGCCGGGCATCTCCACCATCTTCCCATTAGCATCCGTGGAGGGTCCATCCCATCTGGTCAGCGAGGTCGGGACAGAGCATCAGCATTGTCGTTGGTCTGCCGGCCGGTACTGTAGTGAATGATGAATTGTTGTCTGTGAAGACAGTAAGAAGGAAGCACGCTAGGTAACTCCTTGAACTGTTCAGACTCACAGCCCAGACTACCACGCCAGAACTCTAACTTGAATGAGCTGCAACTTCCTGGTCATTCTGTGCCGGTCTCGGAGGGAGAACGGCTGCGCAGGTCTAGGACCCTTTAAGTTCCATTCTGAAGCTGGGACATACAGCTCCTATTACCTGCGTTGCGGGCATCGTGTATTGTGTCTAGAGGTGAAAGGCAGACTGTAATCTTGGGTATCCCAGACACTGGAAGGCTCAGTGCAGCCTTGACTTCAGCATTTGGAAAGTGACTTCTGCGTTCTGCTTGTCATTCGTGGCCTTTTCTGCATCCACTAGGAGTTCTTGCAGGGGGCCCGCCAGCTGAGCAAATTGCGGATAACTGCCTGTAGTAGACTGGCAAATCCAAGGAAGCTCATTGATGTCACCGGATAGTAGATGGGGTAGGCCAGTCGTGGACAGCGCAATTTTTTCTGGTCTAACTCGTTCCATCAGCGCTCACCACAAGCACTGTAGGTACTTCTCATGCTTGTGTCGTGTATAAAGATGGCACTTGGGGCTTGACCTTCAACACCATTCTGAGTCCAGGATTTTGGAAAGACTTCATCCATATGTGGAGGTGTTCTTTGTAGGTCTTGGAATAGCTGGAGATTCGTCAAGTATCGCAGGACGGTCTAGAAGTTCGAATGACCCACAAACATCTCTCATCGTAACCCGTTTGGAGAAACGTAGGCCTGGGGCGTTGCATAAGCCGGAAGGCATGTTGCTGAACTCGACCATAGCGGAGGGTTGGTCCTTGAGGCTGGTAAAAAAAAACTCAATTACGGCCGGTAGGGTTACTCCGTGATGTGCAACCATGAACCATGGGGCAGTCCCCACGAACCTGGGCATATCCAGTTTGGATCTCAGGGACTTAGAGGTTCTTAGAGGTAGCTTCACGGGTTTTGTCGTTTAACTGACCAACCATTCTCGTCATGCCCACTATTACGGAAGTAGCTGCCTCGCAGTCGGGTTCGTCTGCCTCTCAAGGTGTTTAAGGATTTTGCAATCCTTGTTGCGGTTGTACGGTGGATAACCAGGGGGTGCTTGACTGTAACAAGTTCTCGTGGTGCTTCTCCTCTTGGGGAGACGGGTTGCTTCCAATTGGGCCAGTCGGTCAAGTACATTTTACTCATGGTGGTCTGCACAGGGTGGGGACCTTTTGCTCTAGGGCCAAATTACGCAGACGTGGATTGGCTGGTGTGCGGTCGGTTGTGCGGGATGAACAAGCTAGAGTGGTATCCTCCATTTCCACAGGTTAAATTCCTTCTATGGTACCAGCAAGCAGACGTCCCCTCGATATGGTCGATGGCAAGATCTCCTTGAACTCAAATAAGAGCCTGGGCATGTTGAAGAGACAGCATCTTAGCTGAATTTTGATTGGCCCTACACCAGAAGTCCATAATGAATGCTCCCGCAGGGTTTGGGTCAGAATTTTCAGCCTCTTTAGGATCAAGGGGATGATAGCTGCCTATCTCCATAGGGAGAGGGCAAGGTATCTGAGGGACTGTTGAGTTTCCTGTCTTTCCCCAGAAGACCTTCCTTCTTCAGCTCAGAGACAGATACATTTTTCAAAGGTGTTGTGGCAGTCATCTTGAGGATTTGGTTGCACATTTCTGGGCGCTGTTCTCGGGGCCAAGGAAGAGCGGGTCCCTTTAATTGCCGGTTACGAATGCCCACTTTCTGTCTTCTGTTAGCGGGACACAAAGTAAAGGTGGGCAAACTTGGCTCTGAATTCAGAGCAGAGTGTTTCATTCCCTTCGTATGGTGTCGTAGGTTAGGGTAACCAGGGAGGCTCCCAGATAAGTAGGGCATAGTCCGAGGGGCATAAGGTGGTTAGCGCCCGGTGACTGTGGCATGCAATAGGGCTGGACTGGCCTCTGTAGGGTCTATTGCTCCTATAACCAGGAGGCATATTAATCACACAAGTAAGTGTCAGTTTACAAAAACCATTTCAAACAGAAGTTCAGGTCCATGGATTAACATCATGGTACAATTGAAAACCTGTAATTGGTGCACTTTAGTGGGTAAAGTGTTCTCTGATTTTGCTTACTACACACACTGGAATAAGGGACCTGTTATGTATGTACCACAGGTTGTGAAACAGCAATATGCAGCCAGACGTAATGCTCTGGGTAGGAATACCTAAAAGCTAGATATTAAATTGTATAATAACATCAATAAACGAAGTATAACTTATTTTGAAAAGAACTACAAATAATTTATCTATAATAATTACTGCCCAATAGTACTTACTCATTCTATCATAATAATGGCTGGTTGGTTGGGGTCTGATGAGGATTGACTTTAAGTACACTGCCTATTAAGCCAGCATCTCACTAAATGACAATTTTTCATTTACCAACATGGATTTCGTGAACTTCCTTAGTTCTTTTACAACAAAAATCTCATATACACTGGCTAGTAGCGTGACACAGGTGTACAGACACGCGAGGCCGTCTAGAAGTCTTCTTCAGGATCCCCCTCTGGTTACTGGTCTTTGTCCCCAGGGCCCAACCTGGAATCATATTGGAGCATATACCATATCTGATCCCTTGGTCAGATGTATCACACACGATGATATAGCCACTGTAGTTCCCTAAAAAGAGAAAGAATATAAATAATGACAAATAGATGTTTATTTACATTAAGCTGTTCGCCCTTATAGCTTTGGGGACCAATTGCCATCATACACAGGGTTTGGTGGCTTTACTGATAGAAATGGCTCTGGGGTAGATGATCGCTGCCGGATGGTTTTTCTGTGGACTTCTTAACTCTGCCTAGTAAAAATTGTTAAGTTGGACATTTTATGTTCCGCATCAGGTTGTGTTGTTACCTGATTAGAGCATCACAAGTCCAATAAGGCATCTTTCCCCATATTAGGAGACAAGTTAGTATGAAAACAATACATAAAAAGGGTCACACTAAACATTTTCAGAAGGGTATAATATCTCATCTTACATTTTTGGGGAGTATTTTTAAGCGAGGCGGGAGGAGTATGAAAATTTCGTTAACACAAATCATATATAAGGTAGGGCTGGGCACGGTGGCTCGAATGTAGTACGCTTCTGCCTTGCAGCGCATGGTGGTCTGGGTCGAATCCGACCAAGGGCAACATCTGCAAAAGAGTTTGTATTTCTTTCCAGCGTTTGCGTGGGGTTTCCTCCGGGTTACTCCGGTTTCCTTCCCAACACTCCGAAAATTATGTTAGTGTTGTTTAATTGTGAAGCCACCATGGGACAGGGGGGGGGTGGAAATCCACCAATTTGACAGCTTTGTGCAGCGCTGCGGAATTGTGTTCGCTATCTAAAATGAAGATATTATTATTATTATAAGGTTCATTCTGTATATAATGTTATTAACAGCATTTATAAAGAAATCATACTTGAGTCAGTCTCTTCTGTGCGGAAAGAAATTGTGCATAAAAATAATATTGACATCATGCAGTAAACAACGGGGAACAGATCCTTTCTTTCGTCTCCTCAGAAAGGTCAAACTATGGTCGACCCTGTCCGCCGGTGACCTTTGCGTTCATCAACCCTTTGGCATTGCCACCAAACACCCCAGACCAGACTGTGGGTAGCAATGCCAACCAGTGACCTGGCTTCCCCCAAAGCAAGCCCAACTGTGGCTTCTTTATCAACACACCCTCTCACCCTCCACTAACAGACTGTGCGGACTACCCCGACCTCACCCTGACTGACTGTAGTCTCAGCAGCCATCTCAATACATGGCCAATAACCGGCATTAGCCATGCAATACCATGCACAATAAATGAATGGTCTGCTTCTTGTTCAGTTATAAATGAGCTATGGAATCCAACAATCGCATCAAAGCATTTTTCCTACTAATCAAGTTAGGTTCCAATCACAGGATCACAAGTTAGGCTCTATCCTGTGGGAAAAGGGCCTCAATTGATGTCGTTGGATAAAATCCCTTTGAAACTTAGCATCATATTAAAGCATAAATATCATTACCATAAGTCACTTATTCTGGGACCGAGGCCCGGGTCTTCCTCTGCTGATTGCCCCTCGCGCGAAGTTGAAGCTGTAGTAAAAAAAACAGACATTTATTGGACCGGTTAATTAATAATCATAACTTACATGACATAATGAACAGCAAAAATGTTTCATTTACCTGTTAAGATAAATGATTTCTGAACGTGGTCAAAGATTCTTCATCATCAGCGTTGTAATAATGTTGACTGTTGCCTTCAAAAATTATTGCATAATGGTGTAATGGATATGTTTACTAAGTTGTAATATACATAGTTTTTGTAATAATACATGGAGAAAGTGTGATGTGAAGCATTGATACGATGAATCTGATGTAATCCGTTCTGGGGTTGTGCCGCGCAACATTTCTGCCAAGGTCTAAACCTGACGTAGAAAGTCCTTGGCGCCTGCACTAAACACAAGGAATAGGTTTAGGATATGTGCTGGGCACTGAGCTGCTGGAAATTCCCCCTGTTCACTTGTGGAGAGCATAAGGGCCTAAAGAGGCACAATTGCCATCCTATGCGGGAACTAATTCATGGCTTGTTTATTTCAGAGCCACACAAGCTCTTGATAAATCCCCCCTCAAAGTTTGTAGACTTTGATTGGCTTTGTAAACCATTGAATTTACCTAGTTATTTCTTGTTTTGTTGCGCTGAGTTAGAATGAATATACATGAGAAAGATGATAGAAAATATAAGATATGTACGGCTCATAACGAAAGTAGCACACTCCAGGGCGGCAATGGTTATGAAAAGTGAAAATGCTTTATTCCATGTCAGAAGAAACAACAAGGTACAGCAGCACGTTTCCGGCTCCCAATGAGCCTTTTCCAAAGCCAAGGACATATGTACCAGATACATATGTACACAATTACGGATCACATGATCAAAGGAACCCACTCCTGAATTAACATACGGGGCAGGATTTATCACGTGTCCTGAAAGTCTGAATATTTTCCAGTGCCCCTGGCACCAATCACAAGCCACAGCTTCATTTTAAATACGCAGTGATCATGACTTGTTAAAAGGGGGGCGGTGATTGGTGGCCATGGCAACTGGACATATCTGATTTCAGACCTGATAAATCTTGCCCCAATCGTGTCAGAAGTCCACAACAACATCATCCCCCTTACATTGCATAACAGATTCGATACAGAAAACTGGATAAAGGCTCGTGCATACATATACTGCTAGTGCATACTATTGCACATAAAGTGACAAGTGCAACAAGTATATTGCAGCATGTACAAGAAGAAAGGGTTAAAAAAAACACTGTAATCTCGTGTCTCTCACTCACCACCTCTCAGTGCACAAAGGGCAAGTAGTGCCCAGCGCAACGCCGACCACAAACGAATGAGGAACGCAGGTTCAAAAAATGGTGAAGTCTACTTGCGCATTACGGACTGTCAAAACAGTGCTGCAGATGAGGATGGCTTAGAGTAATGTCCCTGGCACCAATTGTGGGTCTGAGGACTAGTAGATTTTTTCACAATGCCCCAACGATATTCTGTGCCGGAAATCCAATAGTAAGCGCACTCCCATGGCGCCTAACCATGAATCCTCTCAAAGTATAGTTATAATATAATCTTATGCCGTATACCCATAAAAAGATAAGAAAAGCATAATTTGAGCGTTCCTAAAATGTTATTGCGGACCGGTGGGCAGAGGGAAGACAGCATCACATGAGAAGGGATGTGAGAATGGTCCCGATGTTGCCTTTAAATAACGTGATGCAATCTGCAAAATATTAATGACCATTAATGACAAATGATACAATATTAATATAGGTTATAACTATACAAGATATGTAAACATGTAGAGTCACTGCCAACCTATATCTCATAAGGGCATGAGAACTCCGCAAGTTAGACATATAACTATACATAGTATTAACCCATCATGTTTACTCTACTCAATTTAAAGTCGACATTGAAAACCCCTTGGGTCTCAAAGTTCTATGTGTGGACCACTGGCAATCCTTTCTTTTGAAATGCGTTCCTATCTCCACCTTTCCGTAATGGGCACATGATCAATCAATGGGAAACGTAAATCTCTTTCAATGGTCCTGCTCATAAAATGTTTAGACACCGGTAATCCCTTCTACATTGCGTAGTGTGTATCTATTTTTATTGAATCTACTTAGAATTCAAGGTTCCGTTTTCCAATGGAAAGAAAACGCAACGGGCAGCTCAACATGTGATAACAAAACACCTAGCAAGGTGCATGAGAGCCTCTGTTCATCGTTTACAGTTTGATACAGGTGCGGCGGGGAAAGATCCCCTGTTCAACTGTCCGAATATGGATCGGATTTTACTAGGCGGTCTTTAATGGATTGGGATCTGCGATGGAGAAAAGGGGGGGATTTGGGAATTCACACCGGACAGGATTGCCTGACAGCTTAGACCATGTTCCCGAAATATTGGAAATAGCGAGTGCTCTGCTCGTTGTATGTGACACAAATTGTATTCTATTTGCACTGGAATTTTTAGTGGAGGTATTAATTGGTAGACCGGTCGATTTCTGTGTTTGGGTCAAATTTAATTTTCATGACTCTGCTGGGGGTAACCCCGTGCGGAAGAATTTATTGCCTTGTTGTTAAATTAGTAGTCGTTTTGGTAGGTAAAGGAAATAATGGGGCATATTTATCATACGCTGAACACTCGTGCGCCGTGAATGTAACCCCGCCCGCCCGCGCTATTCGCAGGCACCATACATCCATATGCCTGCGTAAAAAACAAAACGCAGCTGGCGACTTTTCATCATCAAGTTGCGGCAGCAGCAAGTGGCCGGCCTCGGGGAAAAAATGCCTGCCCGGCCGTGGACTGCCTGTACGAAAAATGAGAGCCACTGACATATATGTTTCTGGGGTAAAGGAAAATAGAAAAGGACAGGAATAAGTGTTCAGGGCTTAAAAGAGAGGGATAACTATGGCACTTGCCATTGTTACTGGAATACTGCTGTGCTGCTTATCATAACTACATGACTATTTTACCACAAGCAGGTGGAAGGAGCCTCTGCAGCTGAAGCGCAAGCTGAGGAAGGCCAATGTAGAGAGAGGGCAGCTCAAAGCACTCTGGTACTTGTGGTAAACGGCCCCTCTCAGTGCGAGCATGCAACTCCTAGGCCCCTCCCAATTGGGGTTTATGTGTAGCATAGAAGAGGGCTAAATAAGCATCAATAAAACAAATGAAACTCTGATATACTATATGTTCCATTATGAATATTTTGCTAATACTTATAGCACAGTTGGGAGCTTTAAAAAAAAAAAAACTTGTGTCATGGCATAACCGGGGTGGCATGGGAGGGCCGTTTCATTTCAAATGGTTTACTGCAATTTTAAATGTTGGTCCCAATCATTCAAATGGCAGTATTGATATACCCTTTTTTTGAATATTACATTTTTTAAAAAATACAGCCCTTTAGTATCACAAATAATATATTATCTAAATTCTGGTACTCATCTACAGATATACTATATCATACACACGATTATATAAGTATGGAATAGTAGAAAATGGCACAAGACCAAACGTTCCTCAAGTAACTTGTAGGCTGTGTCACAGCAGTAATGGCCTCATAGCCAGTACAGATACAGATAGCTCATTACAGCACAGATGAACATAAATAAAAACTAACTTTTATTTCTCCATCAATTATTTAAAAAAATTTTGCCCCAATTGTTGACCAACACTTACTAACTATGTTTTGGTTTACCGCAATAACGCAGAGTAAGTCGTGGTTGCGCAATAACCTCTGTCCAAATGTTCTGGAGTTATTTAAATCCTGCCGTAAGTCTGTGTCTTGAACCTGAAAGAACATCTCCGGAAAACAGGGGAAGTTTTATCTGCATGCAGAAATATACAGCAGGAGATGAAGTCAGGAGTCACACCATTGGCACGGATACCCATACAAGCCCAATTGCGACCTAACAACTCAGATTTTGCTCCCTGCCTTAACAACGGGCAGTCCCAATCTGACCCTTTGACTGCTCTATCCTTGCCATAATCATTCATCCAAGGAAGTACTCATCCGGGCGTCTGAGGTATAGGAGCCGGAATAGAGGGGTAGAAATGTGAACCCCAACCAATGGTCAACGTCAGGTATAAGCTGTGACTGGCACTGTGCTGGTAGTTTTGCCCGTAGCCCTAGTGCAATCTCTCCTGGTGTTTTACTTGACGCGCATGCTCCAGGTGGCGCCTTTTGTGGCGGTGTACCCCGTTGGCCCTAACGCTTTCCCTGACCAGCAGCAGCTCTCTCCCTAGCGGCATCCAGACACAGAATGATCCGAGCAGCGCGGGCAGCGGCTAGTCTATCCCAGGGTCACCTGATCTGGCCAGCCAACCACTGCTATCGACGTGTAAGGGTACCACGTCATGCTGGGTGGAGTGCAGAGTCTCCTGGCTTGTGATTGGCTCTGTTTCTGGCCGCCAAAAAGCAAAACGGCGGGAGCTGCCATTTTCTCGAGCGGGCGAAGTATTCGTCCGAGCAACGAGCAGTTTTGAGTACGCTAATGCTCGAACGAGCATCAAGCTCGGACGAGCATGTTCGCTCATCTCTAGTTATGACCACTCTAAGGTGAATAGGATTCTGATTGGTTGGAGTAAGGCCACTGGGAAGAGGTTAATATTTTCATTGGAGGTGGTAAAACTGATAAGAGGATAGCATTCGGATTGACTGGTATGTGACCATTGAGAAGGGGTTAACCATTTTACTGACCGAAGTATGACAGGGAGGACATTCTGATCGGTGGGGGGTATGACCACAGAGAAGAGGATAACATCCTGATCAATGGTGGTACAACCAGTGAGAAGAACATAACATTCTGATAGATAAGGGTTCAGTTACAAAGCAGAAATTCTGTTAGTGAGTGACCCTAATGTTCAATAACATCTGTAGTGCCTGGAGAAAGGGTGGACCCAACACTATGCCGTGTCCACCAGGTATTGTCGAGAGTCAGGGTCTGCAGTGAACAATTTCCTTCTTTGCTGAAGAAAATCAGGTGGAAAGCAATACAATCAAATCACAGGGATGACTTCTCCAATCTCTTCCCAGGTAGATGAAGGGCTCTATGCTGAGGAAAGGCCTGGGCCAGCTGTCCCTCTCTTTCTCAGAAGCCCAGTGTCTATGGCAGAGTATCCCCGTCTCAGCTTCTTCTTCTGGTTGCTCAGGTTGACTGGCAGTCCTCTCCTCCGAGCTGTGTTCCCTAACTGCAAGACACTAAGGATTAGGACAATTCTCTTTATATACATACATTTTAGCACAAAAACAATTACCAAGCATTATCCCATAGACTTACTAATATTCTATGGCAGCAAGATTCTAAACAACTTTCCAGACAGCACCTGTCATGTCTTAAAGTCAAACTTTCTTCTTGTCTGTTTTTCTTCTGCAGAACAGTCTGTACCATAGATGTGGAAATTACTGTTTTCTCTGATGGACAGAGATACACAGTCAGAAATGTCTCTCAATGTTGATTAACCCTATGTACTAGTCTTTACAGACACAATACTAATAAACATAATGGGGCACATTTACTTACCCGGTCCATTCGCGTTCCAGCGGCGGCTTCTCGGACGAGCGTTCGGGTCTTCCGGCGCTTCATGAAGGTCATGCGCCCGATGTCCACCAGGTGTTGCTGCTGCGCCGAGGTACGCCAAGTTGCGTCGGAGTTCACTGATCTCTTCCTGGTGCATTGTTTTAAATGCGGCGGTTTTTCCAAATCCGTCGGGTTTTCGTTCGGCCACGCCCCCCGATTTCCGTCGAGTGCATGCCAGCGCCGATGCGCCACAATCCGATCGCGTGCGCCAAAATCCCGGGGCAATTCATGGAAAATCGGCACAAATCGGAAATATTCGGGTAACAGGTCGGGAAAACGCGTATCGGGCCCTTAGTAAATGACCCCCACTGTATGTAACAAAACACTATAGATTAATGCAAAGTAACCATTGATGTAAAATAAAGTAAGAAGTGCTGAGTTTGCATAAGGGAAATATTCAAATGTTCTCAAATATCCAAAGTGCAATGTTCCTCTGTTACAGGGCACAACACATCTCCGAAAGAGGCTACTGATCTTTTCATGAACCTATGAGAACCATCATTTATGCTAGAAGCGCCATCCACTGGAGAATATTCTTGCATTTATTTTGGATCCAAGGCGGCCATCTTGAAATCCACAATCTTTAGTAAGTGTTTTAAGTTTTTGACTTGTTTTATACTCCAGAGTAGTAGATGCTACTGGTGCACGTTCAAAGAGTTAACCCTCTGAAAAAATATAAAAAATTATGAAAAATATTAAAAGTTAACACCCAATCAAATCACCCCCCTTTCCCTAGAACGGATATAAAACATAACAAACAGTAAAATCACAGCCTATTAGGTATCGCCGCGTCCCAAAATCGCCGATCTGTCAAAATATAAAACGAGGTTACGCCGGCCGTGCGGACCTCCGAGGCGGATGGCCGGGAATGGCGCCCCAAATGTCCGAGATGCGACTTTTATAACCTCTTTTACATAAACATAAAAATGAAAATAAAAAAATGATCAAAAGTCGCACAGACCTCAAAATGGTAGCAATGAAAACGTCGCCTCATTTCGAAAAAACATGACCCCTCCACATTTTCCGTGCGCCACAAGTATGAAAAAGTGTATAGGTAGAAGATGGCAAAAATTTTTTTTTCTTTTTTGTAGTCACATTCGTTTAATTTTTGAAAAATGTATATAAAACACAATAAAACCGATATAAATTTGGTATCACCGCGAATCGCCACCGAACCAAAGAATAAAGAGTAGGCATGTTATTTGGAGCGAAGAGTGAAAGTCGTAAAAACTGAGCCCACAAGAACGTGACGCACGTGCGTTTTTTTTTCAATTTTTCCACATTGGAATTTTTTTTCAGCTCTCGCAGTACACGCATGTTAGAAAAATAACATTACGGGAAAGGTAAAATTTGTTACGCACAAAAAAGCCCTCACACAGGTCTGTACACGGAAAAAGGAAAAAGTATGGATTTTGGAGTTGGAGAGTAGGATTGGAGAGTGAGAAATGAGCCGGAAAACCCCCGTCCTTAAGGGGTAATTAATAAGATCTAAAACTATATTTATAAAGTCAGTTTTAAAATATATATATAAAAGCTATATTTTCAAGTCAGTTTTATGTTCAAATTATTGACATTTAGATCCTGGAGAAATTTTTCCAGATGTTTATGTATCTATACCAATGGAGTATGGCCTCGTGTCCTGAGGTCTGAAACACGACTTCTCTTTCCTACACTCCAAGCAACAGGTTGGCATAGGATGGGGCGCATGTGGCCCCCATCGCTATTCCTCGGAGCTGTAGGAAGAGACGGTCCTTAAAAGTAAAATAATTATGGGTAAGTGCAAAATGCTAAATTGTCATGACAAACTCTGGGTCTGGATCAAGATTTAGCATTTCTAAAAAGAATCTTGAGGCTCGTACTCCATGGTCATGTGCTATTGATGTGTACAGGGACTCCATGTCACATGTCACCAAAAACATGTCCCTAACTAAGTGCAGTCCATTAAGACGCCTCAACATGTCAGTAGTGTCTTTAATAAAAGATGGAAGGGTTTCGTCCACAAACCTGCAGATACTCTCACACAGGCCGCCTATGCCAGAGACAATAGGGGACCTGGTGGTTTCTCTGCACGTTTGTGGACCTTCGGTAGTAGATAAAAAGTGGGCTTCACAGGAAAGTCAACCATCAGTCCTTCTGCCATTTTTGGTGAGATTGTCTGTTGCAGGACAGAGTCCATGATCAATTTGTCTAGTTCCATTTTGAAACGCTTTGTTGGGTCTGGGTCCAAACGTTTGGAACAATTAGTCATGCAGAACTGACGGAAGGCCTCTTCTTCATACATATATACAGGCCAGATCACAATGTTCCCTCCCTTGTCGGCTGGTTTTATTACTAGATCTTTCAGACCTTTTAGTAGTCAAATAGCCAATCTTTGGGCTCCAGTGAGATTAGAGTGAGAAGTGTGATGTGGAATAAGCATCTTAAGGTCTTTCTTGCGATCTCCTGTACAAATGTTTGGGGACATGGATGTAGGATTGGATGTAGCCTTCTGCCCTTTCAAGAAAGTACACAGATCATTGTGAGCCTGTCTCTCAGTAGGAGAGAGTGGTACCGGGTCAAAGCTAGTCTCATCAAAATGTTTTTTGAAAAGGAGTTTACGAGTAAATAGAGCCAAGTCCTTAATAGTGTTAAATACATTTGACTTTTCAGTTGGAGAGAAAGAGAGGCCGTTCTGTAAGACTTCAATCTGTGACTGTGTCAAGGTGTGTTCAGATAAATTAATTACCTTTAGGTGTTCTCGCTCCTGTTGTCCCTGCCATTCTGTCATGTGCCTTTTTGTTGTTCAGGGTGTTCTGAGATTGAAGGTGATAGTAAAAGGTACCGCCAAACAGAAAATAATTGTGAATGAAGAGGAACTCTAAAAACGTGAGGGTGAAGTGATTGTGATCTGCAAAAAAAACGTTTCACTGCTGTCAGGGCTAAGTGATGTCTAATATTTGAATATAGGCCTTCAACATCAAGACTGGCCCGGTATGTTCCAGGGTGTACAGTAATGTCCTGGAGTTTCTTGATAACATCCTTGGTGTCTCAGGTAAGATGGAAGAGTGGTCACTAATGGTCTCAGGTTGATGTCTACATATTCGCTGCTGCCCTGCGTTAAGTTCTCTGTCCCTGAGATGATGGGACGTCCAGGGATTGGTGTGACTCTTTTGTGGACCTTTTGTAATGCATGGAATGTAGATAGCGTAGACTTCTGATTAAGAAGATAATTGTAATCGTCTTTAGAGATCAGATTGTTTTCCAGGGCTTCATCCAGGATGACTGTCAGTTCTGACAGAAATTCCATCATGGGATCTCGAGGAAGGATCTTATACGTTTCCTGGTCTCTCAATAGACGTCTTACCATTTCTATGTATTGGTCCTGGTCCATAACTACAGTATTACCCCCTTTATCAGAGGGTTTCAATACTATCTTGGTGTTGGATTGTAATCTTGACATGGCTAGTTTTTCTTGTTGTCTTAGATTTGGAGCTATTTTTATGTTATGTGGACGGATTTTCTTAATCTCCCTCGTGACCAATTGGACAAAAGTATCGATCTTGTGAAATTGAGCAAAAGGTGGTGTCATTTTGGATCTGGGTTTTAGGGCCGTAAGTGGTGGATTAATGCCTCGAGGGGGGGTTATATTATCCTCTTCTAAATTCTGGAGTGTTTGTTTCGCTCTCTCATTTCTCCAATCTGCAGTTTTCTCTGGGTTGTTTTCTTTTAAGAAATGTTTATGTAAGGCTAATTTTCTGGCAAATAAATTGATATCTTTCACCCAGAGAAAGCTATCAAAATGAGGAACAGGAGTAAATAATAAGCTTTTCGCTTTTCTGCCATTTTGAAAAATTCAATTAATAGTGATCAAGGCCGTACAGTCATAAAAATTGTAGCATTGAAAACATCAAAAGTCAAAATAAATGACACCACGCACACGTTTTATTTTTTGTAAATGTATGAAAACATTATAAAACCTATATAGATTTGGTAACCCTATGTTCGTACTAAGGTAGACATGTCATTTGGGGCTCTTAGTGGAAGCCCACAAGAAAACGTTGCAAAAGCGTTTTTCCCTCCAATTTCACTACGTTTGGAACTTTTCTCCCGCTTCCCAGTACATGGCATGGAATATCAAATACTGTCACTATGAAGTGCAATTTGTTATACAGAAAACAAGCTTTCATACAGCTCCTCAAATGGAAAAATAAAAAAAGTTATGGAATTTTGAAGTGGGGAGTGAAAAATTAAAGTAAAAAAACTAAAAGGGCCTGGTGGTCGTTAAGGGGTTAAACAGGGAGACACTTCTATAAAAAACTTCTACAAACAAGTTGTCCAATAGTGGGTTATTTAGGTCCCTAAAGGCCAGTTACATTAGGGTTGATGGGACAATCAGGAGGGTTAATTTTGGAATCTTTTCCCTCATATACTCGAAAATGGTGGGTAAAGCCACTGCTACTTTTGCAGACCTTATAAACTTTCATACCATATTTGTCTCTTTTGCTAGGGAGATAGTTTAATTTTTAATCTTCTCTTGAATAACACTAAGGATTCGTCATTTTCCATTTTTTTATCAGGTGTATACACCTCCGCAAATGTTAAATCAAAATGTTTGATGAGAGACCTAATTTTCACTTGCTTTGGGGGCATAGTGAGTTGTCATTACAACGAATTACAGCCTCAAAGCGCTTGTGCTTCATCAGGTACCGATATACAGGGGTGTCATACTGTACATACAGACCAATATGATCTTATCGTTTGTTGTTTTACAGGGCCTTTTTTCAATAGAAGTCCCCAAAATATCAGCATTTCTGCCTTGTCAACTGGCTTCCACATGTTACCTCGAACGTAAAGCAATTCAGGATGTGTAGCCAAAATCAAAATACAAATTTGTTTGTTCAACTATTATATGAATCTGCGGACAGCCATTCTTGGTCATTCCCACTAGTACTAGGCTGACTGTCGCTCCGCTTTGGTTGCCTTCTACAGGTTCATTACTGTCTTTAGATGATGATGAGTGAATGAAAAGTTCCTCATCAATCTTACTTGCGGTATCTGTGTCTGAACAGATAATTGCATTGGCTTCTCCTGTCGTAAACATCCGCTGAGCCATTTGCTGAGACATGCAAAAAGTATATATATCCTTCAAGCTCAATATTGGCCACAGCAGCCATCTTATTACAAACAACATTTAACGAATAACATAACATCTTTATAAAATTTCTTTCACATATTAACCCCCAAACATTCAACTCTAATAGGAGGAGATCCTTGGAACTACAAAAGAGAGGATGCCATTCTGCCCAGCAACTGATATTTTACCCTCAACCGCCACCTCTGGTTCGAGAGCACCGTACCCCCATGCAAAATGGCTAAAACTCCCCCAATTTTGAACCACTCCCCAGGTCACCACCAGGCAGGAGTCCAAAACCCCACATAATATCCAGGAGAAATTTTTCCAGATGTGACGTGGAGCCCTGCCATATAAAAAGCACATCGTCGATGTATCTATACCAATGGAGAACGGCCTCATGTCCTGAGGTCTGAAACAAGACGTCTCTTTCCTACACTCCAAGGAACAGGTTGGCATAGGATGGGGCGCAGGTGGCCCCCATCGCTGTTCCTCGGAGCTGTAGAAAGAGACGTCCTTCAAAGTAAATAACTAACAGTAAGTGCAAAATGCAAAAGTTTCGTGACAAACTCTGGGTCTGGATCAAGATTTAGCATTTCTAAAAAGAATCTCGAGGCTCGTACTCCATGGTCATGTGCTATTGATGTGTACAGGGACTCCATGTCACATGTCACCAAAAACATGTCCCTATCTAAGTGCAGTCCATTAAGACGTCTCAACTTGTCAGTAGTGTATTTAATAAAAGATGGAACGGTCAACCATCAGTCCTTCTGCCCTTTTTGATGAGATTGTCTGTTGTAGGAAAGAGTCCATGATCAATTTGTCTAGTTCCATTTTGAAACGCTTTGTCGGGTCCGAGTCCAAACGTTTGGAACAATCAGTCATGCATAACTGACGGAAGGCCTCTTCTTCATACATATGTACAGGCCAGATCACAATGTTCCCCCCCTTGTCGGCTGGTTTTATTACTAGATCTTTCAGACCTTTTAGTCTCCAGTCTTTAGTCAACCTTTGGGCTCCAGTGAGATTAGAGTGAGACGTGTTATATGGAATAAGCCTCTCAAGGTCTTTCTTGACCAATTTGTAAAAAATCTCCACAGATGGACATGCCGACAAGGGGGGAAAATACTGGGATCTGCTGTACAAATGTTTGGGGACATTAGGACTGGATGTAGCCTCTTGCTCTTCCAAGAAAGTACACAGATCATTGTGAGCCTGTCTCTCAGTAGGAGAGAGTGGTACCGGCTCACAACTAGTCTTATCAAAATGTTTTTTGAAAAGGAGTTTACGAGTAAATAGAGCCAAGTCCTTAATAGTATTAAATACATTTGACTTTTTAGTTGGACAGAAAGAGAGGCCGTTCTGTAAGACTTCAATCTGTGACTGTGTCAAGGTAAATTAATTACCTTTAGGTGTTCTTGCTCCTTTTGTCCCTGCCATTCTGTCATGTGCGTTTTCGTTGTTGAGGGTGTTCTGAGATTGAAGGCGGGACCAGCTTCTCTAGAGTCCACTTTGACGCAGTGCGATGAGATTACAAGAAGACACACTGATTCCTATCTGGAATGTCTGAACTGGTAAGGCTGTCCCTATGTTTTGCATGTGCTCAATTTACATCCCCTAAATAAAATTCACACTATAGCCCCCCCGACATGTTTCGCCAAAACAATGGCGTCCTCAGGGGTGCCGGGGCTACATATGAGCGCTACAGGTGGCAAGTCAGTTCTTTAAAGACTGTCTCTGATGTCAGAGATGCCTGACTTGTACAGTATTGGCCTTCCTTAACGCAGGCATCCAATAGGTAACAACTACCAAAAAATTAATGGATCCCATCGGAGCCAGATACTTACCATGTCACTAAGTGCATGCGGGATCACTTAGTGTTTTACTTGCAGCCGGTAAATCGGTACTAAGGAACTTGCGCTTGTACTTAGTAAATTGAGGAATGTGTAATGCGCATGCGTGTGGACTTAGAAAACCAGAGATCACACCGCTGGACTGCGGCTGAGTCGGCATCTCCCACAAAGATTAATGGAATACTCGCAACTATATTTTAATATCATTATTAGAGATGAGCGAGCACTAAAATGCTCCAATGCTCGTTACTCGGGTCGAACTTTTCCCGATGCTCAAGTGCTCATATCGAATAACGAACCCCATTGAAGTCAATGGGAGACCCGAGCATTTTTCACTGAAAGAACACATTGAAAGAAGGGTATAAAATGTGGGATTATATTTTAATGTATGTATGTATTTGTCATGTAATGTAATGCAATGCAATCAACACAGTAAGCTATTTTTTGTAGCAAAAACTTTTTAAATCTAACTATAGACCCAAAAAAATAAAATTTACAAGTCATAAAACTCCTTCACGTAGGACTGGCTATGTCCCTCATAGGGTTGAAATCTGCCAGGTGGAGGTGGAGGAGGAGGAGTAGGGCTGTGAGGTATTTGGCCTACAGCCTGCTCCCGATTTTTATCTAACAGGACACCAAGCCAATTTTTTTGGCTGCTGGGGCCATATTTCCAAATTTGTAAAACAGCAAAAAGTGCTGCTTTACAACTGCCCCTTTCTTCTATGGGAATACTTTGTAATTCTGGCACCAATGCCCGCATGTAGACATCTTCAGGGGTGTCCTCCCTCCGTTGCCTAAGCTGATGCAGCACCTCCACTAGAGCCTCAGTAGCAACACATGTGACAACAGCAGTGACTTCCTGTGGCCTGCGGCGTCTCCGTACTGGTGAAGTCGGTGCTGATGTTGCAGGTGGTGAAGCCTCTGAAGCCAATTCGCTGTGCTCCACAATATGTTCACCCTCTTCTTGGGAAGACACCTGCACAGGCACTCCTGATGTGAAGTTATCTGATGTTCTGTGGGGAGACATATTCAATGGATTCCCGTCCACCATGCAGAATGAATGTTACTGGAAGAGGGATACAATTCTGCATGTTGGAGAGATTACACCTCTAGACATAAAGGACATCTTTAACATGTGGCAACATTAATAAATACTTACTCTCCCACATCCATCGCTCTGTCCAAAAAACTGAGGAATTTGGTATATATGTACGGCCTCTTCTGCAGTCTCCCACTACCACTTTTTTGTTTTTGATTTTTCTCACGCTTGTACTGGTCTCTTGCCAAGACCCAACGTGTGGATATCTTATGAACTGCATGGAAAAAAAAGGGGTTCAGAGGCATAATGCACAATGCTGCATGGGTGACGTACATAAAGCACAATGCTGCATGGGTGACGTACATAAAGCACAATGCTGCAGGGGGTAACATGTGGGGTGACATGCATGTTGCACAATGCTGCATGGGTGACGTACATAAAGCGCAATGCTGCAGGGGGTCACATGTATTATGGAACATGGTAGGACACACAAGCAAATCACACTCACCAAGAGCCAGTTTTTGTTTTGAAGTGCTTGCAGCGCTCCATTCCTCTGGTACTAGTTCGGCGGTCACCTCTTCCCATGCCTGATGTCTTAGACTCCAGTTCGAATACTGTTCCTGGCGCTTATCCCATAAAATAAAGATTAGCCTGGACCAGTGAGATAAGCTTCTCCATAGATAGGAAAGACATGCTTGCAGAATCAAGATAGCAGGCCTGCAAATGTACTTCTGTCACCATGCCCCCTTCTTCAGGTCACCATGGATATGGCCCATATAAACGGGAGCCATACGGTGCAGCACGTATTTAGCCCGTATTTTTGCATTCCCATTCATTTCTATGGCGCGTACGGGACCGATATACGGGTGAAAATAGGACATGCTCTATATTTTTCTACAGGCAGAATACGGTACAGTACGGTACGGGGAATATACGGGCTATATAAATGATCAGATTCTAGGCATAAGCTTGCGGTCAGGATTTACATACAAAGACTGTCCAACACAGTCATACTATCACGTGCAAAGCCTATGAAAAAGTTGACTGCAAGCTGACTGACAATAAATGACAGTTGTGCAAACATTTGAACACACATTGGCTTTAGCAGCCCAATGGGTAAATTACTTGAACGTTTAACGATACAAACGATGTATATAGGAACTGGCTACATGTGGTAGCACGAAAAATGTCCATTTTTCTTGGGAGAAAAAGGCATAGATATTGCAAACAAAATGTCCATTCCTGAAAATGAAAAACATTCAGAGCAAAACAAAGTCAATCGCAACTTTTCCTCTATGGCAGTTGGCTAAAAGTCTCTCAGAATTCTTTAAGGATAAGTCCATCTTCTGGGCACAGCCCTTGATGTGGGAAAAAGTGCGGATGAAGGGTCTCCTCTGGATGTAGAGGGACAGAATCCTTCGTAGAGATTTCTGCGTCAGCAGAGGTTGATGCTAACATAGCAAATAACAATGGTAGACAGTTCAAGGAGAGTCTCTTGGCTGAGATAAATAAATAAGGGGGAGAGTCCTAGGATAGTCTCTAGCTCAATGAGGTATATGTGGGGCTCAGCCCAACTGGGAATCAGCAGAAAGATATATACAATATATACACAGTACCTGTTAAGGGCTACAGCCCATCAAGCGTTACTCTTTATCAGAGTGGCCTGAAATAGCAGTGAGTACCTCAGGATCGGTGAAGCAGACTTTCTTCGGCTTCCGACCTTTGTGCTGGGGCAGCTGGTATTCCTGCAGGTACGCAGGAGGTTTCCCTTTTTCTCTCGCTGAGATCTCCTGAGCTCCTGTTACAATTTCCTTGTCATCTCCGGAATCAGGCACTGGTGTAGGAATCTCAGGCGCCTCAGAGGCCACGGGGGCAACAGGTTCTGGGACAGGGTCATCCTCCACAGGCAGCAGCATTGGGGACTGCAGTAGGGATGGTGACCTCTTCGAAGTAACTCTCACTGGAGTAGAGACAACCATACAGAATTGAGGCACAGTCACAAGTTCAAGAAAACTAGGAGTGGATGAACACAAAGGGGCTCTCGCAGCCACACTCGGTCTCTGGGGGCAAGAGGCTCAGCGCAGGCATTGCGGTCAAAGTCTCTTTTTTGTTAGTCTCAGGCTTCCTCCACCCGAAGGTCCACAATTTCTCTGGCATCTGCCAGGCGCCTCTGGTGTTCCTTGGACCTAATCAGTCTGGGGCGTAGAGATTGGGAATGAGGGGATTCCATGTCCAAGGCCATATCGGAAGGGAGATGGCCATGTCTCCCGAACATCAGGTAGTAGGGAGTGTATCCTGTGGAGCAATGGGTCGTGTTATTGTACAAGTATACTAACTCCGGTAGCAGTTTTGGCCAGTCAGCCCTTTTCGCAGGGGTCAGGGTCCACAGCATATTGATGAGAGTCTGGTTCATCTTCTCGCAGAGTCTATTGCCCTGCGGATGGTAGGCTGTGGTTCTCAGCTTCTTGCAGCCATAGAAGGTACACAGCTCCTGGAACACTTGTGACTCAAATGCGGTTCCCTGGTCGGTAAGGATTTTATCCGGACAGCCATAGGGGAGGATGAAGCTCTTCCACAGGGCCGCTGTGGTGGTCCTTGCGGACAAGTCTCTGACTGGTATGGCGACCACAAATTTAGTGTAGTGGTCTATGACGGTCATGGCGTATGTGTGACCGGACCTGCTGGGCTCCAACTTCACATGATCCAGAGCCAGGATCTCCAGAGGACGTTGGCTCACAATGGGATGTAGAGGGGCCCTTTGATTGTGTCGCTCTCCTCGAGCGATGGCGCTGGCTGGGCATTCCTGGCACCAGGCCTCGATGTTGGCTTCATGTTCACCTAGGAGAAGCGCTTCCGAAGGGTGTCTTCAGTCTTCTGAGTGCTAAAGTGTCCGGACTGGTCGTGATACATATCCAGCACTATCCTGGCGTCCCTCCGGGGAATCACAATCTGGTGCAGACAGTCATAGGTGATAGGATCCATAGTTCTCCTTTTCAGCAGGCTCTGATGCATACTCAGCTTCTTCCTCTGGCCCCACAATTGGGACAGCTCTCCTCCAACGAATCCTTTCAGGCACTCGCCCACTGGACAGAGAGTCCATAATTTCTCCTATGGCGCGGCTATCAGCCTGCAGACTCATCCAGAGGTTTTTCTCTGCAGGTGGCGCAGACTCTTCTGGTGAAGTAGCGGGTACTGCTTCTGAGGGTAAGGAATAAACTCTCTGGGCCTCTTGGCGCACAAACCAGGCATAGAACGCCGGCATCTCCACATCTTCCCATTGAGCATCCGTGGAGGGTCCCTCCCACTGGTCAGCGAGTCGGGACAGAGCATCAGCATTGTCGTTTGTCCTGCCGGCCCGGTACTTGATAGTGAAATTGAAGTTTGTTGTCTGTGAAGACAGTGAAGAAGGAAGCAGCTAGGTAATCCTTGAACTTTTCAGTCACAGCCCAGACTAACGCCAGAAACTCTAACTTGAATGAGCTGCAATTCTGGTCATTCTGTTCCGGTTCTCGGAGGGAACGGCTGGCGCAGGCTATGACCCTTTAAGTTCCATTCTGAAGCTGGGACAGTACAGCTCCTATTCCATGCTTGCTGGCATCGTTGTAGAGGGTGAAAGGCAGACTGTAATCTGGGTATCCCAACACTGGAGGCTCAGTCAGCCTTTGCTTCAGCATTTGGAAAGCTGCTTCTCGTTCTGCTGTCCATTCGATGGCCCTCTTTCGGCAGTCCCCTTAGGAGTTCTTGCAGGGGGGCCGCCAGCTGAGCAAACTTCGGGATAAATTGCCTGTAGTAGCTGGCAAATCCAAGGAAGCTCTTGATGTCCCGGATAGTAGATGGGGTAGGCCAGTCGTGGACAGCTGCAATTTTTTCTGGGTCTAACTCGATTCCATCAGCGCTCACCACATGCCTTAGGTACTTCATTCTGGGCTGTAATAGATGGCACTTGGAGGGCTTGACCTTCAACCCATGCTGAGTCAGGATTTGGAAGACTTCAGCCAGATGTTGGAGGTGTTCTTTGTAGGTCTTGGAATAGATGATGATATCGTCCAAGTATAGCAGGACGGTCTCGAAGTTCCGATGACCCAAACATCTCTCCATTAACCGTTGAAACGTGCCTGGGGCGTTGCATAAGCCGGAAGGCATGTTGCTGAACTCGACCACTGCGGAGGGTGGTCACTTGAGAGCTGGTATCAATTACGGCCGGTAGGGTTACTCCGTTGATGGCCACATGAACCATTGGGGCGAGTCCCCACGAACCTGGGCATCCAGTTGGAATCTCAGGGACTTAGAGGTTCTTAGAGGTAGCTTCAAGGGTTTGTCGTTTAACTGACAACATCCATTCTCTTCATGCCCATATTTACGACAGTAGCTGCATCGCAGTCTGGGTTCGTTCTGCCTCCAGGTGTTTAAGGATTTTGCCATCCTTGGTTGCGGTTTGACTGGGGAGTCACAGGGGGTGCTTGACTGTAACAAGTTCTCTGGTGGCTTCCTCCTCTTGGGGGAGCGGTTGCTTCCAATTGGGCCAGTCGGTCAAGCATTTTACTCATGGTGTCTGCCAGGGTGGTGACCTGTTCTGCTAGGGCAGCAAATTCCGCAGACGTGGGAGGCGGTGCTGTCGGTTGTGCTGGATGACAAGCTAGAGTGGTATCCTCCATTTCCACAGGTTCAAATTCCTTCTGTGGTCCAGCAAGCAGACGTTCCCCTAGTATGTCGATGGCAATCTCCTTGAACTCAAATAAAGAGGCCTGGGCATGTTGAAGAGACAGCATCTTTAGCTGACATTTGTGATGCCTAACCAGAAGTCCATTAATGAATTGCTCCCGCAGGGTTTGGTCAGAATTCTCAGCCTCTTTAGGATCAAGGCGGATGATAGCCTGCCATATCTCCAGTAGGGAGAGGGCAAAGTATCTGAGGGACTGTTGAGGTTTCTGTCTTTCCCCAAAGAACTTCTTCTTCAGCTCAGAGACAGTACATTTTTCAAAGGTGTTGTGCAGTCTATTGAGGATTTGGTTCACATTCTGGCGCTGTTCTCGGGGCCAAGAAGAGCGGGTCCCTTTAATTGCCCGGTTAGAATGCCCACTTTCTGTTCTTCTGTGAGCGGACACAAAGTAAAGGTGGCTAGCAACTTGGCTCTGAATTCAGAGAGAGTGTTCAATTCTCCTTCGTAGTGGGGTAACCAGGGGGCTCCCAGATAGTAGGGCATAGTCAGGGGCATAAGGGTGGTAGCCCCGGTGACATTGGCTGCAATAGGGCTGGACGGGCTCTCTGGAGGGTCTAATATGCTCCTATACCCCGAGGAGGCATTTTAACACAAAAGTGTCATCTAAAACCATATCAAACCAGAAGTTCAGGTCCATGGATTAACATCATGGTAATATTGAAAACCTGTATATTGTGCATTTAGCTGTGGGTAAAGGTCTCTGATTTTGCTTACGACACACACTGGAATAGGGACTCTGTTATGTATGTACCCACAGGGTGAAACAGCAATATGCAGCCAGACGTAATGCTCTGGGTGGAATAATAAAAGCTAGAATATTAAATTGTATTAAAACATCAAATAACGAAGTATAACTTATTTTGAAAGAACTACAAATAATTTTATTCTATAATAATTACTGACCGATTATCATTTCTATCATAATAATGGCGGTGTTGGGGTCTGATGAAGGTTCTTACAGTACACTGCTCTATACAGCCAGCATCTTCACTAATGCATTTTTCATTTACACCTGGAATTTCGTGTAATTCCTTAGGTTCTTTACAACAAAAACTCTCAGATACACTTGGCCTAGTGTGACACAGGGTACAGGAACACCAGGCCGTGCTAAGAAGTCTTTCTTCAGGATCCCCCTCTGGTTCTGGTCTTTCTTCCCCAGGGCCCCAACCTGGATCATTTTGGAAGCAATATCCATTATGTGAATCCCCTTGGTCAGATGTATCACACAGACTTGATATTAGCCACTGTAGTTCCTAAAAAGAGAAAGAAATAAAAATGACAAATAGATTTTTATTATCAGTTAAGCTGTCGCCCTATAGCTTTGGGGACCAATTGCCAGTCATACACAGGGTTTGGTGGCTTTACTGATAGTAATGGCTCATGGTGTAGATGATCGCTGCCGTGATGGTTGTTCTGGCTTCTAAACATCTGCCTAGTAAAAATTGTTAAGTTGACATTTTATGTTCCGCAATCAGGTTGTGTTGTGACCTGGATTAGGAGCATCACAAGCCAATAAGGCATCTTTCCCCCATATGAGGAGACAAGTAGTATGAACAATACATAAAAGAGGTCACACTAACATTTTTCTAGAAGGGTAATAATACTCATCTTACTATTTTTGGGGAGTATTTTTAGCCGAGGAGGAGTATGAAATTTTCAGTAACACAAATATATATAAGTAGGGGCGGCACGGTGGCTGAGTGAGTAGCGCTTCTGCCTTGCAGCGCTGGGGTCCTGGGTTCGAATCCGACCAAGGGCAACATCTGCAAAGAGTTTGTATGTTCTTTCCGCGTTTGCGTGGGTTTCCTCCGGGTACTCCGGTTTCCTCCCACACTCCAAAATATACTGTTAGGTTGTTTAGATTGTGAGCCCCATGGGGACAGGGACCAATTTGACATGCTTTGTGCAGCGCTGCGTAATCTGTGTTCGCTATATAAATAAAGAATTATTATTATTATTATAAGTCATTTCTGTATATAATGTTATTAAACAGCATTTATACAAGAAAATCATCTGAGTCAGTATCTTCTGTGCGGAAATAGAAAATTGTGGCATTAAAAATAATATTACATCATGCAGTAAACAAGGGATACACAATCCTTTTCTTCGTCTCCTCAGAAAGTTCAAACTATAGGTCTGACCCTGTCGCCGGTGACCTGCTTCACCCCTTGTGGCAGATGCCACCAAACACCCCAGACCAGACTGTGGGTAGCAATGCCAACCAGTGACCCCTGTTTCCCCCCAAAGCAAGCCAAACTGTGGCTCTTATCAACACCCCTCCACCAGAACAGACTGTGGCTGACACCCCGACCTCAGCCCTGACCTGTACTGTATCTCAGCAGCCATCTCAATAAATGGCCACTAACCGGCAATAGCCCAGCACTACCACTGCACAATAAATGAAATTGTCTGCTTCTTGTTCAGTAAAATGAGCTATGAATCCAACAATCTGCTATCAAAGACATTTTCCTACTAATCAAGTTAGGTCCAATCCACAGGATCAGCAAGTTAGGCTCTATCCTGTGGAAAGGGCCTAACTTTGATTCGTGGAAAAATCCCCTTTAAACTTTAGCATCATATTAAGCATAAATATCAATTACCACATCATATTCTGGACCGTGGCCAGGGTCTTCCTCGCTTGATTCCCCTCGCTGCGACAGCTTGAAGATGTAGTTAAAAAAAAAAGACATTTAGTTACGGTAATTTAATAATCAAACTTACATGACAAATGACTCAAAAATGTTTTCATTTACCTGTTAAGAATAAATTGTAGTTTCTGAAATGGTCAAAGATTCTTCATCATCCGTGTAATAAGTTTGACTTGTTGCCTTCAAAAAATTATTGCATATGGTGTAATGTGTACTAAGTGGTAAGATACATAGTTTTTGTAATAATACATGGGAGAAGTGTGATGTGAAGCATTGATCCTGATGAATCTGATGAATCCGTCTGGGGTTGTGCCGCCAACATTTCTGCACAAGGTCTAACCTGACGTAGAAAAGTGCCTTGGCCTGCACTAGAAACAAGGATAGGTTATGGATCATGTGCTGGGCCACTGAGCTGCTGGAAGTGCTCCCCTGTGCACTTGTGGAGGAGCATAAGGGCATAAATAGGCACAATTTCCATCCGTATGCGGGAACTAATTCAGGGCTTGATTTCAGCCACACAAGCTCTGATAAATCCCCCCTCAAAGTTTTAGACTTTGATTGGCTTTGTACCCATTGATGTACCTATTTATATTGCTTGTTTGTGCTGCTGAGTTAGAATGAATATACATGAGAAAGATGATAGAAAAATATAAGATAGGTAAAGGATAATACACGAGAATTAAGCAGCACTCCAGGGCGTCAATGGTTAGGTGAAGAAAGTGAAAATGCTTTATTCCATGTTCAGAAGAACAACAAGGTACAGCAGCAACGTTTCGGCTCCAAGGAGCCTTTTTCAAGCCAAGTGACATAGGTGAACAGGATACATATTTACCACAAGTAAGTGATCACATGATCAAAATGAACCCCAACCCCTGAATTAACATATCGGGGCAGATTTATCAAGTGTCTGAAAGTCTGAATATTTTCAGTTGCCCATGGCAACCAATCACAGCACAGCTTTCATTTTACCAGTGCTCATGAATATTTAAAAGGGGGGCTGTGATTGGTTGCCATGGGCAACTGGAAATATTCTGATTTTCAGACGCTTGATAAATCTGCCCCATCGTGTCAGGATGTCACAACATCATCCCCCTTACATTGCATAAAAGATTATATACAGAAAACTGGATAAAGTGCTAGTGCATACATATACAGTGCTAGTGCATACATAGTGCACATAAAGTGACAAGTGCAACAAGTATAATTGCAAGCAGTGTACAAGAAGAAAGGGTTAAAACACATGTATCGGGTATCTCACCACCTCTCAGTGCACAAAAGGGCAATGTAGATGCCCAGCGCACGCCGACCAAAAACGAATGAGGAACGCAGGTTGCAAAAAAAGGGTGAAGTCTATTGCGCATGACAGGAGCTGTCAAACACAGTGCTGCTAGAATGAGGATGGCTTAGAGATAATGTCCCTGGCACCAATTGTGGGTCCATGAGGGACTATAGATGTGTTGTCACAATGCCCCAACGATATTCTGCCGGAAATCCAATAGTAGCCACTCCCATGGCGCATAACATGATCTCTCAAAGGTATATTTATAATATAATCTTTAATGCAGTATAACCATAAAAAGAGAAGAAAAAGCATAATTTGAGCGTTCCATAAAAATGGTATTGGCGGCCGTTGGGCAGAGGGAAGGCAGCATCAGCAGGAGAAGGGATGGTGAGAATGGTCCCGATGTGGCCTTTAAGACGTGATGCAATCTGCAAAAATAATTAATGACAAATTAATTGACAAAATTGAAATACAATATTAAGTATAGTTAGTAACTATACAAGATATGTAAAACAGGTTATAGTCACTGTCAACCTATATCTCAGTAAGGGCAGGAGGAAACTCCGCAAGTTAAGACATAGAACTATACATAGTATTAACCCATCAGATGTTACTCAATTTAAAGTCGACATTTAACCCCTTGGGTCTCAAAGTGTCTAAAGTGTGGATCCACTGCAATTCCTTTCTTTTGAGAATGCGTTCCCTATCTCCACCTTTCCGTAATGGGGGCACATGATCAATCAATTGGAAACGTAAATCTCTTTCGAGATGTCCTGCCTCAATAAAATGTTTAGACACCGGTAAATCCCTTCTACCATTGCGTATTGTGTATCTATGTTGATTGAATCTGACTTTAAATTCAAGGGTCGTTTCTCCAATGTAAAGAAGACCGCACGGGCAGCTCAACATGTAGATCACAAAACAACTAGCAGAGTGAATGAGGAGCCTCTGTTCATCTGTTTACAGTTGATACAGTTGCGGCAGGGGAAAGATCCCCTGTTCAACTGTCCGAATATGGATCGGATTTTACTAGTCGGTCTTTAATGGATTGGGATCTGCGATAGGAGAAAAGGGGGGGATTTGGGAATTCAACAACCGGGACAGGATTGCCTGACAGCTTAGACCAGTGTTCCCGGATGATATTGGAAATAGCAGTGCTCTGCTCGTTGTATGTAGACACAAATGGTATTCTATTTGCACTGGAATTTTTAGTGGAGGTAGTTAATTGGGAGACTCTGTCGATTTGCTGTGTTTTGTCCAAATTATTCTTCATGACTCTGCTGGGGTACCCACGTGCGGAGAATTTATTGGCCATTGTTGTTAAATTAGTATTCGTTTTGTGTAGGTAAAGGATAGATACATTGGGGCATATTTATCATACGCTGACACTCGTGCGCCAGTGAATGATAACCCCGCCGCTGCATATTCGCAGCACCATACATCCAGAGGCCTGGCGTATAAAAAAAAACGCAGCTGGCGACTTTTCATATATGCAAAGTTGCGGGCAGCAGCAAGTGGGCCGGCTCGGGGAAAATAATGCCTGCGCCGGCCGGGGACTGCCTGTATCGAAAAATGAGAGCCACATGACATATATTTTTCTGGGGTAAAGGAAGAATGAGAAAGGACAGGGAATAGAGTGTCAGGGCTTTAATAGAGGGAATACTATAGACACTTGCCATGTTACTGGAATCCTGCTGTGCTGCTTATCAGTAACTACAGGAACTATTTTACCACAGCAGGTGGAAGGAGCCTCTGCAAGCAGTGAGCGCACAGCTGAGGGAAGGCCAATGAGAGAGAGGCAGCTGCAAAGCACTCTGGGACTTGTGGTAAAACGGCCTCTCTCAGTGCCGAGCATGCAACTCCTAGGCCCCTCCCACATTGGTTTATGTGTAGCATAGAAGAGGGGCTAAATAAGCATCAATAAAACAAATTGAAACATCATTATATACTATATGTCCATTATGAATATGTTTGCTAAATAATTATAGCACGTTGGGAGCTTTTAAAAAAAAAAACTGTGTCATGGCATAACCCCTTTAAGGGCAATTGGTTACTGCAAATTTTAAATGTTGTTCCATCATTCAAATGGCAGTATGGATACCCTTTATTTTGAAGTATTACATTTTTTTAAAAAATACAGCCATTAGTATCACAATAAATATATATATATAAATTCTGGGACGCATCTACAGATGATAATATATACAATGACACTATTATATAAGTATGGAATAAGTAGAAAATGGCACAACAAACGGTCCTCAGTAACTTGTATGGCTGTGTCACAGCAGTAATGGCCTCATAGCCCAGTACAGATACAGATAGTCTCATTACAGCACAGATGAAACATTAAAATATAAAACTTAACTTTTATTTCTCAGTCAATATTTAAAAGAATTTGTGCCCCAATTGTTGACAAACACTTAATAACTATTTTTTGGTTATACCAATAACAGCAGAAGTACAGCCAGACAATAAACTCTGTCAAAAGGTTCTGGAGTTATTTAATCCTGACGTAAGTCTGTCTTGACATGAAAGACATACCTCTGAAAAACATAGTTTATCTGCATGCAGAAATATACAGCAGTAGGATGAAGTCAGGTCACACCAGTGCACGGAGACCCTATACAAGCCCTATTGCGACCTAACAACCTCAGGAATGTTTGCTCCTGCCCTTACAAGGGCAGTCCCAATCTGACCCTATTGAATGCTCTATCCTCGCCCTATGCATTTCATCCAAGAAGGTACTCATCAGGGGCTTCGTGGAGGTATAGGAGCCGGAAGAGAGGGGTATATAATGTGACCCGAACCAATGGTCAAAACGTCAGGTATAGCTGTGACTGGCACTGCTTAGTTTGCCACGTAGCCCTAGTGCAATCTCTCCTGGTGTTCCGGTGACTGCGCATGCTCCAGGTGGCGCATTTGTGTCGTGTGACCCGGTGGTCACATGACCCATCATCGGAGCCAACAGGCTCACTCTCAACAACGCTGGGACCGAAGCAGTGTTACCTATCTAATTGTTTAATGCAATAACAGTTTTTTTAATGAATGACAGCTAAAGTTTAGCTGTTCATTAAGGCCATTAGGAAAGGTGGTATTTAGTCTAAAAATCGACCTACATTCATTTTGGAGAATTTTCTGGTCCCAGTTGCCACCCCTAGACGGGGGTTTAACCACATCGATTCCCATAAAATTCAGAAATTTGGGATTACCGTTATGTAGTAAATTAACATGTTTCACCACTGGTGTGTCATTGTCATTTATGACATCTCTTACACGTTTGCCCACTTTCCTTCTTAGTTCCCTGAATGTTTTTCCCACATACTCTGCTCCACATTTGCATGTGATTTTATATATCACCCCTGTGGTTCTGCAGTTTATATAATGGTTGATCTTGTATTGAGTACCTGTGTTGTTACTTGTAAACTCCCTGCCTATCACAAGATATTCACAGGTAACGCAACCCCCGCATCTGTAACAGCCCTTGATTTCTCTATCAAGCCATGTGCCCTGTTTCGGGCGTGTGTAGTGGCTGTGTACTAGGCAATCTTTTAAAGATCTCCCCTTTTTAAAGGTGATTTAAGGCTGGGTATGTAGGACATCTCTTAAGTCAGGGTCTAGAAGGAGGATTCCCCAGTGCTTCTGTAAGATCTAGGGATAATCAGAAGGACCGCGGCACTTCCGGATAAAACTTTAGTCTTTATTAGATTCTTGTATGAAACATGGTAAGTTACATATGAAACATGGTAGGTTACATACACAAATCGCCTACGCGTTTCGAGCTATTGGAGCTCTTAGTCATGGCTGAAAAATGTTAGAATCACTTAAAAATTTAAAGGAAAGATCTACCAATAGGATTTGGGGGTGTGTGAGGGTCACGTGATGCAACACGTCAGAGAAAGAGGCGTGTACGGACCACACCACATACATTAAATTGCATGTGATGCACTCTATAATGTATACCACAAATTAATAAATGATTTAATATGAAATCTCTCGGGTGAATTAATTGGAGAAAAGTGATCCATGCGTTTGGTATATACACATATGTTGCAACGTGTGGTGCCATAGCGATGAAAACCTTTGATGTCCAGCCAGGTGCCATTGCTAGATTGATCATTTGAGAAAAGGCTGGGTGAGAGTGTAGACCCCAACGTGGGTCCTCTCTTGGAAACATAATTACATCCCCCTTTTAAAATGGTGTTCAATTTTTTATCCTGGTATAAAATGGGAAGATTTTTCTTAAGGATATTAACAATTTGACTTTCTTATTGTGAAGAAGAGCTGTGTGATCTTTGCTATTGCCTATCTGAAAGCCTCTTTTGATCATCCATCCGGGATTTAGCTTGGTATAGGAATTCATTTTGTTCGGTAGAGGCTCTTTTAAGTCTTGTGAATTCTCCTGTAGGGATTGACCTTATTGTATGTAATGGGTGGTTACTAGAAGCATTGAGAATCGTATTACCCGCTGTTGATTTCCTATAGAGTGTAGCTACAACCCTGTTCTCAAAAGGACACCCTTTCAAAGAGACATCTAAGAAGGGAATTTCTACTGGATTGGTACTACATGTGAAACTGAGATTGACGTTGTTACTGTTAAGATAGGAGACAAAGTCTGGCACGGACGGCACACCTCCCGACCATACAATTAGTATGTCATCGATGTACCGTCCGATGCTCCCTCTGAATGAATTTTGGTCAGAGTATATAAATTCCTCCTCCCACCAAGACATAAAAAGGTTCGCCAATGAGGGCGAAAAACTAGCCCCCATCGGTGATCCCCTAATTTGGAGGAAAAAATTTTTGTCCAACATAAAATAATTGTGGGAGAGGAGGAATTTAGTTGTGTCAATAATGAATTCACATAGTTCTACAGTGTAAGAACCAAATTTGTAGAGATAATGGGCCAGGGCGATGATGGCTAAATCGTGGGGAATCGAACTGTACAGGGCATTAACATCACACGTGACCCATTTTCCTTCCAGGCAAAATTCTCAAAGGATTTTAAAACCTCTTTAGTATCCTTGAGATACCCTGGAAGTGTGATAACCAGTGGTTGTAACAGGGCATCAACCCATTGACACAATCTCTCATTGAGGGATCCCATTCCCGATATGATTGGCCTTAGGGGAGGTGGGAAAACCCCTTTGTGAATTTTAGGTAACCCATGAAAAATGGAGATAACTGGGTCGGAGGGACATAAATTAGTTTGATGTTTTTCGGGGATGATGCCTAGATCAATACCTTCTTGTATGATATTTTTAATTTGATTCGAAAAGATAGGAATAGGATCACTATCTAATTTTCTGTAGGTGAAAGAACCGTTCAAAATAGCCAAAGCTAAAGACCTGTAAAGTCCCTTATCCATGGCGACAACTTTACCCCCTTTATCAGCCATTTTAATCATAATATTATTGTTGGATTTAAGAAGGTATAAAGCATGTTTCAGCCTGGGGGTCAAATTGTCGTCACGGTATAATGGTTCAGAATTATATAAGTTTCTGTAAGATCTCTCTGGCTTGGTTGGCACCATTGTCAAAAGTTGTTATAAAGTGGATATTTTTGTCATTCTCATCTCTTTTTTGGGTCTTAGGTACCAGCAGAGTACTTCTCTCTCTTTCTTTTGCAAAGTGGTGTAGCCTCTATCTCTAAACCTCTCTCTGAGGTTGTCAGCCTGTTTCTTGAAGTTTGTCCCTTCGGGATGCCTTTTTTGAGAGGAAAAGGATGGCTACTTTCCCATCTTAGTAAATTGTTCGTTGCTGTGGGTTTCCTATAGACATCAGTCTCTAGAGTACCTTCACAAGTTTTTTTCAATTAGGACACCTAGAAAGGGTAGCGCCCCCTATGTTCTGGCCCAAGCTCCCTACCCCTGAAACTATGGGTCAACCTTTAATGGCGATGTTCCCTTCTGAACCTTTGGTAGGCTATAGAAGGTGGCAACTGTTGGAAATTTTGGACACAAGAAGTCAAGCTCTGTTTTGTCAATAAGGCCTGCTTCCAAAGCTGAAGTCAAGCATTTCTCCAATTTATTTTTGAATGATAAAGTGGGATTGGATTTAAAGGGGTTCTCCGGTCACTATATGTACTTTTTTTTTTTAACTAACCAGTTCTTTTGCATATATTATAGTTGCACACCCTTACCTCACCACCCTGGGCTGTATACTTTCTTTTCCTTCACTTGTCAATTCACAGATCACTCCAAGATGGCTGCCCTCCATTCTGCTAAAAGACTACATCTCCCACAATCCCCCTGGTCAGCACAGCTTCTTCATACAGAGGAACGTGCAGCGACACACACACACACACCCCCCCCCCCCCCCCAGCAGGGAACAAGGAGCTGACTGCACATGTCAGACCAGAGAGCAGAGACAGTATACAGGTCGTTTCTATGGAAACTGTAAGTGTAGCAGGAGCTGGCAGTGCACAGGAATGACTTTGATTTCATGAAAAGGGGGCAGAAGATTTAATGACACTGAATTAGTAAAGTGATAAGTGTGGGGAGATAAGGTATAGTGAGGTCAATCTTTGTCACCGGAGAACCCTTTAAGTACTTGGTACATATTGGGAGTCGTCCAGCACCACCACATTGCCCCCTTTATCAGACGGCTTTATGGTGATGCTGGTGTCTTTCTCTAGGCGTTTAATTGCCTCCATCTCCTCTTTTGTACAGTTGTAGGGATGATGTTCAATTCTAAGGTTTTGTAGGTCCCTTGTGACCAAGTTGGTAAATACCTCCATCGCAGAGATTGCACTCTGAGGAGGCATTTTGCTGCTATTATTATGTAATGATGAAAAGGGGCCTTTTTGATCGTCCTCTCCTCCCCCTTCTTCTAAGTTTGCTAGAGTAATCACTTCAGGAAGCATATCAGTTGGTATTCCTAACTCTCTACACGTCATTTGGTTTTGTTTCGTAAAAAATTTGTGCCAACTTAAGCGTCTCGCAAATAGGTGCAAATCTTTGACCCACTCAAAAGCCTGAAAATTAGATGTAGGAAAAAACGACAAGCCCTTCTTGAGTATATTTTCTTCACTCGGGGACAGGGCTCTACTTGATCTGATTAATTATCTGGGGGTGGGATTGTTTGACCCTAGAGGCTTGTTCCGATTTCTTAGTGGATATGAGGGGTCTAAAAAATGTGGACTCTCACTTCCGGAGGCTGTCTGTGGGTTAAAGCCTTCACCTCTACCTCTTCCCCTTCCTCGTCCCCTACCCCTGGTCTTGTTCTTATATTGCATACTGTCTTCCTTTCCGTCCAACTCTTGTTTCGATCACACAGATCTTGTTGCCAGATTACACTTTTACCTAATGTTAACAGATGGAAAATGTTGTATAACTATTCCATATATTGTCACTCACCTCTATATTCAGGTTGTCAGATGGTGATAGAAAATAGTAAGAACTAAGTTCTTTTATAGGCCGGGGGCCTTTTAAAGAAAAATTTAGAAAGGAAGAAAATACTAGATTATACAAAAAAACATCCTTAATAGGTTTAAATACTAATTATATACTTGATAAAAATAAGTTGTGATGGCTTCAGAAATATCTGGGATACATTGCTTTGGCTTTGTTTTCTAGAGCATATTCAAACTGGAATTGACACAAAAATGCGTATCAAATTACTTTAATTTATCGTCAAATCCTGGGATCACCCATCACAGGCTTAAAACAATGAATCGAGAATAAGCAACTAATAATAAAAATAGTCAAGTAAGGGGAAATGTCCTGTGAAGAGTCCGAGCTAAAGCTGACGTTCACGGTGATGTAAGTTGTCAATTCTTAGGGAATAGTACATAGCACAGACGCATGGTGTGTTCAAATAATCTAAATTATTGTGCATTCTTCATTTATTTGCATTCACAGACAAATGGGTAGTAGAATCATGTTTTTTCCTTTGTACCAAGTATGGTTGAAGCACCTGGTGTCACAAAAGTGACACCCCCATAAATGTAATAGTAAATAACACATAATTGTAGGCCCTCTCTCTGTTATAATTTATAAAGATGATTGTAGCCTGCATCATTCCTTCGGGGAATTATCAGAAAACTACATAAACAGCTCCAGGTTTCAGGAAGCGGTTTCTGACACTTGTTGGATGTGCAGATAGAAGGAGGGAACCTTTATTCATGTATTCTGAAGAATTCTCAACCCATTTGTATTCTGAACCTATTTTGGAGCTACAGAATCTTACCTCTCTGATTTGTGGAGACTCAATCACACCGGACCCTCTTCAGAGGCTCCCTATTACAGTTTTTTAATCATTACTGTACACTCCCGTTTCTCCGATTCTATGGAAACAGACCACCTCTCCTACAAAAGCCACATGGATTGTGAAATTAAATGATAACTAGCACATGGAGGACCTTACCTTGTCTATTCATAGTACACCAGCCAAATTCTATAAGACCTGGCAGCCATGGATCCTTTTTTAGCATTCTGTGAAGTACAGAAGCTCATTATGAGACTCTCCTAGTGGTCACAGCCCTTTCTTTCCTCCCTGGATTGAGCACTTCCTTCCTAGCCTTCCCTTTTCTCTTCCTTTCTTGGATATTTCCCTCTATTCGTATCTATTCTATATCCTTCTTTTACTTTCCTTCCACTCTGCATTCTTTTCCGATTGAAGGCCCTTTTGCCGGGTCACTGGGCTCTTCTAGTATTCCTTATCATAAAACAGGTGGAGCTTCATTGCATGTCCTTTATTTTCGTTTATACAGGTTCACCTGTCCTGAGTAACATTATGTGTTTATAAATTATCGGACATTATGTGGACATAATGTTTCTGATCTTTACCTTTGTCCTCGTCATAAACTGTACTAGGGCATAATAGAGGGGTAGAATGGACAGCTCCGGCAGCCCAGTAGAAGCAGACAGATGGATTTTTGACCAGTAAAATATTAAATGTAATCCCCCCCTCACAGGTTGTGTCATAATTTCCAGCAAAATTTCTGACGGAGTGCGTCATACAGCCCCCCCCCCCCCCCCCCCCCCCCCCCCCCACACACACTGGTCACCAGGGACCTCAAGCTTTATTACACCTGCAGTGCAAATCTGCCTTTTCTAAGCATTTGCATTACAATATAATTGTGTGTTATAACTTACTCTTGCTCCCTGACAAAATCTTGGGGTAGTCAGACTTTGGTTTGCATGCATTTCAAATAACAACATGTGACTTGTCTGTGTTACTCAGTCCTCAGAGTAAGTCACATGTTGTTTTATTTAAATGCATCCAAACCAAAGCCCAGCCCCTGTGACTACCCCAGGATTTTGTCAGGATGCAAGAGTAAGTTATAACACACAATTATATTGTAATGCAAATGCTTAGAAAAGGTAGAGAGGGATTTTTGCACTGCAGGTGTCATGGGCTTTTACAATCTGTCTTTAGTGAAAATGAGGTCCCTGGTGACAGGTTCCCTTTAAATCGTGTTTTTCTGTACCTCATTCTAGCTACTGTGACCAGATAAATTTTACACTATTAGGACCCCTCTCCTGCACCCTATAGGTATGTCTCTTATTGAATACAATGTATAGAGATTTTTCTAATTATCACCAGATTACATTTGTACCCTTGTATCTAGTTGGAGTTAAGACCCGCTGTCCATCAACACTGATGACAGATTAAAAAAATTTGTAATATTGTCATATATCTCTATTTTCGGGTCAATGGAGCCAGGCTTGCTGGCTTAGCATCTAACTGATGATGGGAGCTCATAATGTTGATATAAAATGGTAAGAATTAAAATCTGTTAGAAATCTAGTTTCCTTTTGTGGAGCCAAAATGCTAATAATTATGCTAATGAGCTACCCTATCCCCTCTTTGATCTGACTACAGCCTATTACACTGTCTCACCTTCCCCTCTGTTCCATCAGCACTCGTACAGAAAATGCTCATAGTAAAACTGCCGAGGAAGCAGGGGGAAGGGCGAGATTTTAGGTTGGGAAGTTTATTTTAGAAGGAAGGAGGACATGGTTAACATATATAAGAATATTGTCACACTACCTGGATTTATGAGTAAGTTCTTCTCTGCATGGCCTCTCCACTACAGCAATATGTACAGAAATCCCTTTGCTAAATCCTAATGAAATAGCTTTTACCATTACAACTGGGACATCACTGAGGAGGGGTTTTTAAGTTTAATTTAATTTAGGTTCATATATTTTGTTCACAATCTATGATTACCTTGCCTTTGAGTACTCCACCCTATATTTACCTTGTTCTTTTCCATCAATGCCCCCGGCTGTGGTTTGCCTTCATGCTACATTGCTGTTGTGGTCTAATGCAGCTCAAGTCAAATAACAATTGCATCATAATGATAATATATTCTTTTAGGCCTCTATTTTAATGATGTACTATAAAATACTTACTTTGTGGCAGAAGATAGTAAGATTATGAATATCAGGTCTCAACAATATGCTTTAAACTACCATATGGGAAAAGTTTATTTTAACCATTTGGTATCCACTGGTAGCTATTCATGGTGACATTTGGGATACAATGAATTATTAGGGCGCTCAAGTACTTTTTGCACATGGTACTATACAGGGCCGTTTAAACCAGTGTGATTTCCTTGAGCGTACGGGTGGGGGGCACTAAAGAGCACATCACAGCCTCCACCATACTCTGCACTCAAAATATCATTATAGCCTTAAATATGTCTGTATTCTCAGGACACCATTACAGTAGCCCCTAATGGCAGGAAAAGTCAGGTAGGAGTGGCCAGAAACTTGTGAGAAACTGGAGACAGGAGGACAGACTGCAGGAGGAGGAGGTAAGAAAGACTCTGCACCAAAAAGGTATACAGAGACTGTACGGATTTGCAAACTCAGCCAAAAACTTAGCTCTTGACAATGAATTGTTTGGGTGATGTGGGAAGGCCACAACATTTTATTTATTATGAACAGAAAATAATAAATAACAAAATAGAAAGTGCAAACAAGTTGTAAAACAGGCATGCCCATTCAAGTCCTTCTATTCTTGGGAAAACCTTTGCCTGAATGGTGCTCGTCATGTTGGCAGTCATCATGTGGGCAACTTCAGATCGCCTTTGGATAAACTCTGCCACGGAGCGGCCTCCTAATACCTAACACTGGCTACGACTCCCCAAATGGCCCAAGGCGATGGCCTTTTCGGTCAACTCCTGCAAACAGAGAAGGGAAATATCTAACCCTATTGGGTTCAGATGGGCTCGGTACCCAATCAAAAGATGGCGATTGTCGCCTTCCAAATCTACATGGCGAAACACGACGCCGCACAGTTAAGAGGCATGTTTCGATATCCTGATAGTCAGGATTTTGCATGCTCTTTCGATGGCATCATGGTCCCTTGCACCTTTCCAATGACAGCGTGAAATAATTTCAGACCAGGCAAGGAAAATCTTGTCTCATGAGAGATATCAGCTCACCTAATTTAACAATTTAATAATTGCTACTTGATCCTGAACACTTTGACTGATCTGTACTATTTCGGACAGGACCTAAGACCAAAGCATTCCATGCACACCGCACCAGTGCACTTGTGATCCTGACAGCCCATCCTGATATATTGTGTGTTTTAGCACAAATGCTCTCTGTATCAGGTGAATCTGCTGCAGCTAAGGTGTGTATGATGCATTTGAAGGGGGGGATATGCAGATTTGCTCTGTTGGTCAAATGACCTACAAAGTGCTCTGGTACTTTACAGTCTGCCACTGTGCAACCAGAATATCAGCATCTTTATTGCAGTGTTTAGAGCACCACCATAAATGATTATTTTTGACATGTGTAAGCCAAGTTGCTAGCTTTTTAACTTTAATGCACACAAAACTTTTTTGGACATCGTATTTAGCAACATGGCATATATGAAACTGCTGCAAAATTTGTATTCTTCCCATGTAAATTTTCTTATGCCATGTGACGATCCACACATTTATATTTTCAGCTAGTAAGTTCTGTTTTTTGAAGGCAATCTCTTCAAAGCAAACATAGGTGATTGGTAGAATCATCTGTTGCACATTAAAACCAATGACCAGGATTTCACTTCCATCATTGTATAAGGGCAGTACTTTGCACAAAAGCCTGGACTGTCTGCTTGGCCATCACCTACCGGACAGATTTAATCCAATGATGTTGTATGGCTGGGAAAAGAAATCTTCTTTGATATCTGTAATATGTAGAATTAGATATCATCCAAACATTTAGGATATTTAAAAAATAACTTGCTTTAAAAAACTTTACCCACTTAGAATAACTGCATTGGCTAGGACAAGATTACCAATAGCAAAGAGGTTGGTAGTCGGCCACAATGTCGATATATGTCCATTTGTGCAGTGTGCTTTAATAAGAAACATTGAACCAACTTTTTTAAAAGGTGCATATGTGAGACTAGAAGTGCAAGATTTTGTATACTGGCATGGAACCAATTATTATAATTTGTGCACACTATTTTTAGAGGTTATGAATTTTGGTTTATTTGCAGGTGAATTATAAACAATTTCCTCAAAATTTGCATCATCCTCCAAATCTTTGTCATCAGCTGAAGACAGCTGATGCATCCTTTTTGCCGAAGCTGCACAACATACTTTGTGGAGGGAAACATCTTTGTTTATATAAATGCCCAGCAATGCCTTTTATATGACAAACTTTTAGACAAGTGCTTGGGTTTTAATAGTCTTTTTTTGCAATCAGCCTCATCTTATTCAGGTGATTTAGTAAAAATTTAGGAAAATGTTGTGGTGCTTGAGAAAGCCAATGTCTGCCTTCTCTTAAGAAAACGGATGCATACTCACGCTTGCTAAATGGATCTCGCTGATCAATGCGGATCTTCCGGTTTATAAACTCACGTATGCTGCTAGAGGTACCCCGGATTGATTCTCTCTGATTTGGGATGTTTGGTTGTCTGCCCAGACTGCTTCATATGCAGAGGAGGAATATCTTCCATACTTTTGTGTGTCTGGATAAATGTGCCCAAGTGAAGAAGTGCCTTTTAGTGGTATTATTCTCACTCTGTGTCTACATAACGGGTTGATGTTATTATCTTATGCTGCTCCTTTTATAGTAATTCATAATATGTACTTCCCTGAGCTGGCTGGCGCTTTTTGGTTGTTGTTATACTTTTTGAAAATTGAAAATAAAGTCTTTAAAATAAAGCTGCTGGTATGTTGGCCCATTCCTCCATGCAGATCTCCTCTAGAGCAGTGATGTTTTTGGGCTGTCACTGGGCAACATGGACTTTCAACTCCTTCCAAAGGTTTTCTATGGGCTTTAGATCTGGAGACGGGCAGGGCCACTCCAGGACCCTGAAATGCTTCTTACAAAGTCACTCCGGCGGTCCGTGCTGGATCCCATTGTCATGCTGATAGACCCAGCCACGTTTCATCTTCGATGCCCTTGCTGATGTAAGTAGGTTTGCACTCAAAATCTGACAATATATGGCCCCATTCATTCTTTCATGTACACAGATCAATTGTCCCTTTCACTGTCCTTCAAACACGACAAGTTGTGTTTCTACCCAATGCTTATAATTTGGTTTCATCTGACTGTAAGACATTCCCACATTACTCTTCAGAAACATCCAAATGCTCTCTAGCAAACTTCAGAAGGGCCCCAATATGTACCTGTTTAAGCAGTGGTAAAACACCTGGCACTACACGCCTGGCATTACTTTCTGCAAGTTATTCACTTTTCCTCCCTTTGTGGTTTTGGAACTTGTCCAGTGTATTTTAGCACCGCCAGGAAAAACCATGCCAGGCCATGACTTGGTGTAGTTTTGCATAAATAGTCACTCCCTTCATGATTACATGGTGTGGAGGTTGCGTCGCTGCAAGAGTAATCATAATTTCTTGCCGAAATTGCAATTCAAAATTTATTTATTTTTCATTTCTTCTGCTTCATCTAAATAATTATTCATTGTCATTCAATCACGTCTCAATCGTGAAAATTTATCCCTTGGAATGTTCCCCATATGGGGAGATGGCAACATGTGGTTGGAATATAACTATTACTATCAGTAGGTTTCATATAGGTTTTAGTTAAAATCTTCCCATCTTAAATAAATATATTCAAATGTAAAAAAAAAAAATAATTCTCTACTGTAGTAAGGTGTAAATTGTAAGTAAAAAAAGTTTTTAGCAATCTCATTAAAAAAGGTTTTTAGGGTTTTTTAACTTCCTTTCCATATAAAAATGATATCATCTATGAATCTGTGCCAGAGGACTAGGTCTGCCCGTAGATGCCCGTTTTGGAAGATCGTACATTCTTCCCACCTACCAACATGTAAACATTATAACACAGAGCAAACCTAGTCCCTATGGTTGTTCCCCATGTTTGGAGGAAAAACTCTTCTTCATATAAAAAAGAATTTTGTGAAAGAATTAAATTAATACATTCACCAATAAAATCAATTTGGTCCCTTGGGAAGGTAGCATCTTTGGTTAAAAAATATGTGGCTGCCTTGCAACCTTTACTATTTTCGATATATAGTGAAATCACATCTAACGTACCGATAATGATTAGTTTGAATCCCAAACTATTTCTTGTAGTATAATCTACACATTTGGACAAATTTGCAGTTAGGCATCTAATCCCCGAGATGATTGGTCTACCTGGGGGTCTTCTTGTACATTTATGACTTTTCGGATAAAATCAGAATACTGATAATCTCGGGGTTTGATTATTTACATATAGTACTCGTTTGTTGAAAATTCCCCTTTCATTTCCTTTTTTCGTACGTTTTTCTATTTCTTTCTTGTACACTTGTGTCGGGTCATTTTTCAACTTTTTTTCAGTTTTTTCATCTCCCAACAAACGATATGATTCTGGTTGGTAATACTCATAATCCATAATCCAAAAATGCTGGACTAATATGATGTCACTGACGCCATCTTACTGCCAGTGCCTGAAGCTGGTCCGCTGGTCCTGAGTGGACCCCAGTGCTGCCATAGCAACGATCGGTGCCCCCCGAAAACGGCACAGGGGGCGATTTGTGGGCGAAAGACCCCCCAAAGGCAGGTTAAATGCAGGAGTCGCGCTGACCGCGGCATTTAACTGGTTAAACACCCGCGATTGGAGCCCATTCCAACCGTGGTTGTTACACCGGGGTGTCAGCTATCAGTCATAGCCGGCACCCCGTGTTTCCTGATGCCAGTTCGGCTCAGATCTTAAGCTGAACCGGCATCAGCTCTGCAACCGATATATCGGACGCTGAGCGCTAAGGGGTTAAACTAACGAATTTCGTTTGTAACTAATTGATGAAACGTATGCAATGCATCCAAATATCATTAATTGGGTGCATTTTTGAATACAAAGTGGATCAAATGACAGCACAAAATTGTGAAAATCCAAGTGTCACAGGGACAATAAAAATATTATCTGGAGTCACAATTATAAAATATACTTGTTTCAACAAATTCAACTTAAGAACAAACCTTAAGAACCCATCCTGTATGTAACCTGGAGACTGCCAGTAACCTTGTATTTCATGCTAGTAACTCAGCTCACCACAAGAGGGAGCCTTTATAAGGACCTTGCTATAAGAATAATAAATCTGTGTATTGTTACTAGAGACAACATTTTAATTAATAGGAACAGAAAATTTAGAGGAAAAAAAACTTTATTTTTGCGTAAAAAAAGGTAGTTTTGTTTTCTAAAAGAAACCTTTGTGTGTTGTGCTGATCACAGGGGCTAATGATCATGACAACGTCTTCCTGCAATCACATGTTTATTATACGGTCCATACAGTATCATAGGGATCTATACTAATGTATGTTTTGCGTCATCTTAGTAGTTATTTAAAGATGAAGCATATTGGACATGATCCAGCTACCCATCTCCCAGTTAAACCAATGTTACATTCTGAGAGGCATTCAGATTGAGACGTCCAAAAATGTGTCGTAATTATTAAGGGGGCACTTGTGATCTGTGGAGGTCATATATTAAGACTGATGTATTAATAATAGTCTTAGTGCCTTCAATAAATTATGGCTTACGATGTCCCTGCTTTTGCAGAGGAAGTTACATTTGCCATATAAGATGAAGTCATTAGCACCTCGTCCATGACTGCTCCCACTCCCTCTGTGATTCCCATGGGTTCCTCTGTCCCTTGACTAGAATATTAATTGACCTAGATGTCATGACTCCGGCTTGCATGAGACTGGGCCACGTCTCTTGAAAGGTTGCTTAAGAATATGGCAAAATGATACTTCAAAGAGGACATACCATTGAGCCAACATTTTATAATGGTGTCTGAGATTGTTGGATTTGTTAATTCATGCTGGGAAATGTGGTGGGCAGATCTTCTCAGGAGACCCTTCGGAGAAGATATGACATAAATTACGAAATATATCCCCAACTTTACACCTTGTTTCAGGAGTAGCCACACCCCTCTCATATGACCAAGGGGGCGGATTAGGTGGTTAGTTAAAAGTAACATGCCACCATTTAATTGGGGGTCACAAAACAGGACTCCCACAGGGCCAAACAATCAGCTCCGATGATGGGGTCAGTCCATGGAGATGCATTAGGTTTGCAGGGCTGTCCAAGCTTTTCATCGAGGATCTCTAACGAGGATCTCTATGCCAATCCAATTCATAAGAGGTCTGTTTTGTTCTATATTTTAGCCCTTTTTATTTTACTGTTTGCTGTAATGTATGTCCGTTATTTTAACATTTTTGTAACTGTTAAGTATTGTGCCTATTTTGCGTATTAAATTGTCATTTAATAAATTTTTCCTTATGCTCTATACGTTCCCATAACTCTGGAGAGGTGAATTACCGCTAAGCCGTGTTACCTTGTGTGTGTCTGTGTGCTCGCAGTAGCTGTTGGCCGTGTGTGATTTGTGCGGCACCTAGAGGAGTGTGTATCTGGGTGTATGTGTGCGGTCCTGGTGTGGGAAGCCATAATTACGAGTGGTGGCAGCTGTGAGAAGTGTGACTGTATCGGGGTGCAGAGTGAGTCTATGCAGTAGCGTTCCATAGGCACGTAAGTGGTAGGGGGATACATAGTGTGGTTATGCGCCCCCTGGGCTGTTGTGCATGTGTGATGTGTAGTGTTGGGGATTTTGATGCGTTTGTTTTCCCAGACAAAAAGTGTGTTGACTGGGTGTGCTGTGTGCTAGGGGAGTAGGAATTAGCATAAGTACTCAATTTTGTGTAAGTGGGCGGAGCTTTAGGGCTGATGTCACGAAATGGGACGTATCATATGCAGTGGCAGTTCGATGTATTATGCATATAACACCCCTGTGTGTTAACCCCTTAAAGAGACAATATAACATCAAAATCCCACAAGATAAACCAGGGACACTGGTTTTTAAAAGCAACTTTAAAAATGATGCCAATAAGTTTGTGCGGCTACCCTGACCCCTTTGTGATCTGGCTTTAAAGACTGTTACTCTGTCTCGCCTTCCCCTCGGCACTTGTGCAGTGAGCACTTTCTGCAGGGGGGAGGGTGAAAGGGGTTAGGTCAGCTCCTCAGGCTCATTATCATAATTGTAATAGTTGATGTTACAGGAAGGGAGGCCATGGATAACAAATATAAAAAGATTACCACAGTCAGAGTGCCTGGATTTAGGAGTAAGTGACCCTGGTTTTTGAATTCTTAACAAGGGGATTCATAAGAGTTTACAATCACTTTCCTGACTCCTGGTTGTATCTTCTTGTGTGCAGGGGCCGTGGACAGAAGCCTCTAATAGACCTTTCAATTTTTGTGATACATTTATTGAGCTGCGGCCATGATAACGTCTACATTTCTCTATTACTGCAGCCATTTCCATGTTTGAAAAGACTTTATAAAATGTAAATACTCGTGTACAGCCATACACCCTGTGCGCTAACTTTCATACAGGTAAGTAAGTGACTCTGTCTGGCACATGAAGCTTCTGTAACAAGAGTGTGAACAGGAGCGAAACACAAATGGCAGCTTTCGGATCCCAAAGATTTTCTCACAGGGCCGGATAAAGCGTAGTCCTTCTCCTGATAAGACGCCCTGGCAGCAGTCACAGACCGTCACACTGGATAGGAAAGAAAATCTCATTATATCAGGTATATGATGTAATGGTGGAATGGGTTACCTATGATGGAGCAGCAGATTGTGCATAAGGAAGCAGGATATGAGCTCTGAACTTGGCTTCCCTTATGGAGTCCAATAGAGATGAATGGAGCAACAGCGGTTTTATGCAACCTGATACCAAGCACCTGCGGCTTGTACTCCATAGGCCAAGAAGATCCAGAACTGCCTCCTGACGGCTGTCCTGGAGATTCTCTGGACTGCTCTCTACGGCCTTCCTAATTTTAACCGGCAAGGACTTTGAGTGATATCCAAAGCATGTTATTGATTACAAGCTTCCTGTATCACTGCAAGGTGGTCATGCTGCCAGGGATGGGGCAGAAATGAAGAGGTGTGTGTAGCAGTGCTGATTCCTGTGTCTGTGTGGCAGTATTTGTGTGTATAACAGTGCTAAGTGGGTTCCTTTGTGTATTGCAGTGCTCAATGAGTTTGTGTGTGTATAGCACTGCTGAGTGTGTTCACACAAGTTGAATCTATGTAGCAGACCTCAGTGAGTGAATGGATGTAGCAGACCAGAGTGAGTGAATGTATGTAGCAGACAAGAGTGAGTGAATGGATGTAGCAGAGCTGTGTGAGTGATTGGATGTAGCAAGGCTGTATGAGTAAATGGATGTATAATAGCTGAGTGAGTGAATAGATTTGTGTATAAATGAATGGATGTAGCAGAGCTGTAGCTGAGTGAGTGTATGGATGTAGCAGAACTGTGTGTGCTGTGCTTGTGTGTGACCAACAGGGAAATTTTTAATTGGTGTAAAATATATTTTTCCTTATGATACGGATGACTAAATATGGAGTGCGTCTTGAAGTAAGGTACATCTTAGAGTCTGAAAAATAAGGCAATCGTAGAAATGCTATAAGTAATAAATGTGAGTTGAAAACTATGATTATACTGTATCATCCGAATGTTTGCTAAATCCCCTCAGATTCAATGTTATCCTATCAGGCTGGCTTTTTTACAGTTTCAAAAGGTTTATCATCTTCTTTCTTGTTGGGCAGAACAATCCTAAAGATGGTCACACCTAATAATTAGACTGGCTAATGTGGAATACACATAAGTACTTACCTTTCTAGTATGTGTTTCACTTCACTAGGAATAGCTGCAAAATAGCGAAACATGTTCTTAGTAAAGCACATGGCTGCCAAGTCCAGTAGACGCAGAGGATGAATGTGGGTGTTTTCTCTCCAGAACAAAGGGTGCATCCGATTATTCCCCACACGTAGGTGTTTTAACTTCAGCTTCAGTGTTCCACAGGGCAAGCCAGGCAAGCTGTTTCCTTCCACATTTAGGAACTCCAATGCTCTAGAAACATACAAGTTTTTCAATTTACACATATTTCTGCAAAATCTATGTAAAGTCAGCCTTGTCCTTTGACGGATTTCACAGACCGACCACAGTGCAGAGGACAGGACTCAGAGCATCATAGTGATATTGCCAAACTGTCATGTGACACTGGTCTAGTTGTCATATGCTGACTACCGGCTCAGTTATTGTCAGGATTATTCCAGATTACTGGTGTGCAGTCCCAGTGTTCAGCCCATAACACTTTATATACATTTCCATGTATATTGCCTAATACACTGCTCAAAAAATTAAGGGGAGACTCATATAAACACATCCTAGATCTGAATGAATGATATATACTCAATGGAATGTGCTGACAACAAAATCACAAAAAAAAAAAAAAAATCATCAATTAAAATCATATTTATTAAATAAGGAAACCTGGATTTGGAGTCACCCATAAAATTAAAGTGAAAAAACACACTACAAGTTGCCTGTATGTTCTCCCTACAAAGCCTCAACGCCTCGGCATGCTCCTGATGAGGTTTTGTATTGTGTGTTGCCTCCATGTGCCTGTATCACCTCCCTACAACACCTCGGCATGCTCCTGATGAGGCTCTGTATTGTGTGTGGCCTCCACGTGCCTGTATGACCTCCCTACAACACCTCGGCATGCTCCTGATGAGGCTCTGTATTGTGTGTGGCCTCCACGTGCCTGTATGACCTCCCTACAACGCCTCGGCATACTCCTGATGAGGCTCTGTATTGTGTGTGGTCTCCACGTGCCTGTATGACCTCCCTACAACGCCTCGGAATACTCCTGATGAGGCTCAGTATTGTGTGTGGCCTCCGCGTGCCTGTATGACCTCCCTACAACTCCTCAACATGCTCTTGATGAGGTTGCGGATGGTCTCATGTGGGATCTCCTCCCAGACCTGGACTCAAGCATCTGCCAACTCCTGGACAGCCGTGACATTTGTGGATGGAGCCAGACAGGAGTCCCAGATGTGCTCCATCAGATTCAGGTCTGGGGAACGAGTGGGCCTGTCCATAGCTTCAATGCTTTCATCTTGCAGGAACTGGTGACACACTCCAGCCACATGAGGTCTAGCATTGTCCCGCATTAGGATAACCCTGGGCCAACCGTACCAGCATATGGTCTCACAAGGGGCTAGTAAACTGGCAGGGACTCTATAATGAATCTCCCCCAATGTTTTATAAAAGTCTGATGAACCAAGAATAAAATAAAAACAATAGCAGCACAGATTTTCAGCAATGTTTATCAATGTACACCAACAATAGTGATTTAGTATTACCTCAGATTAGAAATGTCATTGGGAATTGAAGTGAGGTTGTTATAGGACACATCGAGCACCTGCAAATGTGGCAGTAGAAACAGCCTAGAGAGAAAGCATAAAGAGGGCTGGTCAAACACACAGGCCAGAAACTAGGTGGTCAGAGACTGATTAGGTTTTATTGGTTTTATTTTATGAGTGTTACATAAGGGTTAAACTGATGTCTCACTAAGGCCGGCGGCACACGTGGCATTTTGAACCAGTTTTTGGGTCGTTTTTAAGCAGTCCGTTAAAAAATGCATTCATTTTTGGAAAACGCATCTGTTTTTGACCCGTTTTAATTAAGAATTTGTAAAACCAGTAAAAAATGGATGTGTTTTCAAAAACAGACGGCTTAAAAACGGCCCAAAAACGGGTTCAAAATGCCACGTGTGCTGCCGGCCTTTTCCAGACATCATTGCTTCTGCACACTGCAGTATCAGACTGTAGCTACAACATAAAAAGACTATAGTGGTAACTCCCCGGTCTGGTGTCCCCTCTGTTGGCCAGTTTCCCAGATGCTGTAAGAATCGTACCCAGCAGGAAGAGATGATAAAGAGCAGAATGATGCAATGAATGTTCTGAGCTTCTTCAGCTTGTGGATTCCATAAGGGATCTCCCTGAACGGGTTGTTTCTTAGTTTAAGTGATTCTAAATGTTCTAGATAATAAATCTGAAATACACAATATTCCAATAATCAGAAATCATGAGAAGAATGGACAAGTTCACACTTGCATTTTTATCTTTACAAGAGAGCGAGATAAACGGACCCGAAATTTAGGGTGGTGTCACATGTTCCCGTTTTGATTTATTTTTGTAAACGGCATCAGGCGCCCCCCAGTTTCTTGTATTGTGTAAATGCAAGACACCGGGTGCTGATTTCCGATCGCATGCGTTTGCATACAAACGCATATGTGGTTATCCGCGGGCCGCCCCATTGTCCTTTAATTCCGTTACAATACAGAATCAAAGCGCTAACGTGTGATACCAGGGTCATGTTACTTCATTAGTTTCAGGGCAGCCAATCAGGTAGCTTTTTGACCTTAGCAACTAGTCATGTCATGAACACACCTGGCCAATCAGCTTAGTTGAAATAATAATGCTTATTCCAAGATATCTCAGCTTCTGCAGAACCTCATAACACAAACCGCAGCAGCTGCAGAACCTCATAATACACATTGCAGCTGGTGCAGAACCTCATAATACACATGGTGATGTCATAGTACAAGGATGATACACAGAGAAGGGGTAAAATATGCAGTGATGTCATAGTATAGATATAATACACACACAGTAATGTCACAGTACAAGGATAACGCACACAGTGATGTCACTGGTTGGGGCCTTGGGACTTCTGCCCCAGATGCCCATCCTATAATCCGGCCATGAGATAAGATGTATAATGCAGACAATAAAATTTTTATTTACCTCAGTAGGGAATTGCCAGAATTCATTAAAGGAGAGGTTGAGGTAAAATAAAGAATTATACAAAGGTGTCAAATCTGGAAGCCTGGATATAAAGTACGCCTGAAAGAGAAATACTTGTTAATTGCACATAAAAAAAAATTCTCATCTTCCCTATTATGCTAATGACATTATGGCACTTGGACAGAGCTTATCCCAAAGGATTAACACATTTTACACAAACAGTAACATAACTAAGGGATAGTATTGTTTTATAAGGGTGCAACTTTTTGAAATCCAGCTGCTTTTACAGGAAAACCACTTGTTTTCATGTTTTGTGAACTAAACATACATTGAGAATGCTGATACAGAAACATATCTTGTTTAATCCCCAAGCTGAGTGGTTTTGTTAAAAAAAAAATTATAAAATTATGATAATGAGTCTCTGACTCTTCTGTGGCTGGCTCGGTGCTTCTCCTCAAATTATGCACTGCTTCAGAGAACCCTGTAAACACTTAGTTGGTGAGTTTATGAACAGCAGGCGGGATGCAATCCAGTTTTACCAAGGTCTTGAATGTTATAATTAAACAAGATATGTTTCTGCATCTGTGTAGGTACAGCATTCTCAAGGTATGTTTGGTTCACAATGCATGAAAATAAATGGTAGATTTCCTTTAACATCTGTGCTTAAATACATGTTTTTCTTACATGGTAAAGGGTTTTTTAAATATTTTTTTCCAACTCCCAGTCAACCCATTTAAAAGACATTTAGGTACATTTAGTAAGAACACTGCAGTGTGTACTATGTATCTAGTGTGCAGGGGGCTTCAGTTGTTTCAGGATTTATGGCACCCGTTCTTCATGAATCTCGTGCCCCCTGCACTGATCTGAAAGAGTGCACCACTTTTTTTGGTGCACGTCTAACATGGGGCATGCAACACATTTCTGTTGGACTTTGCATGATAAATGTGGGGCGCGGTCCGACTGAGCCCTGAACGGCCCCTTTTAGTGCCGAAATTTGTGTTGCATGATGCCTAGTACAGCCGCACGTGGACACAACTGTGGTGCGGTCACTTCTTAAATACCTCAGCGTGCAAAGTCCTACAGAAAACTGGCGCAAGGGCCTTAGTAAATGTGCTCAATTATACACAAGATTTCTTACTTTTAGACTAAGAGCATGTCCTCCATTTACAAGGCACTCCAGCATTGCAAGCTCACAGTGAGTAGCTAAAATTTTACTTTGTTCATCATAAAGTGTTTGCGAATTTTGCAACCTCTGTGATTTATAAAGCAGGTGAATAGAATCTTCTCCTAAAAAGAAAAACAACAAGAGTCATTTGACTTCTGAGGTTTGCACTGAAAAGAAAGTGCAAAGTCCAACAGAAAACTGGCGCACGGCCCTCCTACAAAGGCACTAGGTCTTACTTCTCTAACAACCTTATACCTCTCCAAAGTCTCATGAATTGGTTGTGATTCCATTTCTATTGGAATCATTGGCCCCAATCTCTCATGGCAATAGCGCCTTCTTTGTATGACCCCCAACAATGAGTGATTTTGTCCTATGAATACTTCACCCATGTCACAACCTTTTGCAATATCTAAATGTTCTACTAATACTTATTTACAGTGTAGGGGGGAAGGTCTGCTTGAAAAAAACAGTACTTGGTCTTATTTTCTTTGGGGGGTGCTTATTTTTGGGGGAAACAGTTATTTCAGCCCACTTCTCTGGTCCCTACCATTCCTAATCAGTGCTGTTATTTGTCACACATGGTATGCTTATTAGGCTATCTTTTGTCAAATTGGTGGTCCTGACTGTCCATTCCAACAAAGGACCTCCCAGCTTGGGCTCCATAACTAATAAAAAGTATAATACAGGAACAGTGAAGACAAGGTGAAAAAAATCTGTGCAGGAATTAGTAATTCAATAACTATAAGTATTTGCTTAGAGTTGGAGTTGGTGAAAATCCTCTTTAAGATAACATAGAGTAATATTATTCCCAGCTCTTTCATCTTAAGTAGTTGGATGGAATTACTGTAAGTGTCTCCCTCTCTCCGTGGTTATAGCTATGTTGGGCACTGATCTCATCTAGTGAAAGAATATGGGGGAGTTTTGATATTTTTCACTGGGTTTAAAGGAAACCTGTTATAAGAGACCATTTTTTTTTTAATTTCTCATGTCCCCACAGACACTAAACATCATATCCCTCAACAGTTTTTCTTATAAATTTCTGCCATTTATTGTTGAGAAGATAAATTAACCGATTAAGGACCGGGCCCTTTCCTGTTTTTTCATGTCCATTTTTTACTCCCCACCTTCAAAAAATCAATAACTTTTTTATTTTTACACGTAAAGAGCTGTGTGACGGCTTGTTTTCTGCGTAACAAATTGCACTTCGTAGTGATGGTATGAAATATTCCATGCCATGTACTCGGAAGCGGGAAAAAAAATCCAAATGCAGTGAAAATGGTGAAACAACGCATTTGCGCTATTTTCTTGTGGGCTTTGATACTACGTCTTTCACTGAGCGCCCCAAATGGCATGTCTACTTTATTCTTTGGGTCGGTGCGATCACGGGGATACCAAATTTGTATGGGTTTTATAATGTTTTCATACATTTACAAAAATTAAAACCTCCTGTACAAATTTTTTTTTTTGATTTTGCCAAATTCTGGCGCTAATAACTTTTTTATACTTTGGTGTACGGAGCTGTGGGTGGTGTCATTTTTTGCGAAATTTGATAATATTTTCAATGATATCATTTTTAGGACTGTACGACCTTTTGATCACTTTTTATAGATTTTTTTATATTTTTCAAAATGGCAAAAAAGTGCCATTTTCAACTTTGGCCGCTATTTTCCGTTACGGGGTTAAACACAGTGAAAAACCATTATCATATTTTGATAGATTGGGCATTTTCGGACGCGTCGATACCTAATGTGTTTATGATTTTTACTGTTTATTTATATTTATATCAGTTCTAGGGAAAGGGGGGTGATTTGAAATTTTAGGTTTTTTTATTATAATTTTTTTTTTTTACTTTTTTATTTTTACTATTTTTCAGACTCCCTAGGGTACTTTAACCCTAGGTTGTCTGATCGATCCTATCATATACAGCCATACTACAGTATGGCAGTATATGGGGATTTTACTCCTCATTCATTACAATGTGCTATCAGCACGTTGTAATGAAGGGGTTAAAACGAAATAGCCTTGGGTCTTCGGAAGACCCGAGGCTACCATGGAGACGGATCGCCGCTCTCCGATGACGTCACGTGGAGCGGCGATCCCAGGCAAGATGGCGGCGCCCATGCGCCGCTATCGTTTTGAGACTGCCGGCAGCTTTGCCGACAGCCATCGCTGTGATAACACCCGCAATTGGTGCTAGCAATATGCAGCAAAGACCCGATCCCTCGCCATGCAGCGCGACCCGACCGCCGCCGTGAATACACAGCGGGCGGTCGCGAACCGGTTAAAGTCTTACCTGGCTCCCTGCCAGAATGTTTCCTGTGTCCCTGCTGCATGTTTTGAGCAAGGAGCAGGTTCCCACCCCATCCCAAAAACTCGTGTCACACTGTGTTTCTCTCCACCCATTCACTCTTTGTCCCCTCCCTACTCCTATCCCTGTATTTGCTGACTGCAGCAAGTGAAACACACGTTTCTGCACAGAGTAGATGGAGTGGAGACGGACAGACTGTGTCCACCGCTATCTGAGCATGCGCCGCATCGCCTGGTTATTAGGCGTTGAGCCAGGCAAGTGACTCACTACAGCGCATGTACAGATAGCAGTGAAGATGGTCTGGCTATCTATACTCCATTTGCACTGTGCAGAAGAAGGTGCTGACTACAGGAATAGGAGGAGTGAGGGGGCAAGGAGTGAAAGGAAGGAGGGAGTTTTTTTTTTTAAATGCAATGTGACAAGCATTTACCCGGGGGGCTGCTCCTTACTCAAACAACGCCCTGGGGACACAGGAAACATGCTGGCAGGGAGCTAGGTAAGTCTTTGATCCAATTTAACTTTTTACGTAAAAATGTTATAAAAGCTGCTGGGGATGTGTGATGTTTCGTATCTGTGATAACATAGGACATTTAAAAAAAAATGGTTCCCTTTTAATCCGTTTTCCAGCTTTTCCTTGTTAATTCAGAAAGAAGCATAGCACGGCGACTTACTGATCCCTTGCATGTCATTACCTTCTTGGCCTTGTAACATTGCCTGCTGTTCTTCTGTTAAATATAAAAACACAGATTATTTTACATACTAGTAAAATGCGTTTTTTCTTATTATTTCCTAATTTAAATGAGAGAAATGTGAAAGACAACTGATGTTGAATGGATCCAAACTGCCAATTCGGGTTTGGCTTAGCACACCACCAGTAACGCCGCCGATCGTTAACTGTTTAAAATCATTTGAATTGCTTTGGAACGTGTGCGCCGGCATATGCCACCAATGCTGCATGTCGCCATTTTGAGGAGAATGAGCTTTCCACAATGACGACAAAGGGAGGGATGATCCTCCTCAAAATGGTGACAAGCATGTGCCAGTGTGAACATGCCCTGACGTAAATACATAATTCCAAATTCAGAGAAATATTTATTCTCATTTGGAGAGAAGGGTGTGTGCTAGTTTTTTTGCAAACAAGCAATGAAATAGTCGGAAATTCCTGCCGCACACTCAGGAATTGCGATTATTTCCCCCCAAGTGGTCATGAGAGGGTGCAAAGGGGAGTGTGCAGGGGACTTATAACATGTGATATATATAGTATATTTACAGAGGCGTAACCTGAAGCTGATGGGCCCCAGTGCAAACTCTGTGCCAGGCCCTGACTATAATGTGTGGTTTATAGTACTGGCCTTCTTATATGGTAAATGAATACCTTGTGGGCCCTTCTACCACCATCTACCACCCGGATCAAGGCTTGTAAATTAAGCACACTGACATTCTGGTGTGTGCCCCCTCTGGCAGGATATGCTCTTCTTTAAGTTTTGTATGCCCTTGTTTTTTTTTTTTTTTTTTTTAAAGGCTTTAAAATTATGCAAATGACCCTTGGGGGCTCCAGGCGCCATTAACATCTATAAAGCACGGAGCTTTCCGTTCATTTGCATAATTTTCAAAATTTGTTTTTGTAAAATCAAGGGCAAAAGAAGCTAAATAAAGACCACAACCTTCCATAGGGGGCACACACCAGTGTGCTAATTTATAAGCCTTTATCCTGGTGGTAGATTTCCTTCAAGCCTATTGGACCAGGTTGTGACCGTACCCTCTGTGCACACTCACAATATAGATTTCCCCCAATGAGTGTATGTTGTTTGAACACACAATTAAACATCTAACATTGTGTCTATTAGGGCTTTTTCAGATTGGCGTTGGTTCTCAGATTCAGTTGCGCATCCGTTGCGTTTTGTCTCCGCTGTGTCTCAGTTTTTCTTCCATTTTGTCTCCGTGTCCACATACATCAAACCCGGTTTTTCAGCCCCATAATTGAAAAAAAAAAACCAAACTGATTTTTCATCTGGGTTTTTTTGTGGACCCATAGACTTCTATTACATTCCGTCATCATCTTCAGTCAAAAAAATAGGATGTGTTTCTTAATTTTTTCCAGGGACAACGGTTTAGTGGAAATAAGAGCCAATGTGAAAACACCCATAGGAATCAATGGCTTTTGTGAGGCATCCGTGGAAATCACTGAACCACGGACACGAAAATCAATGCCAATGTGAAAGAGCCCTTACAGAGATAATATTTCTTATAAAAAAGATCTACTTTATTTCATTACCAAGAGCTCGCAGCAGCCGGGGTGGGATTC
>CM033642.1:6788104-7050451 GCA_019512145.1 Engystomops pustulosus | reverse complement strand
ATGATACCATACCAAACTAACCAGCAATCATACCAACATCACACCAGCTCCACTACCACTAGAGACCACGGAGACTACCTAATCACAACAGACCGTAATCTACTGAGACCCAAAACACCAGCAAATCAACAACCACTAACATTGAGACCACCAGCACAATCATACACTACATGAACAACCAGCAATTAGCACCACTACTTGAGTCCACCAAGACTACCAGCAATCATTACCAATACATGACACACCCAGCAATCAACACCACTACATGAACCGGGGGCACGATACTCCAGCATCACCACCACTACATGAGACCACCAAGCTAAGCATCACCACCACACTGAGACACACAAAGACTATCTAGCAATCACCACCAGTACAGGAGACCACCAAGACTACCAACCAGCAATCATTACCAATAATGACAACCACTAGCAATTCAACACCACTAACGAGACCACGAGACTACCAGCAATCATCAACACCACCACTACATGAGACACCAAGACTACCAGCAATCACCACCACTACATGAGACCACCAAGACTACCAGCAATCATCACCACCATACAATGAGACCACCAGACCAGCAATCATCACAACACATACATGACACCTACCAGACTCCCAGCCCACCATTACCAATTACAATGACACCACCAGCAATCAACACCACCTACTGGAAGACCCACCAAGCAAATTAGCAACCACAACTTGAGTCACACAAGGACTACCAGCAATCTCTCCAATAATCATGACACACATCAGCAATGACCACCACACACAGAACCAGTGGAGACTAACAGCAATCATCTCCAAAACATGACAACCACCTTCGACACCAGCAAGTCTCCAAAACATGACACCACCAGCATTACACCTACATGAGACCACCAAGACCACAATCATTACCAATACATGATACCAACACAGCAATCATCCACCTCACAATGAGACACCAAGACTACCAGCATTCCAATACATGACAGCACCACAGCAATTACCCCACCACTCAACTGACGACCAACTGAGATACCAGCCACAATCTATCACCATACAAACATGAGTACCACCAAGACTACCAGCAATACAGCTCCAATACATGACACCACCACCACTACCTGAGATCCACACAGCATCACTATCACTACATGAGGGCACCACACACCACATCACAACCGTAAGACCATCAGTGATCATCACTTAATGAGGCCACCGCCAAATCACCCCAAATAACGCGCCACAAGAGCACCCCTCATCCAACCATGACAACCACCAATATCACCACAGCCAAACCACGCCAACTACACCTCACACACTGCCCCCTACCAGGGAAGTAGCAATCGCTACACAAGACCACCAGCAATCACCACCACATTCATGAGACGCCAGCATCACTCCACACCACACATGAAACCACAGCAATCACAAAACTACATGAGACCACCACAAACCTTCACTACATGAGACCACTGACATCATAACCACAGTCCACAGAGAATCACCATAATAATAAAAAAGCTTCAACCCAACAATCACCACCCTTACACCTGAGCCACCAAGCTATCACATATCTCTCCTACATGATAGCAAAGCATATAACTACCCAGACCCTTCACCATAGACATGAGACCAACATCATAACTGCCCGTCACTTCCTCACTGTACACAATGCATCCATCAACACTCACACAATATCTTACTATGATCTATTTTAAATTTATACTTAGTGTTTCTCACTGCATCAACTGGGTTATCCCTGCACTGTACCTACACCTTTTGTGGCTGTTCTAGCAGGCCTCTGCTTATTATGAAACCCCTAATAACCCCCCAAAACCCCCCCTCCTTATTATTACAGATATTGAACATAGATTTTCAAACTTTCATTTTATTCCCAGACTAGTTTTTTGTTGAGTTTTTATACAGTGTAAACTATTGATTTTAGTTGTCTTTATTTAAGGGGTAGAATACTATGCCGGTTCTATAAGCAACATCCTGACATTGACATTTATTACAGCAAATGGAAGCTTTCGGACGTATCTCCACGTGTCCCTCCAACCCTCACCCCATCAGATGAATCTCTAACCTTTAAACTCAGACTCTTCCGCTTTTTGAGGCTTTTCTGTACTTTTTCTGTTTTATTCTTATTCCTCGATTTCTGCCTTGGACCACTATAACTGTAACCCTGATTTCTACCTTCAGCATAATTATGATTTCCTACCCAAAGATCCCAAGTAAACTTCCGTACCTTTTACTTTAATGACAGAAATTCCTGCAGGACAGCAATGTTAAGATCTTTGATTTTCTGACGGGGTTGTTTTCTTGTCTTGAGGAAGTAAATGTTTTTGGAAAGGGTTTGAGATTTACTTGCTCTAAGTTCAATGTAATGACCATAAAAGGGGTTGTCCGTCAAGAAAACTAGGGTATGGGGAATTGGTTCACTCATGACACCACCAGCAATCAACACCACTACATGAGACCACCAGCAATTAGCACCACAACTTGAGTCCACCAAGACTACCAGCAATCATCTCCAATACATGACACCATCAGCAATGACCACCACTACACAAGACCATGGAGACTACCAGCAATCATCTCCAAAACATGACACCACCAAGACTACCAGCAATCGTGCATGTGGCATAGTTATCACAGTACCCAACATAATGTAAACAGTACCCAATAATGTTGTGCACATTATGCAGATAAATAATGTACAGTACCGCAGACAATGTGTATACAGTATGCAGATAAAGGATGCGCTTTAGTACAGTGTAGGAAATTGGCTTACTGAAAGGCTTTTGACTAGGGACACGAAGTAAAGCTCTTGTTACACAACTTTGCCAATTAAGGCAGCCTTATAGATGTTTGGAGACTTATAGCCATTGATGCTCCACTAGAGGATTCTGGGAAATATGCAAATAAGCTAAACAAGCCAAACCATGCCTCTTTTGCTACCTTGTATGGCAAGTGTTCCTTGTCCCATCCCCCAGTCTACAGTACCTAGATAATGTGTATACAGTAGCCAATAAATGTGTATACAGTACCCAACTGGGTGTATATAGTACCCAGAACGGTGTACATACAGTTAACACCAGACAAATGGTGTATATCAGTACCCAGACAAATGGTGTATATAGTACCAAGACAAATGGTGTATATAGTACCCAGACAAGTGGTGTATACAGTACCCAGACAAATGGTGTATACAGTACCCAGACAAATGGTGTATACAGTACCCAGACAAATGGTGTATACAGTACCCAGATAAGTGGTGTATACAGTACCTAGATAAGTGGTGTATAAAATACCTAGATAAGGTGTGCCAAAAAGTATAAAAAAATAGAATATCCAGTCTAGATCAATAGATATATACAAAGCAGAGTTAGAAAGAGAATACAGAAGTAAAGCCAATAATTCACGACAGCCATATAAGTTGTAAAATGATTGGACTTAGAACATCTGAATAAACACTATACAGTACTGATATGTATTATGCATGGATATGGATTGCTCTATCTAAATAATGTAATGCAGGCAGAAAATTAATAGTAAAGTAGCTGGAAAAACACCATATTATACAAAATTGTAATAAAAATAGAACCAATCCCGTATCTGACCAGGATCACTAATCTCCCTTTATGATCCCAGCCCAATGAAAACATGTAGTTACATATTAAATCCAGTCAGACGTCTGGACTATATTTCATCTGGGTTTAGGATGGATGAAAAAATTATACATTTTTTATCATGGAAATAGCAACATATTCAATATTCCATATAAAGCCATTAGTCAGCTGGCCACTAAGCCATATTTATAGCCCTGTGTAATCACAGTAATTATATAGAAGGGCAAAGGACATGGGTTTCCATTCCTACCCTCCAACTCGGCTTGTGATTCATCATCTACAACTTAAAGGTAAAGATCACTTTTGATATTGCCTTAAAAATGGTCAATGTACAAAGAATTTATAAATCAAAGGATGTGACTGTAGAAAATGAACTCTGCACCAGGCCGCTGGCTAGGAAACAATGCGTCTCTCATAAGGAGGAGGACCGGTCCGAAGGAAAAAACACAACTTTTTCTAAGACCTACATCAGACAAATGTCTTTTAAATAGCAGATGTCGGTAGATAAATAATAGCCTAATGTAGTTTATATTCCTAAGTGCTGGAATATGGCCGGAGCCAAAGAAACGGAGCAGCACATCTGTAGATCTCAGGACGCCAGGGTGGAAATGGCTCCGCTCACCAGGTTGACCTCTAGGAATTCACAAGCAAAATGAAAATTAAAATAAACAGAACAAAAAGTTGAACAACACTGGGTAATGGCAGAAGTTTCTAAATAGTTGTAATTCACGAAAAAAAAAAACTTCAATGTTCAGGTGTATGAGGGTGATGTATATATGGGAAACCCCCTTCCCTTCTGTCCGGAGGCCATGACATTACTGAGCACTGGATGCGCATGTCCTTGACATGCACCTCTAATCAGTGACATAGGTGTTTACAGAGGGGGCATGCATACTGTGATGAGCGCACGGCCCCCTGACCTGCAGGACATCACTGGAAGTGAGGAGGTAGAGGGGAATAACTGTGAAGGAGTTTACCGGTCACCAGGAATGTGATTTTTAGCTTATGACAGGTAGCGATAGCCTATGCTATGTCAATTTTTGCCTTTGTCAGAATTCTAAATAATTTCAGTACTTTACAATAGTTTTTTTTACATTACCTGGCTCCCTGCCAACAGCGTGTGGCAAGTCCCCAGAGGAGGTGCAACTGCAGCCTGTGTGTGCCTGTTTCCTCCACACTCATCCAGCACATGTCATGAGCATTAAGCAGGCAGAGGAGGGAGGAGGATGATGTGGAGGAGAGGAAGAATGCATGAGGAGACTGAGACACAAGCACACAGGCTGCAGCTGCCTCCCACCGCCATGGATTCACCACATGCTGATGGCGATGAGCCAGGTAATGTGAAATAAAGCTTTAAAAAATTATTCAAAATGCTGACAAAGGCATTCTGAAAATCAGCATAGCATAGCCTATTAGAAACTGTCACCAGCTAAAAATTACATTCCTGCTGACAGGTTTAATTTATTGAAAAAGAGTTAAAAGGTACAGCAGTGTGAGGATTCACACCCATTAAACTCCAGCTTTCCTTCCTCAAAATATCTTCTCTGCTGTGCTTGAAAACATTCAACAGATTTCAGGAGAGCCGGTTACAGTCTGGATGCAGGGTCATCAAGTAGAGGGGCAATCTGAGGTGAGGAGAGCTTGACTTCTGTTCTAAACTCTCTCTGCTTCTATAACTTTATACAACAATTTTACTTCTAACTTCAAAGGAATAGCCAATACGGTGTGCTGCAGCAATTTTTCTAGAGATGGGGGACCGAGAGAAGGAGCAGGGAGCCGGGGGAGAAGTGCTTCAAAGGGTTTGTTATAGCCAGAGCCCCCAGACACACCCTGGAGCACTTGTGATTCATTAACATAAAACAGGGTTAGTTTTAAAAGGAACACATCTCCTAATACACAAATATTTTTATTCATGCTGTTAGGATCTATTTAGCAGCGTTAATAGTTAAAGAAAATCTATAACTTTGTGTAAGATGCTTCACAACAAACGGGTTCTGTTGACAGGTTCCCTTTAATTAAAAAAGTGTAAAAATCAATTCTAAGATTTTTCCGTTTTATAAATAGAAAGAATAAAGTCAGAAGACTTAATGGAAAATAAAACATGTAACATATCTGCAGAATTTTTTGAGCTGAACCATTTTTACTCAGTTCTCTAATATTCATTGCCAGATATAGAATTCTCCGGATTTCCAATGGGTGTTATTTGTCACGGTTACTTTCAACTAGAGTTGCTACACGCCGCTTCCCTAGGTGCCGACCCTCTGAATATGACCAGATGCCTTTTAATGGTCCGCAAAGGTATGCAACATAACTCCTAGTACACAAATAACCTAAAAGACAAGCGTTACAGTATAACAATCACCACAACCGCTGAAAATTTTGTTGTAGTTTATCATCTCTGCCTGCAAATTACATCTCAAGTTCAAGACCCCCAAGGAGAGGTATGTAATAAGCCGAGCAGAAGCTACACATGCTTAGGGCATGCGTGGGCAAATCCACATGGACATAAAAGCAAACCATCGCAAGGAAGAGGAACATTCGCATTACTCGTCGTGACTCAGGTGTCATATTCCATATGCTCTTTGTTTCCGACCATATGTTACACTTTAGAACTGGGACGAAAAATGAAAGATTTCCTGACAGAAAACTTTGTTCTAAGAAATACAAGAAAATACTGAGAACATCGAAGGTTTGGGCTTGATGACTATAATTACTGAAGTTAAAATTGTCATAAGTTTACAAACTGTATTTGGGGCCGTAGCTGAGGTGTGGGATGAAAAGAAGGAAATCGATTATGATTTACCCTGTTGTCTTGGGTTTTCTTTTAGACATGGTCCTGAAATAAAATGGAGCCCCCTCCTGTTATTATGACTTAAAGTAGATATTCACCTAAAAAATGTGCTGTGTGTAATCAGTTAATTAAAAAGAAAAAAAAAACACTAAAAAGGGGTGGTCCAGTTAAAAAAAAAAAATCTAAAAGTTCAATGGGGAGGAGTTGTAAAATACTAAATTACAACTTACTGCTTCTCTGCTATTTCATTACTGGTGCTCTTAATACCCATAGCACTCCTCTTCCTGAGCTTCTCCCTGCACTCAGCCAATCTTTGTCAGAGGTGGGTTATCACAATAGAGAGGTAAGTCTCTGTGTTGAGGTCACTGGAATTACAACAGTGATTACAGGGGGATCCATGGGACAACAAATTCCATGGGACTACAACACTTCCATCATCAACTACATTTACCTCATTTACAAACGAAAGTACCTCCACTGATCAACAGCACCCACACGGTCAACAACAGTGTCTCCACTAATCAACAGCACCCACATTGATCAACTAGAGTACATCCATTGACCAATTACAGTATCTCCACCGATCAACTATAGTACCTCCACTGATCAACTACAGCACCCACACCGATCAACTACATTACCAGAACAGATCAACTACAGTACCTCCACCAACCAATTACAGTACCTCCACCAACCAACTATAGCACATTCACCGCCCAATTACAGTTCCTCCACTGACCAACAACAGCATATCCACTGACAAATAAAAGTCCATCCACCGATGAACTACAGCAAATCCACCGATCAGCACCCACACCGATCAACTATAGTACCCACACTGATCAACTACAGTACCGGAACAGATCAACTACAGTACCTCCACCAACCAATTACAGTACCTCCAACAACCAACTATAAACACATTCACCATCCAATTACAATTTCTCCACTGATCAACAACAGCATATCCACCGACCAATAATAGTCCCTCCACCGATGAACTACAGCAAATCCACCGATCAGTACTCACACCGATCAACTATAGTACCCACATGATCAAGTACATTACCAGAACAGATCAACTACATTACCTCCAATGATCAACTACAGTACCTCCACTGACCAGTTACAGGAACTTTACCGACCAACTACAGCACATCCACCGCTCAGTTACAGTACCTCCACCGACCAACAACAGAACATCTACCGACCAACTACAGTACCTCCACCGACCAACTACAACACATCCACCGATCAACTACAACACATCCACCGATCAACTACAGTACCTCCACTGTTCAACTACAGCACCTACACCAATCAATTACAGCACCCACACCAATCAACTACAGCACCCACACCGATTAACTTCTGACCTCTTAGATGGAGGAATTACAGATTCTCTTTTTTTGTTTCAGAATTAAGATCAGATGCTTAGCATACAAAATTAAATTCAAATGGGTGGGGGTCTGATATTGCTACTACAAAATTAAATTTTTCGAGGTTGCAGTAATTCGGCTTTTGGTGCTTATCTGATTCAGTAGAATTTATCAAATAGCTGATCAGTTATTGAATGGTATGTTATCCTTACATATATCCTAGAATAACCCATTAAAGGAGTATTAAGTATTAAGAGCAATCGCTGCTACCCTGATGCTCTCCCTTTTATATGTCTTTTTTTGGAGATCAAAAACTTTCCTGACCTTGCGAGCGACTATCTCTGTGTTAATCCGCGTGAGCACTCCGCATCCTCATTTACCACTTATTCCATTTAAAGTTCATGGTTTATAAGCTTAATCTGATAACTGGCTCCATGTCTACAATCTGCTGTGTGGGCAAAGCCGTCCCGGCGTGCCATGTTCTGCTTAAAAGCAAATTGAGTGCGGTAAGTAAAGCAGCTGGTGGGGACCACAACTGCACTAGAGGGGATCATGCTGCGGATGGCGCCACATATCCCTGGATTTTACTAGGAAAGCAGAGGAAATATTATAGGTATTCGTATTCTATTGCAAATATCCAGTAATAGAAAATAGAAAATTGATGATTATGGATCTTTATAATAGAGTTACATTGAAATCTTATATCACCATTGAAAATACAGTATCTGGGCCCCTTAACATAAGAGCTTACACTTTACAGGTAATTGGTATCTGAATTACTTAATTTTTGTTAGAAAGCTAAGCAGTTATCTAGAGCTCCCTTTTCTTCCAATATGGGAACCTAAAAAAACCACACAGTAATATTTAGAGGTATATGGTTGTATTATTACGATATTGATATCAGGTAGGTTCTGTTATACTGGCCAATCCTTAGTTTTCACTAATCCCAAACTTTAACAGGGTAAGTATAAGACCCAAAGCGGATCACCTAAATTATAGTTTGGAGTTCTCTCCCGGGAGCCAAGGGGTTATGTGATCTGCCAGTAGCAGGACTCAGGACTTCCTGTAATGTCCTGCTGTCTTCTTGTGGATGGAGGGGGCTGTTTTGTCATTACTGTCCCCAGCACACCCCTCCAACCTCTAATATGGGAGTGATTATGACGTTGGGGGTGTGCATACAATAATGACTGCACAGACCCTTCCATCGGCCTGAAGGCAGCAGGACACAGGATGCCACAGGAAGTCTAGAGTCCTGCTGCCAGTTCATGTCACCCACAGCTCAAACTGACAGCGAACCACAAACTTTAAAAGGGTATTATAGGATACTAATATTATACTTACCCTGTTAACGTTTTAGATTAGTGGATAACCCCTTTAAGGCACAACCTAATGCAAATAATGTATGTCCTCTTTGTTTTTATTTCAGGAACAGAAGGGGAGTGGCTGTGACAACGTGTCAGGTACAGAAATCCAGTTGGTGCTGTAAAGGATTCACACCAATCTAAAAGAATAGGAGGCGCTGACCCTGTTTATGCATATGGGCCATATGTAGGGTTTGCCACGCATGTGTGGCCACTCTCAATTCCTGTCTAGGGGTGTGATCACACCTGCACACTTACACTGGCCAAGTCTTGCTTTCATTATCTACGCAGAATTCCAACTATTGTGCAAACATCTGTAGCTAAAAAAAAAATTAAGAAGTCTCTAACAACTTCCTTTGTCTTAATATGTAACTGCACACAGTGATGTGATCCCAACCCCACATCCATTATTTGCTTGGAGAGTTATCTCACAGGCTATTAGCAACACATACAATTTATATGACCGCCATAAAAACCAAGATCATTTTTCGACAGTAGCATTATTATGTTGTGTGAAGACCCGGATGGTTAGGATTCTGATACTGCGGCCCCCTGACATTGCCAAGAACTTTTTATAGGGAGGAAGAAGGGTCAGATCCAATTGCTGTCACCCTGGGTTATGTTAGGAAGAGAATCTGAAAAATAGAAGCTGTTATCAAGGCATTTCCAAACATAAAGTCATTGGAAGAGAGCGAGCCGAAGGGTCATGGGAAAAAAGCAGCGCGCCTTATTCTTCTTTTCTTGGCAACACTCACAATGAGCGAGGAAGCGCGTTAACGTCTTATTTAACATGAACGTGGGAGAATGAACGTGTGTCATGTTATAGCGAGATCCGCAGATAACGTTGTGTTTATTAAACATTACATTAAAGCATTATTTTTGTTTAAAAAAAAAAAAATTATATCGGAAATTACTTCCAAGTCAAAACTTTTACTTTCCTTGGGTCAACAGCAGACGATTCACATGAACCGGAGTCAGCTTGTGCAAATACCGGACTGTAACAACGCTTTTATCACCAAGTGTTTATACAGAAGTGAGGAGAAAAGAGGATTTCGGAAAGAGACTGAATAATAAACAATTCGAAAACTTACAAAAACAGAAAGAAAAAAAATCAAGGCTTGTATTATAATGGTTAAACAAGACTCCACAAGCTTAATGAATGGATGGAAGGAAATGTTCTGGGGATAGACTCTGGAATTGCTTCCCGTCTGATCATCCGTGGTTGTGTTACAACTGGCGACAATCAATTCTTTGTTGTGTTACATGCAAAGAAAATGGGTTTTGTTTGTTGAATGGAAAAGAGGCATGTAACTGCGCAATTCATTCCTGCGCGTCGCCCTTGTTATATTTGCTCTTATTAAACTGGAAGACCTTGTAGCGCTCCCGGACAAAAACAAAAAAAACAATAAGGGAACGTCTCCCATACAGTGGCGAGTTAACACATGCCGCCAGAAAGGGTAAAAGGCACTCGCTCGAAAAAGACTATAGTCAAATGGATAGAAAGAGATGAATGAGAGCCGCAAATTAAGTTGTAGGAGTCATCCAACAATCCAAAAAGTTTCTCATCCGTCTCCAAATGTAAATGAACGAAACTTATTATGTTCCATGGATGTCGCCGATACAATAGTGCCATGTAGGCACCTTTAATTAGAGAAGAATCTTACATCTTGGTGGCTACAAATGGATAAAGCAATGCAAATATACGGTAATCAATTTATTAAAAAAAAAAAAATATATATATATATATATATATATTGAAATAAAAATACAAGTGCCTCGGGGGCAGGCACAATTTGCCAGTTTTGCATTCAGACAACCGGAGGCTGAGTATGGAGGCGCAATGAAAGGCGCAATGAGTATGGAGGAAACCATGGGCACTGTAAATAATCTCTAGATAAAATGGACCTGCCCATGTTGCACTTGTTGTCTGATTTACATATTATTACATAGATACATTGTATTAGATAGATATTAGATATGAGAAAAATAGAAATGAGATAGATGATAGATAGATAGATTACAGCGTAACTGTAAAAGGTTTTTTTTTTCTAAATCATTAGCTCTTGGGATGTAAAACAACTTTGCCTTTTATTTTTGTCACTTATATGCAGCAGTTTCCTTGCTATACTCCTCAGATAACTTCAGTGTTGGTTCCTCTCCATGTGCTGATAAGCCCTGGAGTCCATAGATTGATTAACAAACTATAAACAGTTTCATGGGAGGGGCTGCTGCTTCCTGCTCACTGAGAAGGAGGTCATGTGACAGAGCTGGATGTGTATGTAGCAGAGCTGGATGTGTTCAGAGCCGTGGATATAAATGTCTCCTGCACAGAATAGTGAGGTACAAGAACTCCCCTGTTCTTGATCAGTCCCTCCATCTCAGTCTGTGATCCCACAGAACTTTCTCTGTGTCTCTCTGTGGACCTCATACTAACCCTTAGTGCTCACACAGCACAGGCTATAGACTTCATGTAACTGGTTTACTTCTGATTTCTTCCACTTATTACATGTTCCCTGCTCCTCCATGTGATGGAAGCTGCCAGGCTGTTACCATATACATCCTGTATGTACTGTACATGTTCCCTGCTCCTCCATGTGATGGAAACGGCCAGGCTGTTACCATATACATCCTGTATGTACTGTACATGTCCCCTGCTCCTCCATGTGATGGAAGCTGCCGGGCTGTCACCATATACATCCTGTATGTACTGTACATGTCCCCTGCTCCTCCATGTGATGGAAGCTGCCAGGCTGTTACCATATACATCCTGTATGTACTGTACATGTTCCCTGCTCCTCCATGTGATGGAAACGGCCAGGCTGTTACCATATACATCCTGTATGTACTGTACATGTTCCCTGCTCCTCCATGTGATGGAAGCTGCCAGGCTGTTACCATATACATCCTGTATGTACTGTACATGTTCCCTGCTCCTCCATGTGATGGAAACGGCCAGGCTGTCAGTCACCATATACATCCTGTATGTACACTGTGCAGTGTTCCATGCTCCTCCATGTGATGGAAGCTACCAGACTGTCACCATATACATCCTGTATGTACCCTGTGCAGTGTTCAGTGTATTTACCTGTGGGAAACTAAATGGATTTACTGCTACATTACTTTGAGAGAGAACACAAGGCATCATGGGATGCGTGGGCAAGCTAACTGGCCTCAACCTGAGGGCAAAGACTGACAGATATTAGAGAAAGATTTTTTTCAAACACTTTCAGAACAGAAAATGCCAGAACTTTGGAAAGAAAAGGGTGAGCAGCACAATGTAGGTATTGTTTTGTTTGTTTTTAAGGCGGAATAATTTGGTAACCATAAAGTGCCCGGGCTTGTGGCACTGCGTATAAATCCAAGTAAGAGGCAGCTCTCAGGGGTAAAGGTGAAGTAAAGGGAGAATCTTTTATTCTATGATTTATCATGGATTAAAAGATTCCTCTTTACTTCACCTTTACCTCGGAGAGCGGCCTCATCCATGAGTTTTTACAGGTAAATCAATAGATATTAGATATGATAGATATATAGATACAGATGGTACAGCTTAGTAGACTTGGCAGAGAAATAAATTAAAAAGTTTAAACCAATATTCCTTTGCCATTAAGTTTTCCCATGAGATTTCCACATATGATAAATCTAGCGTCCACATTTCCAACTTGAAACTTTATACAGATACCCTATGAGCAGACATAAGGATGTCCAAGAAGTCCATTTTTTACTCCCCCACAGTACTAGACAGCTTTATAGCATCCTGGATATGAGTGATTGTTGCAATTCCAATGGAATCAACTAATTTATAGAACAGTAGGCATAGCATGGTCCCTGATTTTTCGGCAACATTCCTTGGACTTACTATCTCGACCCATTAACTTGAATACTAGGAGTATAAAATAAGTATTATTTAATCAGAGCCATGAGGACTAAAGTACTGGTAGGTAACAGACGTCCTTTTGGTCTCTACTTTGCTCACATGACCACTGGCAGGTCATTTTAGAAAAAGTATGTATTTTAATATTTCTTCCCAGAATCCCTAGCAGAGCTTGTATGGCTTTAAGTCTCCGTAAGTCTGCAAAAGTTGTCCTTAAAGGCAACCTTCCATTGCTCACATGATGAAATCCTGCGAGCAGACCACCTGGTAGGCTATTTAATGCTGATGCCGGCACATACTTTAGCTAAAAAAATATTTTCTTACATTCATAAATAGCCCTCCGGTGCTACTCCTAGGTCATCTTCGGAAGGGCAATGGCTTTCGATCGTTAAATATTCCTGCCTCCTTCATTGTACCCGTCCTCCTTCAGGTGCCGAGAGCCGTGACATGACCAAGTTCTCGGCATCTATCGCGCATGCGCATACACTAGCGATAGGTGCCGAGAGCTTGGTGACGTCACGGGTCTCGGCACCTGAAGGAGGACAGGTACAATGAAGGAGGCGAGAATATTTAAAGGGAACCTGTCACCAGGAGACCCATTTTTAGCACTACCCCTGTCCCCACAGAGCATAGTACATACACTGCCAAAATGTTTTTGTATAAAAATTGGTTTACAGAAAAAAGATATGTTATATTGCCTTCCCCCCCTGTTTTTTTTTTTTTTTTTTTTTTTTCTTTTTTTTTTTTTTTTTTTTTTTTTTTCCTTTTTTTTTTTCTTTTTTTTTTTTTTTTTTTTTTTTGACCTTTTATTAGCATCTGCTGTGTGACTAGGCAGTTGCCTATTGGGAGGGGCTGGAAAGGAGCAGTCCCCCCCACCCTTGGAAACAGCTACTCCATGTGACCTTTTCAAATATATGAAAACACCCATCACTGGGCTTAGCGACGCCCCCTGCTCCTCTACAGCCAATCCCGAGTGTGGGGAGTTATTCATATATCTGAAAAGGTCACATGTTTCCCAAGGGTGGGGGGGGAACTGCTCCTTTCCAGCCCCTCCCAATTGGCAACTGTCTAGTCACACAGCAGATGCCAATGAATACAATATATGGTATTCATTGCCATATGGTACAATATGGTACAATATAACATATCTTTTTTTCTGTAAAACCAATTTTTAATACAAAAACACTTTGGCAGTGTATGTACTATGCTCTGTGGGGACTGGGGGAGTGCTAAAAATGGGTCTCCTGGTGACAGGTTCCCTTTAAAGATTGGAAGCCATCGACCTTCCGAAGATGACGTAGAGGTAGCACCATAGGGCTATTTAGTGGTAGGCTTCCTTTAAAAGGCAAATTCTCCATAATGATTTTAGTTACTTCCCTGACCTGTGGCCTCTCACAAAACCAAACTGGTTCCCTACACTGTACTAATGAGATGCACAAACATTGAAATTGGTTTTTAGACAATGTTCTTTGGAATATCCAAAAGCCAAACCAGTTGGGTGACACAGTTGACCATTGCACAATTTTTGCATATTTAGAAACATCTGACCCAAAATGGTATAATGGCAAGTAAAAATGTACGGGTATGATCTAAAGGCAGAATTGTTAATATACTTTGTTGGAGAACATCTAAAAACAGAAAACTGATTACACACAGTCACCTACTGGTCGCGAGACTCAGCATCTAAAAGACAGAAGACCAAAGACCAAAACAGAAAATCATTAAGAATCCTGGCTCCATACTCATGCTCCATACTAATCTGCCTTTATTCCTTCTCCGCGGCTCCTATTTACAGACACAATAACCGCTACAAATCGGAATGAAATTTTAATGTGGTTATTTATTTGTCGCAATGGTCACCTTTACATTCAGATTTCAGATTCTGCTCTTTTACAAAATGGAAATAAAGCCAATAGGCATGAAGTCAGATAACCACAGGCTCTCATTACAAATGAGTCTGCAGAAAAAGCTAGAGTCATAATACAAAGTCTACGCTGAGACATTTGATCACCGGCAGAAAACTAAGACACTTATCATTTTTCCTTATGGAGCCAAGAAAAAAAAAAATGACAGATTAGTAGAAGACTCAAAAGGTTAAAATATAACAAGTCTGGAGGAAAAAAAAACTAATGGATAAAACACACAAAGTTAAGGGTAAAAAAACCCCATCAGTTATAAAAATCGGCGGAATTTTTTTTACATACACGGTTCAAATTGCAAGATATAAAAGGCAGCTTTTTTAGGGTTTTTTTGAAACAAAAATACTGACGACTAATCTTAAGGATAGGAGATCAAATTGGTGGAGATCAAATCCCCAGCATCCCCACAGATCAATTGTTCCTGGCAAAGTATGAAGCACCTTAGCACCTATTCAATTAAATGGAAGTTGATCTGCAGTAACTTGGTTGACCACTACACAGAAAAGGGAGCTGTTTGCTTCCCGTTCCATTCTTGGTTTATGAAAACAGCTGATCTCTTCCATCATCCATCTTACTTGTGGCTCTGAGACTCAATGGACTGTTTTAGTGGCCATCCATCCATTCAGAGAGGCCTGACCACTGTTCTCGAAGGTGGTCAGAACTAGATATGACCAAAAAAGTCTAAAAAAAAAAAAGAGCGATTCATTATCTCTTGTTAAGCCATTGAAAGCCTTTACATTTGTAGATTGGAAAAAATGGATAGGAACAGAACTGTATTATTGGGAACGGCCTATGAAATATCTCTCCTCCCACTGTACCTTGCTTCCCCCTTTACCCACACTATGATATTGTACTGCCTACGTCATCAGCCCTTCCTGAGAGACTCAGATGCCACCCCAAATTTCCACTCTATTGGGCACATGTATCAAATTTTTGGCTTGCCTTTCTCTTTAATTTGTGAGACTTTTCATGGTACTTGTACTCATTTTTTTTTTTGCGTCTAAAACTGTGGTTTCTGCTAAGACGCAAAAAAGTTTTTAAAAAAAGTGAAAATTACTGAATATGAATCAATAAGGAAAAACATCTAAGATACATCTAACCTCATAAAAGCCAAGAAAAGTCTCAAAAACAGATGGACAAAGTCCAACTTATGATACATGTGCCCCTATTATAACTTCCTTCTCTGTCCCTGAAGCCATCTCGAACATTGAGAGGAGGGCAAGAGAGGGAATGGGCACAGTCATGGAGCATGTACTGCTGGATCTTACTGGAGTACAGTAAGTCAGAAACGGCATGACAGCTAGTTATGGAAAGGAGCTTCTACATCACGAAAATTGTAGGACATTTTCAATGATTCCTTTGGAATTCTGGATGCAAACTTGCAAAAAAATTGCAAAAAAGGGTAAATGGCCTTTAACCCAGAATTTTGTACACTCTGAGCACAGAGGAAACACTGATGACCCGCAGGTCATTAATAGCACTAGCTCTTGTATTTTTGTACCAATAATGCCTTGAATAAGGTGACCTTGTGATTTGACTTTGTGCACAGGGGTTCCTAGGGACCTCTAGATAACATGATTCTTGGAGTCCACTCTCCATTAACTCCTAGGAAAAAAAAACATTAATATTTGGTTATCCTTTGCTGCACCCTATTGGTGTGCCTTTTACTATTACTCGGCCCACCGGAGAATCCGGTACTGCGGTCAGCCCAATCCTGTAAGATACCCTTATACAGGATGTATAGCATAAAATTGTCTGGCAATATCTGTGGAAAAAGTGTATATTGATTGATCCTACAACATAAGAAAAACATAAAACCACACGAGAACATAAAATACACAAAGTTTCCTCATACAAAACCAGGATGATACAAGACCGTTGTGCAACCTGATTACGGTCAAGGCTAATGAATCTTCTCAACATCTCTTCCATCCACACCCGATTAGCCTGACCCTAATATTTCATTCTTATTCCAAGAACTTCAAATTATCAGCTGTATTTTATGGAAAAAGACCAGAAATATGAAAAACCTCTCCTGCGCAACGCAACCGACCGCAAAAAGCCAAACTCTTCTGTGTTTATCCTCCAAATCCAAGTTTCCTTCCATCGCTCATGCAAAATATCTATTAAATTAAGACTCGCATCTCAGATTACTGGAAATAAAATAGTTGCCCTGGTGATACATCATTAGATTATTGCATATTGAATGCCTGACGAAACCCCCGGCTTCATGGACCTGTCATGTGGGAATTTCAGGAGCCAGCCCATCTGAAACCTGTTGACAAATTGGGTGTTTGCGGAGGAACAACAGCTGAAATTTCTCCGACCATAAAACACAAGACAAATTGCATATAAAGCAAGGTGAAAAGCAGGAGAGAGTCCTATAATAAGACCGTAAATTATAAGCCAATCATCGAATGCCAAAAAGAAAATAAAAAATTGAGTGGCTGATCCACCTGTAAGAGATTAGTTCATTATATCTGTATAACTGATAGGTTAAAGGGGTTGTCTTCCATGCAGAAGACTAGATTAAAGGAAACCTACCACTGTGGTTCTACCTATTAAGGTAGATCCGGTGGTAGGTGCGTCTAATGTACATAAGGATAGCCCTTTTTAGGACTAATCCTTTACTCACCTCTATCTTTTCTAATCTTTAATCAGGGTAATATGAAAATTTTCTAAAGAGGCTACTGGGGCGTGGAGTAGCCAGAGCTGAGGCTACACGGCACGGCTACTCCCTGCCCCAGTAGCGTCTTTGATCCTCCCACCCAGACATCTATACCCCGCAGCTACAAGGAGCGGCACGCACACATCCGCGAAGCTGGAGTTCTGCACATGCGCAGTAGCTCCGGCTCTGGAGCAGAGTACACGAAGCCACTAGCCTGTGTTCTGCGCATCCACAGAACCCCGGCTTCCCGGACGTGTGCGCAGAGCTCCTTGTAGCTGCACGCTAAAGATGTCTGGGTAGGCGGATCCAGGAGGCTACTGGGGCGTGGAGTAGCTGCGCTGTGTTGCCTCAGCTCCTGCTACTCCACGCCCCAGTAGCCTCTTTAGAAAATTTGCATATTACACTGATTAAAGATAAGAAAAGATTGGGGGGAGTAAAGGTTTAGCCCTAAAAAGGGTTATCCTTATATACGTTAGATGCAGCTATCACCGGATCTACCTTGATCCGTAGTGGTAGGTTTCCTTTAAAGATTTCTAACAGGTAGATGCAATCAGAGGAGATCAGTGAAGGGATTTGCTAGAAAGTGTTAGTTTTCCCTACAGTGCCCCCACAGGGGAAATAAAGTATTACATAAACATAATTACAGGTGAAACTGTTCACTTCCTTTTCTGGGAGAAAGGTCCCTGAAGATCACAAGTATTTCCCTGTAATCAGAGGTGATCAGCGAAGGATTGTGACAGAAAGGGTTCAATTTTCCTGCAGTGCCCCCACAGGGGAAATAAAGCGTTGCACACTTCTAATTAAAATAACTGGGTTTGCATGCTGTGAAATAAAATTTAAAAATCTAAGGAATTATGGGTACCATAGTTTGTGGCTAAAGAAAAACTTAAAAATAATTTCAATACTACTGCTGTAACTCTTCAACATTTTATATGACTACCTTCATTTCCACGCTGTTGTCACAATCCATTAACAGAGAATCTGGCAAAATAACAGGAAAAGTCAGGATAATCAAGTAATTTAGTACAATCTCATTTTCCTCACTACAATAATAATGCATGCTTAGTAGAGATGAGCGGACCCAAACTTTAGGTTCTGTGTCCTCTGTTTGGCAGGTGTCTACCTGGCCAATCACAACAATGCCAAGTTCTGCCCGATTGACTGCTCTGCAACCCATCAGCAACACATCCAGGTTAGGCGGAGCTCAAACCGGATGTGGCTGCTTTGCAGAACCTTAACCCCTTAAGGACCAGGCCCTTTTTCGTTTTTGCGTTTTTATTTTTCATTCCCCACCTTCAAAAATCTATAACTTTTTTATTTTTCCGTGTACAGAGCTATGTGATGGCTTATTTTCTGCGTAACAAATTGCACTTCATAGTGATGGTATTAAATATTCCATGCCGTGTACTGGGAAGCGGGAAAAAAATTCTAAATGCAGTGAAAATGATGAAAAAACACATTTGCGCCATTTCTTGTGGGCTTGGTTTTTACAGCTTTCACTGTGCGCCCCAAATGACAGGTCTATTTCATTCATTGGGTCAATACGATCACGAGGATACCAAATTTGGATAGGTTTTATAATGTTTTCATACATTTACAAAAATTAAAACATCCTGTACAGAAAAAAAATTCTTCATTTTGCCGTGTTCTTGCGCTAATAACTTTTCCATACTTTGGTGTATGGAGCTGTGAGTGGTGTCATTGTTTGCGACTTCTGATGATGTTTTCAATGCTTCTATTTTTAGGACTGTGCGACCTTTTGATCACTTTTTATAGAATTTTTTCTATTTTTCAAAATGGCAAAAAAATGCCATTTGCGACTTTGGGCGCTATTTTCCGCTACGGGGTTAAACGCAGTGAAAAACCGTTATTATATTTTGATAGATCGGGCATTTTCGGACGCGGCAATACCTAATGTGTTTATGATTTTTACGGTTTATTTATATTTATATCAGTTCTAGGGAAAGGGGGGTGATTTCAATTTTTATGTTTTTTTAATATAATTTTTTTTTTTTTACTTTTTTTTATTTATTTTTTTTTTTAACTATTTTTCAGACTCCCTAGGGTACTTTAACCCTAGGTTGTCTGATTGATCCTACCATATACTGCCATACTACAGTATGGCAGTATATGGGGATTTTGCATACAGATCGCACATTGTAATAGATAGCCTCGATCATGACAGCCTCGGATCTTTCTGTGATCCCAGGCTGTCATGGCAACGGATCGCCGCTCCCCGGTGACGTCACGGGGAGTGACGATCGAAGCCAAGATGGCGGCGCCCACGCGCCGCCAGCTCTTTAATGCAAATGCCCGGTGAGTATGAAGAGGGCTCAGCCTGTGAGCCCTCTTCATACTCCCCCATGCGCAGTAAGACGTAAGGGTACGTCTTATTGCGCTATGGGGTTAAAGGAAATCTACCACCAGGATGAAGGATTGTAAACCAAACACACTTACATGCTTGTGTGTGCCCTCTTTGACAGGATCTGCTCTCCTTTAAGATTCCTATGCCCTTGTTTTTAAAAAAAAAGGTTTTAAAATTATGAAAATGAGCCTGTGGGGCTCTAGGTTTTATTAGATGTCCTTGTTCGGGTCTGTTAATCTCTAATGCTTAGCCGAATTGGCAGTGCGGTAAATCATGAGGAAAAGTTGTCAGCTACTGTAGATGCAAAGAATATATACGCCGACCACCTTAAAATGGACTTTCCACCATCTCCCTCAACTGCTCGTATCCTTTAGAAGATGTTGCTACACTGATTCCAGTGCAGAGGAAATTCTCCCCCACCACCATCCAGTGACAACTGTATTGGTGACTAGTATGCAAATTAGTCTCTGCTTGTTTATTTACCTGTACCTTTGCCTCCTTTGAGAGCTGTTATTTTCCTTTCCCTATTATCACCATTCTGCCCTTGGCATATATAAAAAGCTTAATTCTCTCACTGCTCTAGGCCGCCATCATGACGTTACCCACTGTCTCTCTCATTTCCCTTTCCATCCTCACTAGCAAAGACAGGAAGAGGAGAGGTGAAGGAAGCAGGATGAGTTATAATCTCCTGCTAGAGCTCCTCTAATTCAGCAGAGCTCAGACATGTAAACAAATAAGCATGGAGTGTCTGCACACTGTACAGAAGTAGGTAGCAGGGCTTCTGAATGAACACTTGATGAACATTCAGGAAAAATCCACAGGAATAATAAGCATTATACAAGCTCTTATACCTACTGTGTCACCCCCTTCATTCTTATAGACCAGTGATGGCGAACCTTTTAGAGACAGAGTGCCCGAACTACAACCAAAATCCATTTATTTACCGTTAAGTGCCAACGTGGCACTTTAAGCAGTAACTTATTGCTACCTGTTCTTCCACTTCTTTCAATTGTATAGGCCGCCTGAGGCCACCAATACAGTTGAAAGAAGAAGGGCAAATTCAGACTTTCATTATAGGTTCTCTCCAAGTTGCCTGAGACAGCAGGAAGTTTTGATGGGTTTGGTCCTGTTTGGTGAACTCTGTCCTGGGGTGATGGCCTGAGTGCCCACAGAAAGGGCTCTGAGTGCCACCTCCGGCACCCGTGCCATAGGTTCGCCACCACTGTCATAGACTGTAAGCTCTTGTGTCACCCCCTCATTAGACTGTAAGCTCGTGTAGACCCCCTCATCCTATAGGACTATAAGCTCTTGTGTCACCCCACTCATCCTCATAGTCTGTAAGCTTCATCCTCATAGACTGTAAGCCCTTGTGTCACCCCCTCATTCTCATAGACTGTAAGCTCTTGTGTAACCCCCTCATCCTCATAGACTATAAGCTCTTGTGTCACCCCCTCATCCTCATAGTCTTATAAGCCTTGTCACCCCCTCATCCTCATAGACTGTAAGCTCTTGTGTCACCCCCTTCATTCTCATAGACTGTAAGCTCTTGTGTCACCCCCTCATCCTCATAGACTGTAAGCTCTTGCGAGCAGGACCCTCACTCCTATTGTTCCTGTTTGTACTCTGTAATGTAATATTATATTAGTATATGTCCCCTATTATTTGTAAAGCGCTGCTGAATCTGTTGGCGCTATATAAATAAAGATTATTATTATCACCCACAAGGCAGTAAAGGCATATGGGCAACTTATGTTATTGACTGGCCAACCCCTTTAAGATGGTTCTGCTTTATCCTCCTAGATGTAACATTTTTATATCATTTTATATAAAATAATCATTCAAAATGTCCTTATCACTTATAGTAGGGTTTACATTATTATCCACTATAGAACTAATATTAATTTGAGTAGCTATAGCCGATGGGAAGACTAATCCCAATTGGGAAGGAATGAGCCTCACAACCAAATTTTGTATGGTACATCCTGATGAAGAATGGGGCTTCCACTGGAGCATTATGATGTCACTGACAACTTACCTGCTGTAAGTGGTTACAGACCACTCCTCCCTTCCATGCAGAAGAGTACAGCTTCATACGGAAGGAGAGGTCACTCTATGTATAGCATTGAGTAAGAAGGCAGTACAGTGGGTGCTGTAGCACCCATGGGTCCCTATTATATAGGGCAGCTAGGCATGAATCACATTTCTCTTCATGAATTCCAAAGATTTGAGATCTACAAACTTGACAGGTCCTTTCAAAAATCAATAAAATTCTAGTTACCAGGACCTGATGCAAACCAGTAATCCCATACAATTCACATCGTAAAGGGAACAGTTTATAAGTTTTTTTTCCCACAATCCACTTAACAAGGCTTCAGAGTCTGAAGTAACACATGCCTCGCAGCTGCTAAGCTAATCTTCAAACGTAAAACAGATATTTCCTAATAAACTCAAAAAAAAAACAAACAGACACGAGCAGGAAGTTTTGCTTTTTCTTTCTTGGAATCTGTGATTTTAAGGACTCTTGACGTTCCCGTCCTGCTCTGGTTGAAATGCAATAATGGCAGGAATTCAGAATTTCACTGCAAGATCTAAATATTAGAAACATGTTACAATGTATATTGTTAACCTAATTACAGAGACCCCCGAAGGCTGGATGTGGTTTTGGTTAAAGCGATCGGTCCCCTATGGTGAACTTTTACTGTAAATGTAGTCCCTTAAAATGGTTTATCCGATCACTGGGACACCATTCCACCTCACTGTGATCGTTCACTGAAGGTAAAGAGGATCCTAATTCTAGCGGTCGTAAAAGTGGTGGTCGTAAAAGTTTTGGCCCTTCAAATTTAAACCAGATATGAAGGGGGCCAGGACAGAAAAAAAAGATACTTGACCCACTTCAGCTCCCAGTTCCTGTTTTCGGGCCCCCAACTGACCGGAAGTTCTGAGGGGGCGGAGCAAGGGAACCGTTTCATCCAATGACAGGTCTTTTCAAACTTCACTTCTTGTGTTGTCTCCTGGTCCAAGGAAGACACTTACTGGATGAAGTGGGTCCCTTAAACCCCCATAACTTTTGGTCGGAAATACCAGAGCAATATGGGAACCAGAGCAGGGTAAATATGTGTTCTCGCTTTCCCACCTGGCAGTTCCTGTTGTCGGGCCCCCAACCGACCGGAAGTTCTGAGGGGGCGGGGCAAGGGAACCGTTTCATTCAATGACAGGTCTTTTCAAACTTCACTTCCTGTGTTGTCTCCTGGTCCAAGGAAGACACTTATTGGATGAAGTGGGTCCCTTATACCCCCATAACTTTTAGTCGGAAATGCCAGAGCAATATGGGAACCAGAGCAGGGTAAATATGTGTTCTCGTTTTCCCACCTGGCATTTTTGTCATTTTATAAACACATTCGAAACGCAAGTGGGAGAGTGTTAGGTCAAAACGCATAAGGGTTTAGCCTAACCCCCACCCACTTGCGTTTTGGATGCATTTACAAACGTGACAGAAATTCCACGTGGGAACCCACCCCCAGGAAGCTAGGGTGGGAAAAAGAGAACACATACTTCTCGTGCTCTGGTTCCCATGTTGCTCTGGCACTTCTGACCAAATGTTAAGGAGGTCCAGGGGACCCCCTTTATCCAATGAGTGGCCTCCTCGGACCAGGGAACTACACAGGAAGTGAAGTCCTTTATAAGACTTGACCAGACTTTTGCTTTTGAGCAAGAGACATACCTAGTGATCTTGAAACTGATCTCTTAAAAGGAATTGTCCAACTCAAGTAATAGAAAGGATTGTCAATCTAAGAGATTTGCTGCTAATATGGAAATCCCCTTTGATTGACAATCCTTTCTACTACTTAAATAGGACAATTCCTTTTAGCAGACTGGTTATCACGATCACCAAGCATCTATCTTGCGTAAAAGTCTGGTCAAGTCCTATAAAGAGACAGACCTTCTATTTTATTGGCCTGTTAAAAGGAGACCTTTCACCACTACCACAACTAACTTCTTGCATCTTTGAATAGGTGCGGCTCCACTGTATGGCTTCCCAGGGATGGTTGCTCATAATAAAAATTCAGCTTGCAGAGCGACCAAAAGGAGCTTGTTGATGGTTTCCATAATTGAAGGGGTTGGGCACAAATAAGAAAATTTGGGATACGTACAATGCCCTAAAAGAATCATCCATGTCGTACTTAAACAGTTAGGCTACATTCACACTACCGTATGATTTCTCCAGTCCCGTATTTACGGGCCGTATATACGTGACGTTTTTCATCCGTATGCAGCATGTATGTAACCCGTATGTAACCCGTATTTTATATGTCCCCATAGACTTCTAGGGCATACGGAACTGAAATACGGGAGAAAATAGGACATGCTCTATATTTTTATACGGCCAGTATACGGTACGGAACGGATTTAACAACGGCAATATAAATGGTCAGACGTATTGTCCATTGAAATGAATGTGGCCGTATGTAATCCGTAAAAAAACGGTACGGTACGGATACGGCCGTTTTCATACGTCCGTGTGAATGTAGCCTTAAACTTTCCTCTTCTAACCGGTGGAGCCACAGGTCTCCTAACCTACAAGAGCTCGCTTTCGGGACTTTGTGTGATGTCTTATGTTCTAGAAACCTCCGGTGGGTCATGGGGCAATACAGTCATTACTATACGAACACCCCCTGGACATCCACTTGTCCAAATAGTAACAAGCACACAGACCCCTGTCCCACCGGAAGTGCCACGAAACAGGATGTCACAGGAAGTCGCAAAAACGCCTGCTGGCTCCTACATCCTGGTTTCTACAGCTCCTACATCCGGAAGGGGAAATTTTATCAGGGCAAGTACAATATGGGTGTCCGTATTAGGATATTGTACCTACCCTAGTAAACTTTCTAATTTGCTGCCAACCCCTTTCAAGCTACAAATAGTAATTTATAGTAATACTAAAAAATAACATGGTAGACCTATTATAATAAGAATTTCACACTTGATGTGAATAACGTCCATGTAATGTATGTCAAAAGGTGCAATGTAACAGATGGAAAACCCCTTGGAGCCAGCGTTTCCCACCATTACTGGATACACTTGCTTGGACTGTATGCTGAACATAGCCTCATCTGCATAGCAATGTAAAGCAAGTCCTCACCATGGGACTGGTTCTAATTAATTCCTAGTTCTACAACTTCGCTGAAGTCTTATGTAAACAGCGTGCCACTTACAGCATTCACTTTCTGACAATGCAGAAACTGGGAGCGGCGCCAACAATCTGTCTCAAAGAGGTGAGCGGCTTTATACGAACCCGACAGAGAAATACAGAATCCCAGTAATTAGCTCGGCCATGAATACAAGCGTCGTACACAATATTCTGTGTTCTTCTCTTATTGCTTTTATTCCACAAGAGGCGACACATCTACACAACCTATGATACGGTGTCCCGACATCAAATCATCCGTCAATACAAGTTCTTGATCTTACGTGAACATGAGATGTCTCAAGAGTCAGAATACGAGATTATGAAACAGCGACACATTTGTCCATTGGCGAATTCTGGTACCGCAGTTGAGTCATATACACGATAATGAGGCCGAGATGTAATACCAGAAATAGCCTCCTCCAAGGGGTCTTACTCCCAACTGTAGACAGCGCTGTACAATGTTTCGACCTGGTTGGGTCTCCTCAGTACAGCGTAGGGAACTGATTTGGCTGTGTGAGATTTTAAAGGGAACCTGTAAGGGTTTTTGGACACTTAACCACCCAAAGGTTCTTATTGTAGCGTGTTAAGAGATGTTGGTAGCAGAAATATCCAGGAGTCCATTGTGTTTCATTCGAATCACTTCCAGTAGCACCATAGATAGTTTTGATGTGGATCAATCTCCAGGAAGGGAAAATTTGGCGGGTTTTATAAAACAGCCCGGGACAGTTGCCGTTTAGGTCAAACGAAACCATCAGTATTTAAGGACATGTGGGTGTGGTGTCCCAAATTGCCTTGGATAGTTAAAGGAAAGCTACCATCAAGAATTTACCCATTAAGGTACATTTGGCGGTAGGTTCTGACTAGAACCCTAATCCCTAAACTATACTTCCCTTATCCTATAACACTTCATAGCCTCATCTAAACTTGTGCAGAGCTCAAAGAAGCCAGATGCATAGAGGATGCCGAAGGACAGCATAGACTACTGAGTAACCTTTACAGCCCGGAGAGACTACTTCAACCCCCAGTAGCCTCTGCCGAAAATGTGCTTATTTGACAAAGTTTAGATCAGGCTAGGAAGTGTTATAGGATTAGTTAAAATAGTTTAGGACTTAGGCTTTTAGTAGGAACTTAACAGGTAGATTCCTGATGGTGGGTTTCCTTTAAAGGAAATCTACCATGGAGAAACTACTTTCTGAACTAGTTACCGATGCCGATTTCCCCTCCATGCAGCTGCTGTGTCCCGTTTTTGCCTAATTCTGGGATGCAGCTTCTGCCGAAATAAGCTTTAATAAAACATTATGGAAATTAGTTTCAGAGGCTACTGGGGGTGTGTAGTAGCCTCATAGTGCTCCGGGGCCAAAAGGTTCCTCCATTACTCTAGTAGCCATTTCATACCTGTCTCTACGATCGTAATTTCTGCGCAATCAATAGAGCCCCTCTGCCGGAGAAGCGCTTGCTGTTCGCGAGCACGGCGCATGTGCAGTTGCTTACATACATCTGCCGGCGGTGCCCATCGCATACAGGCGATTGTGAGCACCTGCGCACGCGCTACAAGATGTAAATTAGAGGCGGGTATGAAATGGCTACTGGGGGTGTGGAGTAGCCTTTAGCCCCAGAGCGCTTTGAGGCTACTACACGCCCCTAGTAGCCTCTGAAACTAATTAGCAGAATGCTTTATTAGAGTTTATTTTGGCAGAAGCTGCATCCCAGAATTTAGATATTTGAATTTAGATATTCTTTTTTCAAACTTATGTTTAAAACAATGCAAAATAAAACAATTCATACTCAATTTACACACTACTATTGATACAGCACATACATATAAAACACCACTGTATAGAATGTAAAGTGCAGTAACTAAAAGCCAAACCAGTAGCGGAGGGTTCATAGTTCAAGAAACAAAGTACTAGAGTCAGTTGAACCGGTCTATGAGTTGGCGTCGGTGCCAACATTCCTCCCTCGCTGAACCTGATCGCAACTCGCGATGAGTCACTGTCAGTCGCACAACCATAACAAGGCTTAATTGATAGAGCGAGTTTCATTCAGCCGCACTTGGCAAACACACGAGATTCTCAGAATGTAAATGTGAACGGCAAAAAAAAAAGCAATTAAAAAATTGCATGAATCGAGACCTGGGCGACGTCTTGTATTTCCGTAAGTGAGGAAAGAGATTGTCAGTATGATGGATTCTTTCTCCGGCAATAATAGGCACAATGATAGTGTAGGTGTGGTGCTGAGTCAAGGGCCCGGGCCCAACATTTCGTATCCTACAAAAGCGATCATACACCTTAGGCCGGGTTCACATATCCTTTGGGGCTTCATAGTTCATAGTTCAGTCTTTTAACTGTTCCATTATGTGAATTGTGTACAGCACTTCGTACAAATCTTTCCTGTTTCACAATGTTCTGCCATTTTAGAGAAATCTCCATTTTTTTTATTTATGCAAATTAGCTGCTCAGTGAACAAGGGGCTTGACCGTGCCAACCGGTGTGCCCGTTTCATTCCTCTATAGCCCTGCCCCTTTACAAATGCCCTGTTTCCTTTAATCTATCCCGGGTTCTGACTTCAGCAGCTGCATCAAACTTGAACGTGTGGTCCATATCTTAAAGGGGTTGTCGCTGAAAAAATACTCTGAAAAAAAATCTGACCAATTTTTAAAAATGACATAATAAAGTTAGATTTTATGATACAGGTGGCGTTGCTACAGCGAATCAGCAGCTCAGTGGTGATATTCGGTACTTATGATGGTTCGTCATGACATCATCCTCTAGGGAACATCAGTGTTGTCCACTTTTACCAAACTTTAACAGGGTAACTAGAAGACACTTATTGGGTCACCCAAATTATACTTACTCAGTTGATGTTAGTCATTCACAGGTCACAGTGAGTTACAGGTCATGTGACCCCAAGCAGCAGGACTCAGGACTTCCTATGATGTCCCGTGTCCTGCTGGTTTCCGATGAATGGAGGCCATCCAGTCAATACTGTATGCACACCACCTCCATTATAAGTGGTTGGAAGGGCATGCCAGGGACATCTGCATTGCTCCACTGCCCGCTCCATCCACCAGAAGCCAGCAGGTTACAGAATGTCACAGGAGGTCCTGCTGCCTGGGGCTCCAAGAAGCAAACAAACTTTAACAGTGTGACCATGAACAAAGAATAATACCTTGGCCCAGTGGGGGAGATTTATCAGAAGTGACGAAGACCAGAACTGTTCTAGTTTCCCATGGCAACCAATTAGAGCTCAACTTTCATTTTACCACAGTTGTTTATAAAATGAAAGCTGACCTCTGATTGGTTGCCATGGGTAACTAGAACAGTTTTACCTCCGCCACTGCTGATAAATCTCCCCTAGTGTTCTTATTCATTGTACAAACAACGCCCCGAATAGAACTGAGCTGCAACACCAGAAACGACCTCTGAGTCGGTGTGGCGCTGTTTCCGAATAAACATAGCCATGTTGGAGATGAAAATTTTCAACATAAATTAAAAAGAAAACACAAAGATGAAAAGACCTTTAAATGCAAAACGCTTGCGCAGGACCCACTGTGTTAAACATTAGAAGAGTAAAATCGTGGTAATTGGGCACAATAAATAAAAATATTTTAATTTACTTTCCATCGGCGTCCAAATGTTTTTTTTGTATTCCAAATACCGAGTAATTGAACATCAAAACCAATCTGTTTACAACGTTTCTAACAGGCATTAAATATTCTGTGTAATAACGCAGGAATCCTATTCTTCTGTATTCATCCCCACTGGGCTTTGTCATAGGGGGCAGCGCATCAAACATGCTGGCAGGATTATTACCCAGAAGGTAGCGGCAGGACCCCACGTGCCGAGCGAGAGATGCAAACACAGACAGACGCGGGGGAACCGAAATCAGCCAGCAGCAGGACGGCATTAATAATACAACAAGATTAAACGGCCTTACATCCAGTATCTGCTGCTTCCATACATTACCAGGCCGGAGATACAAATATAGATAAATACATCGTCAGATATGGCGGCTTTTTCTACGCTAGACTATTAAACTCCCACAATGCACTTTATCCCATATATAATGACATTTTCCTCGCAGATTGGAAAGATGGTTTATAATGATACACTGGATGGGATTGCTTGGCAGCACTGCTGCAAAATGATGCTTTGTGTCTATTGTGAAGCACCGCGTATAGGATTTATATTACTCCTCAAGTTCAGAGACATTAAAATTACTCTGGGCTCAATTAGGCACCAGCCTGATACATAAATATTTCTACGAAATATAATCGCCGGAGTTTAGAGAAACCATTTCAGGGACTTTAAGGTGCATAGTAAATCTAGGAGAAGGCGACGCAGCAATGAAAGCAAAGATGGGTGACCAGGGAGGCTGATAAAGGTCCTGGCAAGAACCCAATGTCGGACATACAACCTGTTATGTAAGCAGATCACATGACTCTACACGTGACATCACTTTTTTGATATGTGACAAACTTCGGTCACATACCACGGCGGAGCTCAACCATCTAGAATTCACAGTAACGAAAATCCTTTGACAATTTGATATCTGAACAATGTAGTAAGGGAGTATAGGGCGGTATTATTTATCCACTATGTGAGTTACCCTATATAGCACACACCTGCCACTGGGGAGAGCCATTGTATTGTGCACTGTAGGGGGGTTTCTTTTTGACCAATGGGTCTTAGTGAGGCCTCATGTGAGGCCTTTTTTGTGATAACTGTAGGGTAGTATAACATGTTTTGGAAATTAGAACACTGCATAGTTCTTAACAGTAATTTGTGGAATTTTACTGGAGGTGACTGATACGGATTGTCAGTGGCCACAAACATAAGGATCTAGTCTATGAACATAATGAGGATAAAGGTTGATTCTGGTGTCTCCATCTATGGGAGTCGCTAAGAAAATTAGGACCCGATGGCAATGTCACAGTTTGGCTACCCATAATTTTTTTTTTTTTTACTGGAGGAAAAACAACATGTAACTTGTCTGTGTTACTCACTCCTCAGATCTTGGCCCCCACTTTAATGCTGTACAGCTCTTCCTCCTCCTTCACAGAGCTCACAGCCTGGTGAGTTGACATCAGTGGGAGAGGGAGGAGCTGTATAAGAGCACAAAGATGGAGGCAGCCTGCAGCCACGTGGTTTTTTTTTTAAATGCATTCAAACCAAAGCCCAACCCCTGGGACCACACAGAGGATTCTGTCATGGTGCAAGGTAAGTTATAACACACAATTATATTATTATATGATCAGATCATGACTAAGGCAGCTTCTGCCGAAACGCGTTGATCCCTTACAATCAGCTTTGTGTGTCCGCATGATTTTACCTTCAATAAAGGATCATTTTTTCTACATGGGACCGTCTCCGTGTTTGGCATCGAGTGCTGGATTCAAACCTGCTTTTCCTTCACACAATTATATTGTAATGCAAATGTTTAGAGAAAGCAGAAAGACATATTTGCAGTGCAGGTGTGATAGACCTCTGCAACCAGTCTTTAGTGAAAATGAGGTCCCTGGTGACAGGTTCTCTTTAAGGCTGAGGGTGACTTCCCAGTCTTCTCTCCAATAATTTAATATTCTCAGGTGGTCTAGGGTAATCATAAAGATTAATTTTACATAAACTAGTTGTCTAGGTCAGTGATGGCTAAGCTCTGACGTGTGTGGCAGAGATGACAAGCCAAGACGACTTTGCTGACATGCACAAAGGCGACAACATCCGGAGTAGGAGAAACTCTTCAAGTTCCCCATCCTTCAGATACTGATGCTGTCTGCACACTGCTCTGGCTTTGATGGTAACTACCCCCTAACTATATATTCCTTGGTGCTTTAAAGGAAACCTACCATTTCAAATGGTAGGGGTAAGCTGTAAATACTGAGGACCAGCTCAGGGTGAGCTGGTGCTGGTGCTTACTTTCGTTAGTGTCATTAACCGCTGTATTCGGCGGTGAGTGCGCACGACCGTGCGCGCGCCTACATAGGAAATTCTAGGGGGCCCTGGGCCACCCAAATTTCATACTCAAAAGGACCTTCACTTATCTTCCTGTTATCAATACACATGTACACAAGACCCATTTCAGGACCTTTGAAGGTCCTCCAACGGTCCTGAAACCACAATTTGAAAGCAGGCAGAAGGGACACATCCTCCATTCCCCAAGAAGCTTGATTCTAGTACCATATGTAGGGTGTGAATTCAAGAGCTATAATATTCATACAGCCCAGGGCCCATGACAGTCCTAATCGTCCCTTGTTCTTTGCATCTAATTTTATGTTCCCTTGTGGTCTAGAGTAATCATAAAGGTTACTTTTAAATTCCAATGTGGTCTTGGCCAAACTATTATTTAAAGTTAGGTGAATTTGTGTCATTACAGGTGTTTCCATTCTAAGTAGGCACAAAGAAAATTGGAGCCTTTGGGCAATTATTCACCTCTCTGCCCCCTAATTACATATTCCCTGGTGGTCTAGAGTAGTCAAATAAGGTCATTTTATATTTCTCTTGGTCTAAGGTAGTAAAAATAATGTTAACTTTACGTTCCCTGGTGGTCCAGGGCAAAATATGAGCAAATTGTAAATTTTGGTTGATTCGGGTTATTCCATCTTGACAGCAGGACATCTGCCTAGCCTGCGTCCTGCTGAAACCAGCCCTGGAGCGCAGCTCTATCTAACCTAACATTAAAGCTGGCAAATAAATGAAGGAAATAGCAACGTGGACAATGTAAGAGGGGATGCGATACAAGGAAAGAGTTACTGGTGGTAAATATTTCTTTGTAATGTTTAGGCAGGAGGGAGAGGAAGCTGTTTTTGGAGCATTGTGTTTGTTTTAGCCTGTGGCATGTACAGAATCAGTCATTAGCACAAGATACTAAGGAACAAGCGTTCAGCGGGGAGCGGACACGGGGGTAGTCTTGCTCTACTTGTACTGCACTTGGACGCACATCCTTGGAAGCCTTAGCTATGCACTTTTATAATTCCCTTCTATGCTGGAGCCCTGAAGCTAAGCATCTTGTAATGCAAAACTGCACGTTACAAGCGGCGTGTACATATCTGACTCGGAGCAGAACGCCGTGACCGCGCAAGCTATTAACCTCTCACATCGCCATGTTACTCATAAGCCCCTCTCGTTAAAAATTAGACATTTCGGGGGAATGAGCCGCTTCTATTCAATAGCGCAGAAAATGACAACTGGAGTCAAACATTACACAACGCTCAGATATATATCGGGATGGGAATTGGATTTTCCGCTGACAAAATATCATTTGTCGTACATAAAAACAAGAGTAGGTCTACTACAAACTCATCAACAGGGATAACGTAGCAACACTTATTGGTTCTGCCCGTAATGGAACATCTAGAAAAACGTTTACGGTAATGGGTCGGTTAACGTGCACCTGGACATAGGCCAGAAATATGCCATTCCTAAAAATTACTAGCCACCTGTATCCAACTCGGAAATGCTGTTTGTCCAGTGGTTTCCATAACTTCTATAGCAACAGAGAGTACTGTATAGTCTTAGATGGTGTACTGTATTTTTCGGACTATAAGGCACACTAAAAATCCTTTGATTTTCTCAGAAATCAAAGGTGCGCCTTATATATGAACCGTACTTACAGACAACAGCTGCCTTGAACTGTGCACAGGTCTGCCACCTGCTGGTCATTCATCCTTATAATCAGGTGCGCCTTATATATGAACCTAGACGTTGTAGCAGGCATTTATTGATGGTGCGCCTTATAATACGGTGCGCCTTATAGTCCAAAAAATACTGTAAATACAAGACAGAAGTTATACTTACCTCTGGTCTAGCAGGTCACCTACCAACACCCCTAAAAAAATTGCAATACAAAGGCTATATCAACATAGGTCGGCAGTGACAGGAGATACCATGCTGGACTGGAGGTAAAGAACAACTCCTTTAAAGGAAATTGACCATAAAAATCCAATATTATAAACTAGGGACACTTTTGCGCACTGTGACTGTGGTAATCTCCTTATATTTCTTCTAAAATCTACGTTTTAGTTATGCTAATGAGCCAGGAGGACTTTGGGTGGCATCACCAGCATTGTAGCACAGTAAGTTTCAGTGCACGGTGGGAGGGGTAAGTGTTCCTGCACAGTGTAACAGCCTATGAAGCTACAACATGGAGAGGCTCTGTTATCGTCCACCCATAGCACGTCTGTCGCATTAGCATAATTTTAAAAGATGACTTTAGAAGGAAGGAGGTTGTAGATAACAAATTAAGATTACCACAGTCACAGTGCCAGCATCTAGGAGTATACACCCCTGGTTTATCCATGCTTTATTTTGATGATAAATTTCCTGTAAAGGGAGTCTACCACTTTCACCAAGCATTATGATCTACTTGCTGTTGCTGAGAAGGTCTAAGTTATTTCCCAAATAGCTTGATTTTCAGGATATTCCCAGTTTAATCCGTATGCAAATAATGGAGTTGGTGCAACCGAGTAGTGTCTTCTGCACCCAAACCACTTCCCTCTTCTTACCCCATGATTCTCACAATACACGTCTGCTTATCTGTTGGAGAGGATAGTGATCCAGGCAGGAATAGCAGTGCTCCGGGTGCTAAGGACACACCAACTGATGTATTACCTAAAGTGCATTGTCCGTGTAAATTGCACTCTGCCTCGATTCACTACGATCCTGCGACCGATATCCTGCATGTGTCGCTTCCCCGCTCAGGTTCGCCGAAGTTCACCTTCTTCTTCCTGGTGCATGTAAGTGCATTGTTTTGCGATACAAATTGAATCTTAAATCCCGCGCTCAGTCCGAATCAGTCGGAACGTCCAATGCCCTTCCCCCAGCGCAAACCCGTGTTAAATACCGGTCAAAGCTGCGCAAATCCTAAACCCGGCCAACAGTCTTACGAAAGTGCGATCCGTGACCCTTAGAAAATAAGCCCCATTGTGCCGTCCTTGGATTCGAAAAAACATATCAAGCCACCAACTGCACAATAATTCTAGAAAAGTTTTATAAAAATGAAAAATTTTGTACAAATACTAAAGCATCCATAAAAAATGTACGGTAATTAACGATTTTGTATTTTTAAAATATTTTAAAACGTTTAACAGATACTTACAAATTTCAGATTTATTTCTTTTATATTCATGTAAAAGTAGACGGTGAAAACAACATATGGGGCATGCTGGGGAATCAGCCATCCTGTAGTTGGCGCTCTCTATTTTGGGTTAGTAAAAGGTAATTCCAGGTGTCTCGGAGGTCACAGATAGGAAGTTCGGAGCCTTTATTATAAGCAACATGTTATTTCCTTATATAAGGAGTAAAATGAAGAAGTTGCGGGACGGTTTTCTCTCGCCACTTGACCAGGGATATTACGGAGCACTTACGTGTCACACCGAGCACAACACAACTTACTGGTTTCTTAAGGAGTTAAGCAGATATGAGACTGTGTCATATTACTGATATTTGGCTTTTTTTAGAGGAACTATAATCTTGGGAACTTCCACTCTGAAACTGGTATCGCTTCACCACAGCCGGAGCTGGGAGGTCACTGCAAACATCAACGTTGTACAGAGCGAGTAACACAACTATAATACCCTGGTCTTATGCGTCTTAAAGGAAATCCGTCAAAGGTTTTGATAATGTGAGGCTGCAGCCAGTGTTATCTCTGGGAATCTGTGTAACCATACCCGTGTGTGTGTTGTTGTTAGTATCAGCAGGGCTGTGAAAAGGGTTATATAGGACATTATTGAAAAGTAGTGACCTGTAAAGCACTTGGGGTGAGATAGAACCTTACACAGATCTCCTGCAGTCTCAGTCTGTGCCCCTCTCACTCAGAAGCATCAACTTAATTACTTTATAAAGAGTACAGGTGGTCCCCTACTTAAGAACACCCGTCTTACAGCCAACCCCTACTTACAAACGGACCTCTGGATCTTGGTAAGTTACTGTACTTTAGCCCTAGGCTACAATAATCAGGTGTCTGTAATGAAGTTTTATTGTTATCTGGTTCTTTTTTAAAATCCAATTGTCAAGGAGACCAAAAAAAATTTGTCTGGAGCTACAATTATGAAATATACATTTCCTACTTACATACAAATTCAACTTAAGAACAAACCTAAAGAACCTTTCTTGTACGTAACCCGGGGACTGCCTGTACGGACCTATACTGATAGATATAAACCACATGGGGTGAGGTAGAAACGTACTATTTCCTCCAGTAGCCTCTGCTTGTGTCTCTCTCCCTCCGCCTGCCCGTGGAGCCTGATAATTGTAAGTATCCTCTGATGGTCCCTAATAGATTGTAAGCTCTTGTGAGCAGGGCCCTCATTCCTACGATGTCATCTGACCATGTGTTTGTGCTGTAATGTCTTATTTTGTTTGTATATGTGCCCAGTGATCGGTTACGTGCTGAGGAATATGATGGTGCTATATAAAAAAAAACTTTTATTATTATTATGCTTTTACACTCCAGGTTTGTAGCTGTTCAAAGTTCATTTGAGACGTATCCTGTCTACAGATGCAGGCTTATCCTATGAAGCTTGTACAGGCGTTAATGCGACCTCTGTGCGGTTTTATCCAAACTTTCTGCTTCTGCCTCCCCCTCTGCTCCCTAAGCACTTCCCCTTCCCTCTGCCTGATGTATTCTCACTTCTGCACAGTGTAACAGCCTGTGAAACTACAGATTGTAAATTTCCTTAACATATTCAACACTGCATATACAGATAAGCAGTATAAAATAGGCCGCTGATGTCAATCTTTATAATATCTATATACCGATCAGGGTCTGTGGAAAGCTGAGTTGCTGCCACCAATGATGAAATTCTACCTCTTACAAGGACATAATTCTTGGACTTCTCCTCCCAGGTAATCTTTTGATCTTTAAAACATAAAAGACTCTCCAGCCCTTGTAATCTATGAAATAATTGAAGTGTATCATGTTCTCAGATTGCATTCTGGGAGGATCGCCAGCCTTAATGTCCAAATGATGATTGTCGTTGTTTAGCCCGGGTCATTTACAGATGCAGTAGAGCCGAGTTTGTCACTTCTAGATGCAGTAGAGCCGAGTTTGTCCGTTCTGGATGCGGTAGAGCCGAGTTTGTCCGTTCTGGATGCAGTAGAGCCGGTAGTTTGTCACTTCTAGTTGCAGTAGAGCCGAGTTTGTCAGTTACAGATGCAGTAGAGCCGAATTTGTCACTTCTAGATGCAGTAGAGCCGAGTTTGTCAGTTACAGATGCAGTAGAGCCGAGTTTGTCACTTCTAGATTGCAGTATAGAGCGGTTTGTCCGTTTACGATTGCAGTAGCAGCAGAGTTTGTCGATTCTAGATGCAGTAGAGCAGAGTTTGTCCTTTGATGCAGTGAGAGCAGAGTTTGTCAACAGTCGGATTGCAGCAGAGCAGAGTTTGTCAGTCTAGATGCAGTAGAGCCGAGTTTGTCAGTTACAGATGCAGTAGGCCGAGTTTGTCACTTCTAGATGCAGTAGAGCAGAGTTTGTCACTTCTAGATGCAGTAGAGCCGAGTTTGTTAATTCTAGATGCAGTAGGGCCGAGTTTGTTAATTCTAGATGCAGTAGAGCCGAGTTTGTCAGTTACAGATGCAGTAGAGCCGAATTTGTCACTTCTAGATGCAGTAGAGCCGAGTTTGTCAGTTACAGATGCAGTAGGCCGAGTTTGTCACTTCTAGTGCAGTAGAGCGGAGTTTGTCACTTTAGACAGTTAGAGCAGAGTTGTTAATTCTAGATGCAGTAGGGCCGAGTTTGTTAATTCTAGATGCAGTAGAGCCGAGTTTGTTAATTCTAGATGCAGTAGAGCCGAGTTTGTCAATTCTAGATGCAGTAGAGCCGAGTTTGTCCATTCTAGATGCAGTAGAGCAGAGTTTGTCCATTCTAGATGCAGTAAAGCAGAGTTTGTCCGTTCTAGATGCAGTAAAGCAGAGTTTGTCCGTTCTAGATGCAGTAAAGCAGAGTTTGTCCGTTCTAGATGCAGTAAAGCAGAGTTTGTCCATTCTAGATGCAGTAAAGCAGAGTTTGTCCGTTCTAGATGCAGTAAAGCAGAGTTTGTCAGTTACAGATGCAGCAGATCTAAGTTTGTCAATGAAAGATGTACTAGAACAGCCCATAACTACCATCATAAGTGAGTCAGGAGGTACCTTGCATATTATAAGCTTGAACATGCCTAAAAAAAATCATCCAAATATGTTGATTTTGTCTGATGTGTACAGAAGGAACAAACAAAAGTAGTCAAATATCAGCTGTGCCAAACCTACAGGGGGTTGCCAAAGTATTCATATCCCTAAAATTGATTTTATTAAAAATTTACATATATATAGCATTTTTTTAAGTTTAGTTTGAAAAAATTTAGAGAAGCTTGTATTATTTTCTTTACACTTCTCTAAAAAAATACATGACAATTTGTGTTTCTCCAAGTACATTTAAAAAAAGAGGAAAAGGGCTCGAATAGTTTTACCTCCCACTACATATCAAACAGTGTGGCGGAATATATATAACTAGACAAAAATCGGCTCTGTTACACTTCTGAAACAGACAAAGTGATGAGCGGCCTTGTGCGCTCTCTCCGAGTGCCTTGTAGGTAATAAACTACAAGTGCAGCACTAAGCTCCTAAACCGCAGACGGTGTCAGATGTAAAAGTGATTCCCATGAATTACCGGAGAATGGCGCACTGACCACTTAGCGGGAGAGAAAGGATTAAAAATAAAGAATGACAGAATTGATAAACCTGACAGAGTCCGGGAAACAAGATCAGATATAAGGACACAACTCAGTCACCGCTAAACATGGCCGTATCAGAGACAGACATTACGGCTGATCGATGTGTTCCCTGTAGTGAATCTCTATGTTACAACGTGTCAGATGAAGAGTTATACACTCACATGAACGTGCCAAGGAAAATCTGTCATTAAAACGTAAGGGCGCGTACGGAAATCGTGACCGCCAGCGACAGATAAAGTAGCGTAAACACCCCCCCCCCCCCCATCTATAAATCCCATGTAAAACTACATAAATATATCTCATGAATACAAATGTATCGCTCCAGCTCTCCAGGAACGGCTTAAACAAACAATGTATCATCACATTCCCCCGAAAACTCCAAGAATAATACTTTCAAATAAAAACTTATCGTACATATTAAATCGAAGGATCCGGCCCACTCCAGTCCCGTAGGGGGAAGATATACGGGCGTACAGACTTTGTATAGTGATACGCCAAGGGAATATCAATGCCTGCCAAGACTGTATTTAATGCCAAGGAATGTTGTATATCTATCTGTAGTGTATATATTTTTCTATAATCAACAACATCCTATATATTGGTAAAAAAATAATAATTATTTTTTGTGTCGCATGGTTTTTAAATGAGTGTTGTGTTTAGAGCTTTCCGTAAGGTTTTTTGGGACAAAGATACTGAATTGACAACCAACATGTGCAGCATATAGTGCTATGGTCTCTTCACTTTACATATTATATAGTGGCAATGCTTCATATCTCAGCTAAGGTATGTTAAAGGGATTGGCCACTTGACATCATGTTTTTTTGTAATATGTGTGTAAGTGTGTGGGGGGGGGGCAGGATATTAGGCAATTTACCAATATACATCTATAAAAAAATTCTGCTCTGCTTTCTTGATATGTAAAGTGAAGCCTCCTGTCTTTTACCTCACCAGCCTGAGATTCCTGTCCATAAAATGGCCAGGGGTGGAGGGTCATGTGATCTTATCAGTCCATGAGCAATCACCCTGCCAGGATCTTCATATAATATATTCATGAATACTATCATAGTATCCTGATGATTGCTCATGGACAGTCAGAGATCACATGACCCTCCATCTGCGGCCATTATATGGACAGGAATCTCTGGCTGATGGGGTAAAAGACAGGAGGCTTCACTTTACACATCAAGAAAGCGGAGCAGAACTATTACTAGATGTATATTGGAAAATTACCTAATATCCTGCCACCACACATTACAGAAAACATGAGGTAAAGTAGCCAAACCAAGTAGGTTTTCAAAGATTGATACCCGGGAGGTAGTGGTTAAACCAAGAAGAGCCACTGACTAGGCACACTCCCACATTAGCCAAAAAAGATTAACAAAATTCAAAAGGTGTCAGTGCTCTACTCCGTTAATGTGTAGTTAAACACTTCTTCCAAAGAACGATCTCACTAGATCGTTCTAGTGAGGCTGAAAACTGAAGTTTCCCTTGGTTTTCATTCTGTTCCGCTCTCCGTTTCCTTATGCTGGATCCCGTGGTGCGGGGTCTACGACGGGATCCAGCGTAAGGAAACGGAGAGCGGAACAGAAAGAAAAGTAATAGAAACTTCCATTTCCAGACTAAAGGGATCTGGTGAGATCATTAATGTGTAGTTAAACACTTATTCCAGAGAACGGAGTAGAGCACTGACAGCTTTTGAATTTGGTGAACCAAGTGTGTTAACTGGTCATGTGATCGCTTTACGTGAAGTGGAAGCAGCATACCCCTTGAAAAGGACTAAACACAGAAAATTCACAAATTTATAACAAAAAAAAATATTAAATTCTCTTTCTATTTAATCTTAGTTGGTGATACATTAACAATATCTAGCAAGATCTACTCGCTATATGTAACCATTGATAAGCCTTGCTTAAAGGGGGCCTGGAGTGAGATAAGAAAAAAATACCACATACTTGCCGTGCCCTGGTTCTCCTTTTCTCACCTCACTCCGATACTGGTCAGGTCCTATGCACAATCAGAATTTCAAGAGGGGTCACCAGTCCACCTTCACCCAATGAGTGACCTCCACAGACAAGGGACATCACTTTTTCACCTTTCCAATGGGCTTCAGATCTCTTGACCTTCAAAAACTTCCAGTCGGACTCAAGGCATTAGCCCAAAATGGCACAAGAAACGGAATCCTCCGCTGGATATGTATGGTTTTTTTTTTAACCCTAAAGGGTTGTTCCCTTAATCAACATTTTTAGTTTATATTTCGACCCCCTGTGATTGAATGCGGTCCCTTGCGGTCTATGGCGTGCAGTAAAAAAGACTTGCCCTGTGCTTTATTGCAATCTATGGACCATCCAGCACAGATTGGCTCAGCTGGTCGGTCCCAGAAGTTGGCACAACATCGAAAGCAGAGTTGTGGTCCCCTGTTCTTCTGATAGAGGGGAGGAGGAAGCCAGAGTTGGACCCCCAGTCATTTGACATTTTTCCCCTATTCGACGAAAAGGAGATTTTGATAATGGGAAAACCCCTTAAAGTCCCAGCCATTTCCTACTTGTATATGTCAAAATTTTGAAAGCAAAAAATTCTTACAAGAATAATATAACTGGCAAAATAAGATTATTTTTACTATATTGACACCTTTAAAGGTCCAATATTGACGAGACATCATCCAGGATTGAGAAGTGCACATAATGGGGGAGCGAGTCTGGAGCAGGAACACGTCTTTGCCTTACATTCAACACAGTAATAAAATGATTCGGGTGGAAAGGATGCCTTAATAGGATTCTTTCATGGTGATTAACTAAGCACATTGGTAAATTATTGAGTCTAAAGCTTGTGAACCAGCAGAAGTCTCAAGGTCATCCCCCAGACAAAGTCACTTTAACTCAAGCCTTGAATATATAAGAAGAGAAATACTGTGGTGAGACAAAATAGGCCACTAATAGTTTACAGAAAGTCTGCTTAGTGATAGTGTTATAGAGCAGCAATCCCCTTTTACTTGGTTTGGAGGAGCTCATAAATTGTTTGTTTTGTGACAACATAGGAATGGAAAAAATAAAAAAACATTCCAAAACACACACGCAGTGGCCTCTGTATCCCATCTCCTGTTTATATTTACGGCAATGACCGGGGGTATCTCCTACATTCTCCTCTACTTCTCGTTTCTACCAGTTCCTCTACTCATTACCCATTACAAAATAAATTCAGATTGAAATACTAACCATGACTAACAAAACCATCCACCACTTGTGTCTTCCATAGATCTCCCCGCACATCGGGGCTCATTTACTAAGGGTCCGTCGGGTTTCCCGGTGATTTCTATTTTGCCCCAAATTGCCCGGGGATTTTGGTGCACTCGATCGGATTTTGGCGCATCGGCGCCGGCTTGCACGTGACAGAAATCAGGGGCCAGGCCGCCGGACAACGCGCAGGATTTAACATTTAAAATTGTGTCGCAAGACACGCACTTACATGCACCGGGAAGAAGCAGGTGAACTCCGGTGGAGCTCGGGGCAGAAACGACGGATGCAGGAACTCGGGCGCACAAGCTTAGTGAATCGCGTCAGGCTTCATCTTCGTTGGACCATCCAAATCAGGGATCGCGACAGGACCGGGTAAGTAAATTTGCCCCATTGTTCTGGGTGCAAAGGACACTACTGCCTAAATGGATTAATGGAAATTTCTCCAAAATGAGTGGTCAGAAACAGTGAATGCATTTCTCTATAACATGCTGATAACCGCTTGGTGAGGCGGTAGACTCTTTCATCCCACCACAGGACAACTTCCAGAATGTCAGGAGTTCCACAACAGCTGGGAGCAACTCAAGTACCCTACAAGGTCCCCTAAAGTGTTGATTTACTGTATGTTGAGCTTCAGTTGTCCTCTACCTCTTTTCCTATTGACTCCTAACCTGAGAAAGACATTGTGAACATCTGACAAGACGTATATCAGTTTAATAGCCTCCTCCTCAGTTGATGCTTAGCTCTGCTCATACCACTGAATGTTAAATCTCCGCCAACTCTCATGCTAGAACAAGGAAGACTTTTAACAAGCCTACGGCAGACATGCATGGTCGGGTCTTCAATTTCTTTCATGATTTTTGAGGCATGAACACAATTTCGCTAATCTTCCCCGAGGAGCAACTGAAATCAAAACAGTATCAAGCATTTTCCAGTGGAGTTTGCTGGATCTCTTTGGTATAATTGGGTGTGACTGTCAATCTCTGTGTTTTCTACAATATGTATTTGTTATTTCGCAGTTGAGTTTGTACATTACACAACTCCTCGACGTCTCCGGTCCGACCAGGGGCTATTTACTGCAGTGCTCATTTCATAACACGTTGGGCCTGTGCGTGATCATCCAAAGGCAAGATTTAATTGGATTCCTCCAGACTTCTAGAAACTCTTCTCAAAATGATACTATACTTTATATAGTCGAATTACTATGATAAGTCATTCATTTTTATATAAGTTTTAAGAGTCTATTTCTATTTTGTCCCTTGTGAAACCCCTTTTGGTAACACTTATCACCACTTTTATGCCTCCAGTTATACCATCAAAATCACATACTCATAGATCCAGGCAACATGGACTGTGGTAATCATTCCTTCTAAAAATCTACTTTTAAAATTATACTAATGTGCCAGAATGGCTCTTGGGGGTGTTACCGAAGTCCTCTAGTGATGTGTAGTTCGCGAACGAGTCGGCTCTTTTACGTAAATGATGGGAGACGGCTCTTAGAGCTGGCTCGTTCGCGAATGACACATTACCCGATACATTTGGGTTAAAATTGGTGTGGAATAACCCCCTAGACTAGGCTCAATCTCTACCTCCCCTTACATTACATTAGCAGTGAACATAAAGGGGGAGGGAGAAGTGCAGCTTCAGAATGTAACAGACTGTGAATCTGCAGCAAAGAGGGGCTCTGATAACATGCCAACAGCCTTTCTGGCTTATTAGCATAATTTTAAGTTTACTCCTAGAGCAATTGCATAGAGTCGGCACAGTCCACAGACGGCAATGTCTTACAGGACAGCTACAAACGGAGGCACAATACTACATTCTTCACAGAAGTCACAGCCTGGTGAGCTGACATCAGCGGGGGAGGGAGGAGCTGTCCAGGAGCACAAAGGTGGGGGCTAAGGTCTGAGGAGTGAGTAACACAGACAAGTCACATGTTGTTTTTTTAAATGCATCCAAAGCAAAGTCCAGCCCCTGTGACTACCCCAGGATTTTGTCATGGTGCAACGTAAGTTATAACACAATTATATTGTAATGCAAATGCTTATAAAAGGCAGATAGGCATTTTTGCACTGCAGGTCTTTATTGAAAATGAGGTCCCGGGTGACAGGTTCCCGTTAAAGGAAGACTTTTTTCACAGAGGATGGGACAATCTGATGTGAGGAGAGCTGGACTTCAGTGTTAAACTCTCTGCCTCGGTGACTTTATACGACCAAAGTACATTTCACTTCAAAGTTGATTTTCTGGAGGACACCAAAACTGGGCATGAAAGGAAAATTATCTGGATGGTGTCAAGATAACATACTGGTTGTGATTTATTAGATCAATTTTTGCTGAAAAGTTCCCTTTAACCACTAGGATCATAGTCATATCCCATATGGTTGGCCACCCATTTACCACTATGGCACTTGTATCCCGGAAGGGGACGGCATTGTCGAAACCAGATAGGCCAGCGTGTGTTTTGTGTTTAGCTGTGTTTTATTACTATCTATGCTTCCCAAGGACATCTGGAAAACGCTGGCCTTCGTTTGGAACAGCAGGAGGCACCTAGACAGTCCCTTTAATGCCTTGACAAAACTAACTACAGTCACTACCTCCAGACAGGGAAATGGGATCCCCATAGTAATAATTGGTGGGAAGCCAACAACTCGCTATCCACCTCACTCATCATTTCCTATCCAGCAGATAACGAGTAAGCTAACGGGAACCTCTCAGGGTGATTTGGGATACTAAACCACCCACAGGTCCTTATGAACTGGTGCCTTAGTGATTTTCAAGCTTTCGGGGTGAAAAATAAGTTGTACTCCCCTTGATCCCCTGGCTCCTGCGTGTTCCACCAAGTGAAGCTGACATATTACCCCCTGGCTTCAATGTTCAAGCACCATAAATACAGCGCATGCACAGTAAAGCTGAAATACTGTCCCAGCTTCACTTCCCTCATCGCAAGATATGGCGAAAAAATTTCATATAAAAACTTCAAAAAGGTCAATTTGGGATCCTAAACCATAGGTCTATAAGGATATGTAGTTGGTTTAGGGTCCCAAATTGACAGGCCATAGTTAAAAATTACCTAAAGAATCAGGGCTTTGCAAAGTTTTATTCATATAACTTTATATAGTTTTGCTAAAATGTCTATACTGATACTTCACTATAGTGTTTATAGGCGATATAAAGCCTTTGTCTTACCATCCACTCAGCAAGGAATGTCAGCCAAGTAAAAATAAATGACAGCTAATAGGAACCAGACGTGAACTTTAGCATCCATGATAAACCGGTGACATCTGGAGGTCCCTTTGACTTGTAAACTGCACAGTGAACGCACTGCACGTCCAAATATACCCAGATAGCGTGGGAAAATAAAACAAATGACCGTCATAAAGTGATAGGGTTCAGTTATAATAAAAATAGAGCAAGAAAAGAAAAAAAAAAAAAAAAAAAGGAAAAGTTTTATAACTATAAAATCTATCAAATCAGATTCTCCATTATGGTCAATAGTGGGAACAGTAGGATTCTATTTAATCTAGAACTATCTGGATTGTACAAGCGTAAGATTGTTAAATATTCCGAATTATTGAAGTCATAGATGTAAGCTCAACCGTGTGGTTGTAGTCTTGTGAAATTCAATCTCTCCATTTCAAGAATATATGCACACCATATATTTCCCAAGTGTGAGACAGAGGAAACCAAAATAAACATAGCAAACACCTAAAAAGTCACACGGAGTACCACAATGGACACTTTTAGGAAAATTAAAGAGTTATAACCACTAAGTCCCCATGCTAAGCCTGAAGCTAGTGAGCTAGTAACTAGTGAGTATATATCCTTGTGAAAAACTAAGGCTACATTCACACTGCCGTATGCAGCACACGTGCAGCACCGTACCCCTCTGTACCCCGGAAAAATATAGGACATGACCTATCTTTCTCCGTAGTACGGCGCCGTGCACCATATGTTCCTATGGAGAGGGGTGGGGGTGAGCTGCGCTCACCTTCTCCTCCTCCTCTCCCCGTGCGCTGCCGTTGCCTAAGGCTACATTCACACGACCGTATGATTTCTCCATTCCCCTATTTACGGGCCGTGTGAGCCCGTATATACGTGACGTTTTTTAATCCATATGCTGCACAAATGTAACCCGTATTTTATACGTCCCCATAGACTTCTAGGGCATACGGAACTGAAATACGGGAGAAAATAGGACATGCTCTATATTTTTATACGGCTAATATATGGTACGGTGCGCTACGGTGTCAAAAACTGCAATATAAATGGTTGGACGTATTGTCTATTGAAATAAATGTGGCCGTATGTAGCCTGTAAAAAATGGTACGGTACAGATACGGACATTTTCATACATCCATGTGAATAACTGTCCATCAAGTAGTATGGCTACTGACAGAGCAGCCATAAAAGGGCCCATTGCAGGGGGGGTCCTGGCCAGAGCGTTCAGCCGATGACAATCTACATCCGCAGGGTGCAGTTAGAGTTGTCAGATCCCTACTCCACCATTGTGCCGCTACCATGTCTAACAAAGGACCGCTGCGTGGGAAAGGGGAAAGCGAAGTAGTCAGTTTTTCAGGGGTTGGGGCTTACATACGCAGTTTTATTGTGGGGTCCACGTCCACCAGAGAAGGACCATCATAAGTGTCGAGGGCTACAGAAAAGGAAGGGTATTATAAGTGAGGATTAAAGGAAGGGGGCATTACACTATATGGGGGCCAATAAGAGGGGTATGATAATGAGTACAGAAGGGGGTGTGGTTTGGGCACAAAATACATTTTAATGTAGGGGTAACTGTATTTTGTGGTGGTCTGTATAGTTGCATCCCAAAGTTTTGCTATAGGATCAAATCATCTCTAATTATGTCGCTGTTACCTATACAGTCATACAGATATGGCAACTCATATTGGTCAAGTATAGGAAGAGAAGACAATGGAAAAGATTTAGTCAGTGTATACACTCACTGGCCACTTTATTAGGTACACCTGTCCAACTGCTCGTTAACACTTAATTTCTAATCAGCCAATCACATGGCGGCAACTCAGTGCATTTAAGCATGTAGACATGGTCAAGACAATCTCCTGCAGTTCAAAACCGAGCATCAGTATGGGGAAGAAGGTGATTTGAGCCTTTGAACGTGGCATGGTTGTTGGTGCCAGAAGGCTGCTCTGAGTATTTCAGAAACTGCTGATCTACTGGGATTTTCACACCACGCAACCATCCTCTAGGGTTTACAGAGAATGTCCGAAAAAGAAAAACATCCAGTGAGCGGCAGTTCTGTGGGCGGAAATGCCTTGTTGATGCCAAGGTCAGAGGAGAATGGGCAGACTGGTTCGAGCTGATAGAAAGGCCACAGTGTACTCAAATCGCCACCCCTTACAACCAAGATACAAAGAGCATCTTGAATGCACAGTACGTCGAACTTTGAGGCAGATGGGCTCCAGCAGCAGAAGACCACACCGGGTGCCACTCCTTTCAGCTAAGAACAGGAAACTGAGGCTACAATTTGCACAAGCTCATCGAAATTGGACAGTAGAAGATTGGAAAAACGTTGCCTGGTATGAGGAGTCTCGATTTCTGCTGGCATTCGGATGGTAGGGTCAGAATTTGGCGTCACACACATGAAAGCATGGATCCATCCTGCCTTGTATCAACGGTTCAGGCTGGTGGTGGTGGTGTCATTTCTGAAGGCAAAAGGGGGTCCAACCCGTTACTAGCATGGTGTGCCTAATAAAGTGGCCGGTGAGTGTATGTACATATATGTGTGTGGTGACGAGTAGGTGCATGAATATGTATGTGTACTGTTATTACTGTACGGATATGTGTATGTATGTGGATTTCTGTATGTATGTGTGCACTAGAACTGTTTGCAATATTACTCTCTAGGTGAATGACAAACAATTGATGACATGCCATGTCCGCGGCCTGCACATATTTGTATGCCCTCGGCCAGGGGCGTAACTTGAGGGAGTGCAGAGGTTGCGATCACACCCGGGCCCAAGAGGTTTAGGGGGCCCTTATGGTGTCACTTTCCCATATGAGAAGACTATTACTATAAACCATACATTATAGTCGGGGGCCTGGCACAGACTTTGCACTGGGGCCCATCAGCTTCTAGTTACGCCTCTGCCCTTGGCCTAAGTCGGTGAATGGATTTCATAGTTTCTACGGTTGAAAAAAGACACTTGTCCATCAAGTTCAACCAAGGAAGGGAAGGGATTGGATGAGGAAGGGATTTAGGGGAAACAATTCTATATAACATAACCATCAATGTTATTTAGGTGTAAAAAGGCATCTAGACCCTTCTTGAAGCTAAGGATTTGTGTATGAAAGTGTATGCTACTATATACTATGTATTATGTGTGTGGATATGAATGTCTTTCCTCTCATACAACTAGGTGTGTAAACCTATTTTTGTTCTCTGCAATATTTATCCAGTTGTGTAACTTGCATCACATGTCCCAGTTCCCAAAAGATAAAGAAAAGTCATCTTTGCTATGAAGCTGATTTCCATGAAGCGACGCACAAAGTCTCTATTCACACAAACCCACAAAAAAATCCATGGAAATCTGATCCCAGAGCTCGGAGAAACCCAACAATTACCTTGACTGCATTTTTCTTTTCTTTTTTTTTTTAACTTATCTTATGACTCATGTATACATTCCTGTAGTCGTGAAGGGCGCATGCGAGACGTAAACATACTGACACAGCTTGAGATCTAGTCAAAAACCTACATAACCCTGGCCCTAAGTCTACATATATCATAAATATATTTTTCCGTTTTTTTTACCTCACAAAACTCACAAAAAAGGCCTTAAAACCCACATAGGAGGCCATATGTCCGCGTGGCCCACGTAGGAGGCTATATGTCATACAAATGCATAGTAGGACTTCCATATAGCTCCCCACTGTCCATCCATAAACCTACTATTTCATCTGGAGCCATACTGAAATTTTTTTCTGTCAGAGTTTTTGAAAGTAATGTTCTGCATAGGAGATATCTTCGTATGATGGAGGCTTTACAGCAGCACACGGAAGTTGTGCAGCTCCATAAAAATAGTGTGACTGTGCGGTTTGTAACTATAACCCAATTACCGGGTCATCGTAACTCCAATGGTATGTACGCGGCCAGGAAAAACAAGCTGGCCGGTAACTTCTATTTATTTTAATATGCTTTTACCAGGAAACATAAATGGGGGATTACATTTATATAACCCAATATAATCCAGGATTCATTGAGGAGACAGGCGAAAAAAAACCCTGTCAGAAAAATGACACTGCCCTTCGTGATTGTCTGGAAATTGTATTTTGCCTGATAAATGTATGATGGAACAAAATTAAAAATAATAAAAAATTTTTTAAATTGCCATGAAATCGCAAGGTATCATTCATTTACAATTTAATTTTTTGCATTATTTTTGCAGAAATTACAGAAAAATCTGCAATCCAATCTGGGTCCAGCTCCCTATATTCACAGTCGCCCGAAGCATTACATCACACCTATGCTTGTGGTAGGTCCTGGTACTGTCTCTTATTCCAAATGCAAAACGGACGTACTTCCCACAATTGTAAATTTGGCACTTTCCTTGAGTAAACAGGATCCTTCATTTACCTGGTGTTTGAAGTCTGAACTGAAAGGGAACATGTCAGTACCTGTGGTGCCCCCAAACATGCCTTTACGATTTAGGGTCCCAAACTTTTTACCCTGCTTATGTCAGTGTCCTTGAGAGCTTGAAGCCAATCTGTCAACAGGAATGTAATTTTTAAGTGGCGCAGGTACTGAATCACTTCAGTACTTTATAAAACAGTTTTTCACATTACCTTGCTCCTTGCCAGTAGTGTGTGGTGAGCCCTGGGGGTGGGGGGTGGCAGCAGGCCACCTGTGTGCCTTTGTCTCAGTCTTCTCATACAGTTCCTCTACTCCACACCACCTTCATCCCTCCCCTGTCTGCTCAATGCTAATGACAGGAAGTGGGGAGTGTTAGTGAGCTGGCTCTTTAGGCTCCGCTCACTAAGAAGAGCCGACTCTTCTGGCTCCTAAACGGCTCCCTATGAAATATAAATTAGGGAGCCGCAGGCCAGTCAATCACCCCACACCACTCCACTTTTAACTCGATTGTATAGAGTTAAAGGGGGCACGGTGAGCCGGTCAGGGGCGGGGATAAGTGAGCCATCAGCTCACTGAACGGCACATCACTAATGAGTGTGGAGAAAAGGAGACTGAGACACAGGCACACAGACTGCTGCAGGGAATCAGGTCATGTGAAATAAACTTTTATAAAGTACTGAAAAGAGTCAGAATACTGAAAAAGGCATTTTTAAAATGAGCATAGCATAGGATATTAGAACCTGTTACCATTCCTAGTAATAACATTCCTAATGACAAGTTTGCCTACTGGAAAGCTCCTTTTTAACAGATAAATATTCATAGCCGATACCAAGGATTCCCCTTTAAGTCATTATTTTCAAGTATTACAACCATGTTAAGATTTCCCTTCTGTAGGTTATGTGAGTTTTCCTATGTTAGCCATTAATTAGTCCATAAAAATTGCCTTGTTGCGCTAAATGACCTAAACGTGACAGATCTTGGGGGAGAACATGAATGGGCTGAGTCACCCTACCTAACAGTATATTAAAAAGTTAATTTATTTGCCCTTATGGGCACAATGCTGTGAGTATAGCACTGTGATATCATCTATGACAGTGGCGCCCCCTGTAGGCAGGGAGGCGAGGTAACTTATCTGTTTGGATGGTGAACCCCATAATGCCCATGTATGACCCCAACCCAAAGATCCAAACCAGAAAACGAATGAAATTGTTGATCTTAATAGTAAAAATTGTCCTGTCAGAGGCGCACTCTACAGTCAGAAGTTATTGGTATTCTGTAAGCATAGAGCATAAAACTACGAACACATCAGGGAGAACGAAAAAGGATTTCATTATTACAAGCAGAAGGCCATGAAAGTGGAACAGTGATTAAAGGAAATCTACAAACCTAAAAAATGTAAATGGGAACCATACATATGGCACTTATAGTACCTGTGGGTGCGCCGCCATAAGGTTAACCCTTCACTTCCTTTCTCAGAGGAAAAGAGAAAACACAAATCCCAGTGCGCATAAATCACAAGCTGCAATCCTCAAAGCAGCCATAACCCCTGTCCCCAATTAATTACCAGTTCCCACAGGAGGCGGCAGGGAGAGGAGTTCAGTGTCCCGTATGACGACGAGGATTGTGTAAATAATTTAAAGAATTTACGCCGGAGACTGATGTAATCATGGGAGCTAGTATTCTAACAATTACAAATAAGCCCCCTTCCACACACTGATCACATCTTCCTGTGTGGTTATAAAGCATTACTCTCTCTAAATCACCAGATCTGAGGTGAAAATACAACCACTGCAACCTAATAATGCACAAGTGATGTCACAGTGCAGGGATAGTACACAGAGTGATGTCACAGTCACAGTGATGTCAAGTACAGGGGGTAATATCACACAGTGATGTAACAGTACAGGGATGATGTCACAGTACAGGGATAATACACACAGTGATGTCACAGTACAGGGATAATACACACAGAGATGTCACAGTACAGGGGATAATACACACAGAGATGTCACAGTACAGGGGGTAATACACACAGTGATGTCACAGTACAGGGATAATTAACACACAGTGATGTCACAGTACAGAGATAATACACACAGTGATGTCACAGTGCAGGGATAGTACACAGAGTGATGTCACAGTACAGGGGTAATACACACAGTGATGTCATAGTACAGGGATAATACACACAGTGATGTCAGAGTACAGGGGTATACACACCAGTGTGTAACAGTTACAGGGATGATATAACACACAGTGATGTCACAGTACAGGGATAATACACACAGTGATGTGTATTATCTGCATCAAAACATAAATTGTAAAAACTATCTGCCCAATAACAGCATCAAACTGATTCTCATGGGCATGTGCCCTTATGCTGAGCGTGGGACGATGATGTCTAGTCTCCGGGGTACATTGCTGCACAACCTCTGTATACCGCCATAAAGCCTCGGCACTGTCAGTTTATCTATTCTCTTTACAGGAGCCATACTACCACTAAATTTGCAATTTTTTTTCCAAATTTTCAGGTAAGTGGCACAAAATCTAAAAAAAAAAAAATTTGGTTTGCACAACGGTTGTATTGCCCTAAAGATTTTTCCTTATCACATTGATTGTTTAGCACGCAATAAAAAAAACGCCTTTGTAACTTAGGCCGAAGGTAAATAAAATGTTTTCCAATGAATTGCCAGGAATGTCAGCCCCATCCTGGGAGACAGGGCCTGGAGGCTATAACTCCTCAGACAGCTGTATCAGATTACATTACAAAGCTTCTGTATCCTGGAGGGGTAATCTCTACCCACGCACTCCAGGCAGGGACCTAAGCGTCCACAGCTGGCCATAGACGCAAAGATCCAACCATAGATAGGAAATCATTTCCGTGATGGCCTTGTCCTTAAATTTGTCATTTATAAATAAAGTTTTGACAGCAATATAAACTGTTTAGAGAAGCCATTGAGCAGAATTGTCAACCGTTACCTAGCAACACTCCGTACACACATCCAGTGACAACTCCAGCTGCCCATTATCCTGTGAGATATGGAGTAGTCACTGACTAAACCTCAAGGGCTATACCTGCCCCTTTAACGTGACCTATGGGAAGTCATCTCCTCTCAGAACAGATGCTAGTCACCAAATAAAGATGTTATCATGCCACTTCCTGACTAAACCAGTGTACGTCAGTTTACCAGTAAATGCGAAGGGTGTTATAGATCACATATTATACCACACATGCAAATAAAACAATGGTTTATTCCTTTAAGAAGCCACTGTCATGTTTTGGCGACGCTTTCAGTACAAGCATCTATACAATGTTTAGGGGTATAATCACACAGAGAACTCTTTGGGGGTTGGCCATGGCGATTTTCTTGAAACTACGTCCGTTTTTTGTAACTTAGGCGCGGAATATGTGATAATGCCCCTTTAAGGAGTCACACAAAGAGTCCATGCCACATACCAAATGACAGAGAGCCAATGCGGAGGCAATTTATCACCACTTTCTTCTCGACTTTGGGAGGTCTCTAATTTTTTTCACGACCCTCGTTTTGAACCCGTTTTTGGTCCGTTTTTAAGCAGTCTGTTAAAAAACGCATGGGTTTTTTTAAAAAAAAGCATCCGTTTTTGACAGGTTTTACCAATTATATTAATTAAAACTGGTCAAAAAGGGATGCATTTTAAAAAGACGCATGCGTTTTTTGGACGGACTGCTTAAAAAAAGGACCAAAAACGGGTTCAAAACGCCATGTGTGGCATCACCCTTAAAAGGCTCTTAAAGGGGAGGACATGTGGGTAGTCCGTCCGTATTACATGTTTTCACTGGCTCTCTCTTAACTAACAGATTTTTAGGGGGGATTTTTCTGCCAATAAAATCGAGACAACCAAAATTTGTCCATAACCACTTATATAGAGGCCATACATGCTTGATCAACTGTAGGAACCTATAAATGGGGGGCTCAGTTTTAATTCCAGGCATATTTTAATCCACTGCCTATAAATATAGGTAAAAATGACAAGTTCTGTCATATGATTGTACCATTTCGAGTAACTAGAGAGTGGAAATTAGGAAATAATGGGAAGAAATGCCTGAACTTAGGTTACCACCATAAATAAAATCTTCCTGATAGCGCCATGACATTCAGGATTCAGTTACATTCCTAAGATCACATTCACAGTAAATATGATAACGATTGTGACAGATTGGACAGATTTCCATTGATATCAACCACACACATAACAATTACAATACTAATAATTGAAATTGAATACAATTTTTTGGGGTCGTCATAAAGCATTTATACGGGCAGCGCATTATAAGTTCAACAAATATTTAAAAATTGACAAAAACTTTGTGCAACTTTTTAGTACAAAAGTTATCAATCAAAGAGTGAGAAACATCTGTTTATACATGGACGATCACCATCACCATAAGTATAATTTACATCATCCGGGATACAGTTTTTTTTTTGGTCGACGTATAGAAATTATATGGGGGTCGCATTTATTAATTTACCAAAAATGTAAAATTTTGCCAAAAATTTTATGGAACTTCAAAAAGTGAACAACCATATATGAACCTGCGTAGAACGGCGCCATACTCCGTAAATATGGATAGAAGATTGGGGCAACTCAACGGATATCATTCCATCCATTAGGGGTCCAAAACATGTGCTCAGGGATAACAATAACAATAAATAATTTGCAATTTGTACTCCGTAAATACATCTCAATCATACAAAATTTAGCAAATATGTCCCAAATTTTCTTATTCCATGGGCAACATTTCTCCCGGGAAACATTCCATTTACGAAAAACTCATTGTATAGAAGGAAATTCTCCCATTCTATGACCAGATACAACTTCCCAGAGATTCCGCACAAGTATCCAGTATTAATATACATATTACAATGTAATAACATCATATTACAACCTGGCTACAAACTTCCGAATGCAACGTCTACAAGCAGAAGAAGACACAGTGAATGTCTTGTCGTGACATGTACTTACTTCTCAGGGCTCCCACCAGCATGTTCCCATCTTTTATTAACTCCTTAATGAACTTATTGGTCCTTTCCAGTTCAATTTCATGACATTTGAGCCTTTCCCTGAAGTCTGGACTATCCAAGTAAGAATCACTGAACTCCAGAGTGGGGAGTCCCATGGTAAATGAGGAGCCTTAGATTCCTGGGAAGGGAGGAAATCTTCTTGGAGGAAAGTTTTTGGGAAGGAGAGGAGTCAGAGGCTGCAGAGTAGTGGTGCTGGAGGTCTGCAGCCTGGGTCACCCTGCTGCATTGTCCCTACACTCAGCACTGAAGCTGCTGCTGCTGCACAGAGGAAACTACTTTTCAGACATTTCCGGCAGATCAGACTCTTTCTTAGCCTCTTTCCCCTCCCTTCTGCACAGAGCAGCCAGGCTGATCAATCCTGCAAGAGCCAATGCAAGCTAGACTCTGATCCCAAATCCATCTACCCCCCTTCTCCTGCCACACAGGGACTCCCAGCAAGGTCACACTCAGGTCACCTTACATTCCTAGATAAAACTTCATACAAAATAGCCTGCACACCCCCTTCTGCCCTGGAGTCTTCCCTAGATGCAGGGAAAGAAGAAGGAAGATTGCAAGGATCCTGGGAGCTGGAGAGGATTGGGAGGGGGGGTCTGATGACCTCAGCCTGAGCTGTGGCTGCAGATGTTACATGGGGGACTCAGAACACGTAATTTAGGAAAGAGGATTGTAAATCTGAAACTTTTTGTCAAAGAATTGGAAACTTGAGAAGTTTGTCTCTAGCGCGCCACCTGTGGGTGGAATGGGGAATAGCAGGCGCTGCATGACCTCATAGGGGGGTATTGTATCTGGGGAGGCTTGGGGATAGACAAATGATGTCTGGAGGGGACAATGGGGGCTGTGTATGCATCTGTAGTGTGTCACAACGCCAGAAAACTGTGTATATATACATATACATTACATATTATTATTATTACATTGTTAAATATAGGTACTTTTTTCGATGTATAGGTGGTTATAATTACCATTACTCTATTTATCTCTCTATTTCATATCTATATATCTCCTATCTATCCAGTATTTATGTACAGTATGTGAAAGTTGCTATATAATATTTATATATAAATATATAGTTCTCTGCAGTCACATTCCCCTTGGATTTTGTATATAAGATGGCGGCTGATGGTTCAAGAAGCAGAATTTTTATTTATTAAATTAGTTTATGCTGTTGCCTTATAAAGAATATACAAGCTCTTATACCTCTTGTGTCACCTCATCCTCATAGACTGTAAGCTCTTGTGTCACCCCCTCATCCTCATAGACTGTAAGCTCTTGTGTCACCTCATCCTCATATACTCTAAGAGCTTTTGTGTCCCCCTCATCCTCATAGACTGTAAGCTCTTGTGTCACCCTTCATCCTCATAGACTGTAAGCTCTTGTGTTTCCCCCTCATCCTCATAGACTGTAAGCTCTTGTGTTACCCCCTCATCCTCATAGACTGTAAGCTCTTGTGTCACCACTCATCCTCATAGACTGTAAGCTCTTGTGTCACCACTCATCCTCATAGACTGTAAGCCCTTGTGTCCCCCATCATCTCATAGACTGCAATAGTCTGTGTCACCCACTCATCCTCATAGACTGTAAGATCTTTGTCACCCCTCATCCTCATAGACTGTAAGTCTGTGTCACCCCTCATCCTCATAGACTGTAAGCTCTTGTGTTCACCCCTCATCCTCATGGACTGCAAGCTCTTGTGTACCCCCTCATCCTCATAGACTGTAAGCTCTTGTGTCACCTTCATCCTCATAGACTGTAAGCTCTTGTGTTCCCCTCATCCTCATAGACTGTAAGTCTTTGTGTCACCACTCATCCTCATAGATGCAAGCTTTTGTGTCACCTTCATCTCATAGACGTAGCTCTTGTGTCACCACTCATCCTATAGACTGTAAGCTCTTGTGTCACCAATCATCCTCATAGACTGTAAGCCTTGTTCTCCCCTCATCCTATAGACTGCAAGAGCTCTGTGTCACCCACTCATCCCATAGAATGGAAGCTCTTGTGTCACCCCCTCATCCTCAAGACTGTAAGCTCTTGTGTCACCCCCTCATCCCATAGACTGTAAGCTCTTGTGTACCCCCCTCATCCTTAGACTGTAAGCTCTTGGTGCCCTATCTCTGATGTAAGCGGTCCCTCATCCTCATAGACTGTAAGCTCTTGTGTTTCCCCCTCATCCTCATAGACTGTAGCTCTTGTGTTACCCCCTCATCATCATAGACTGAAGCTCTTGTGTCAAAATACTCATAGACTGAAGCTTTGTGTCCCCTCATCCTCATAGCTGTAAGTCTTGTGTACCCTCATCCTCATGACTGTAAGATCTTGTGTTTCCCCCTCATCCTCATAGACTGTAAGCTCTTGGTGTTACCCCCTCATCCTCATAGACTGTAGCTCTTGTGTACCACTCATCCTCATAGACGTAAGCTCTTGTGTCAACCACTCATCCTATAAGACTAAGCCCTTGTGTCTCCCCTCATCCCATAGACTGCAAGATCTTGTGTCACCCACTCATCCTATAGACTGTAAGCTCTGTGTCACCCCTCATCCTCATAGACTGTAAGCTCTTGGTTACCCCCCTATCTCATAGACTGTAAGCTCTTCTGTTACTCCTCATCTCATAGACTGTAAGCTTTGTGTCACCCCTCATCCTCATAGACTGTAAGCTCTTGTGTAACCCTCATCCTCATAGACTGTAATTTCTGTGTTACCCCCTCATCCTCATTAGACTGTAAGCTCTTGTGTCAGCCCCTCATCCTTATAGACTGTAAGCTCTTGTGTCAGCCCCTCATCCTCATAGACTGTAAGTCTGTGTACCCCCTCATGCTCATAGACTATAAGCTTGTGTCACCCCCTCATCCTATGACTGTAAGCTCTTGTGTCAGCCCTCATCCTCATAGACTGTAAGCTTTGTGTCACCCCCTCATGCTCATAGACTATAAGCTCTTGTGTCACCCCTATCTCATATACTGTGTAGCTCTTGTGTCACCCCCTCATCCTCATAGACTGTAAGCTCTTGTGTTACCCCCTCATCCTCATAGACCAGTGGTGGCGAACCTATGGCACGGGTGCCAGAGGTGGCACTCAGAGCCCTCTCTATAGGCACCCACACCATCACCCAAGCACAGAGTTCGCCACACAGAACCCAAAGCCTCTTGGAGTCCAGGACCCTGGAGAAAGAAAGCTACAATGTAATCGGAAACTTCTTCTTCTTTCTACTGTATTGTGTCCTCAGATGCCAATAGAATTTAAACCTGTGACAGAGCAGGGAGTAATAAGTTACTGCTTAAATTTCGCATTGGTACTTTGTGAAAAATATGTGGGGTTTTGTTGTAGTTTGGGCACTCAGTGTAAAAAGGTTGCCATCACTCTCATAGACTGTAAGCTCTTGTGTCACCCCCTCATCCTCATAGACGTAAGCTCTGTGTCACCCCCTCATCCTCATAGACTGTAAGCTCGTGTCACCCCTCATCCTCATAGACTGTAAGCTCTTGTGTCACTCCCTCATCCTCATGACTGTAAGCTCTTGTGTCACCCCCTCATCCTCATAGACTGAAGCTCTTGTGTCACCCCCTCATCCTATAGACTGTAAGCTCTTGTGTAACCCCCATCTCATAGACTGTAGCTCTTGTGTTACCCCCTCATCCTCATAGACGTAAGCTCTTGTGTTACCCCCTCATCCTCATAGACTGAAAGCTCTTGTGTTACCCCCATCATCTCAAGACGTAAGTTTGTGTACACCCCTTCACTCATAGACTGTAAGCTTTGTGTCACCCCCTCATCCTCATAGACTGTAAGCTCTTGTGTAATGTATTTGTATATGTCGGCTATGATTTCAAAGCGCTACGGAATATGATGGCGCTATATAGATAAAGATTATATAGATGTGTGTACATGATTTATTATATAATACATAACTCACGGCCACTTTATTAGTGGTACACCTGTCCAACTGCTCGTAACACTAATTTCTAAATCAGCCACGCACATGGCGGCAACTCAGTGCATTTAGGCATGTAGACATGGTCAAGACAATTCCTGCTGTTCAAACAGAGCATCAGGTATGGGGAAGAAAGGTGATTTGAGTGCCTCTGAACGTGGCTGGTTGTTGGTGCCAGAAGGGTGGTCTGAGTATTTCAGAAAATGCTGATCTACTGGGATTTTCCCGCACAACAATCTCTAGGGTTTACAGGAATGGTCCGAAAAAGGAAAAAACATCCAGTGAGCGGCCAGTTCTGTGGGCGGGAAATGCCTGTTGATGCAGAGGTCGAGGAGGAGAATGGCAGATTGGTCGAGCTGATAGAAAGGAACAGTGACTCAAATCGCAACCCGTTACAACCAAGGTAGGCAAAGAGCATCTCTGAACGCACAGTACGTCTACTTTGAGGCAGATGGGCTACAGCAGCGAGAACACCGGGTGCCACTCCTTTCAGATAAGAACAGGAAACTGAGGCTACAATTGCACAAGTCATCGAAATTGGACAGTAGAAGATTGGAAAAACGTTGCCTGTCTGATGAGTCTCGATTTTTGCTCGACATTGGATGGTAGGGTCAGAATTTGGTGTCAACAAAATGAAAGCATGGATCCATCCTGCCTTGTATCAAGGTCAGGCTGGTGGGTGGTGGTGTCATGGTGTGGGGATATTTTCTTGGCACTCTTGGGCCCCTGGTACAAGCCACAGCCTACCTGAGTATGTTGCTGACCATGTCCATCCCTTTATGAGCACAATGACCCTGTAAACATATGATGGCTACTTTCAGCAGGATAATGCGCCATGTCATAAAGCTGGAATCATCTCAGACTGGTTTCTTGAACATGACAATGAGGTCACTGTACTCTAATGGCCTTCACAGTCACCAGATCTCAATCCAATAGAGCATCTTTGGGATGTGGTGGAACGGGAGATTCACATCATGGATGTGCAGCCTGCGGCAACTGTACCTAATAAAGTGGCCAGTGAGTGTATATACATACATTGGGGATCAAAATTAGAGAACAATGTATGATCACTTGAATTTTTCAGAAATAATGTAATCTCCATTCATCAACATTTCATGGATATTTTTTTAGGGGTACACAATGCAACAAGAACAGTGTTTTACAAAACCGCCAAAGTATATCAGCAAAAACCTTTATTTTGCAAACAACCTGATGATCATAATTAGAGAACACTAGAGAAAGATTATTTTCTGAAGGTTCCACCAGTCACCGATCAGTTTGATGTGAATGACTTCAGCACATCTGCAGCCACAGGACATCACTAGTCTCTCACACGGCTCTGCTGGGATTTTGGTTTACTGTTCTTCTAGTCTTTTTCACAGGTTTGTGACTGTTATGGGTTTTTTTTGTTATAACTTAGTCACCAAGGATTTTTCAGAGGTTTTTTATTGGTTTAAGATCAGGTTTCTGGTCTGGTCATTTTCATTGTTCCAGTGGTTTCAAGGAAATGCTTTACCCATTTTTCTGTGTGACAGGGGGCATTGTCCTGAATGAAAATTGCCGGCTGATTGATTGAAAGGAACCATGTGTCATTGAAGAAGGTTCTGATACACACTTGCATTCACTCTGCCATGTAGCTGTATGAGAGGTCCAACTCCTGCTACAGAAAAAATTCTCCAAACCATGACACTTCCTCCACCACCTTTCACTGACTTTATCACATACTTTGAGTTCAATCTTTCCCACATTTGTCGACGAACATAAGTATTCCATCAGATCCAAATAAATTAAACATAATAAATCACAAAACTATCACTGAAGCATGGAACGTTTCTCCTCTGTCCACAACCTATGCTCCTCAGCAAAGGTGGGTCTAGCCTTTTGATTCTTTCTGCTAATGAGAGGTTTGGTCACTGCAGAGTCGGCTTTCAGTCCAAATGCTCTTAAAAGTCAAGACATTGGGGGTCATTTACTAAGGGCCCGATTTGCGTTTTCCCGACGTGTTACCCGAATATTTACGATTTGCGCCGATTGTACCTGAATTGCCCCGGGTTTTTGGCGCACGCGATCGGAATTTGGCGCATCGGCACCGGTATGCACGCGACGGAAATCGGGGGGCGTGGCCGAACGAAAACCTGACGTATTCGGAAAAACCGCCGCATTTTAAAAAAAATTGTGTCGCGAAAATTTCACTCACCTTCATCCTGGATAGGCCGGTGTATTTCGAGGCATTCCAGCGGACTTCAGCGCAGCAGCGCCACCTGGTGGACGTCGGAGGAACTGCTTTGATGAATCCCGGCTGGACCCGAATCCAGTGCAGAGAATGCGCCGCTGGATCGTGAACGGACTGGGTAAGTAAATCTGCCCCATTGTATAAGGAAACAGATCCTTACCCTGTTCAGTGTTGAACAGGCAAGCCCAGGTCAGACCTGGCAGTGAAGTGCCCTACTGGTAGAGGTTAGGCACCATCATAGGCTGGCGCACTTAGCTATTCTTAAATGATTAGTTTAATTAGAACAACCCACATTGAAGTTTATAGAGGTACTTCAATGTAGGATTTTGTTTGTCATATAGTCATTTACAATACATTCCTGTCAAAACCTGTTTCATGCATTCCTCCAATCTCTAACGGGCCACAAGCCTTCTCTGATTTGTGGCCTGTATGAATTACATGGTCATGTGCGCTAAGCCTAAGATCTAGAGCTAAGAGGAAACTGCTAAATAGTACAAAATACAAGTCACATCAGGGCTGGCGCCAGCACTGGGCATACCTGGGTCAAGTGCCTGGGGCCCAGAGCTCCATGGGGCGGTGAGGGGGGTTGTATCTAATGAATCCATAAGGTATGTGGGGGGCTGTTTGGTATAATAAACTAGGGAAAGTTTAGTTTCTGAATTTTTAATGCTGCCACGTGAGTTCACTGCAAAGGGGCCTAATGAGGATCTGTTGCCAAAGGGCCCTACTGAAACCTGGAGCCGACCCTGAGTCGCATAATATGCAGATATGGGGCTACTACTCATGTATACACTTAACTATTAGTGTAAGCAAAGTTTGTTAAAAGGTGAGCTACCCTTTAGTAATAAACCCTTGTTACAATGACTTTAGAACTTTGTAACAGTAGAAGTCACTTTTGGGTTCACAACCTGAAAATGACAAAATACATTACACGCACAAACCTCAGTCAAGTGATCCCAATATGTAAAATCTGCTCCTGATAACACAAATTACAGCGGATATAAATGAGCTATGACTGAAAAGCCGCATTAAGAGTCGTCATGCAGCGAGTTTATAGCTTCAACTTCTGAACCTTATGCTTAAATACACCTCGGAGCAGGATCATTTACACTCACTACAACTACTCATATCAGATTTATTTTACATCACCATACCCCGCTGCTCGGCCCAAGCTCCCACGTGTGTCACCTTATGTCTTTCTTTTTTAATAAAAAATTATTTCTTAATGTTCTACTACTTCTTTTTCTAGATGTTTAGATTTATCTGTGTAATTTTTGTTTTAAAGGGAATTTGTCAGCAGTTGTGACCATGGCAAACTGCTAAAAGGGTTAGGAAGTAGCTCTTTAAAGGGGATTTTCAGATACTACTTATGTGATTCGTATTGGATAGGTCGTAAGTAATGGATCGGTGGAGAGCAAATTTACTTACCCAGCCACAGCAGTTCACCGAAAGTGCCGATCATGCACTGTGCCGTAATTCACTAAAATTGTGCGCCCGATATCCTGCATGTGTCGCATCCACGCTCAGGTCCGACGGAGTTCACCATCTTTTTAGTGGTGCATGTAAGTGCTTGGGCTTGCAACACAATTTGAAAGTTAAATCCCGCGCTCAGTCCGAATCAGTCGGATCGTCCCACCACGCGCCCCCCAACTTGTGTTGCATGGAAGCCAGCGCAGCTGTGCCAAAAAAGGAATGTGTGTGCCAAAATCTCAGAGCAGACACCTGCTAAATACCTGTCCAAGCCATGCAATGCCCAAAAAAGACGAACAGTCCGACAAAAGTGCGTTCCGCAACCCTTCGTAATTGAGCCCCATTGTCTCTTCATCTTGTTCAAACCTATGGAATCTGCCTGCTGGCTGCTTACTTTATGGATAGAGCAGTTTTTATAGGCAAATGTAATCAGTGAGGTACTGAGGAGTGATACTTTGTCCCTCACATGAATGAAATATTCAATATAAGCCTCAAAGTGAATCCTAAACCGGCCTACCAGTATACCAGAGGATCAAGTTGGTGATCTCCAACGACCAAGGTCGAGAAGAAAAACCAATGATCAACAATCACTTGACATTAGGAACTTTTTGTTTTAGGATTGTTTACAAATATTATTACTTATTATATGATATTGACGGTAGATCCTATGGTACATGGAGGTGTAAAGACCCATTATGGATTGAGGGTGGGGTCCTCTGCTTCATGACATCTGGGGGGGCTTGTAGAACTAAAGCCCCATGCTACATAGATCGCCAGATATCCTTAGCACTGCAATAAAACCCATGATAAGACTACAAAAAAATCTACGCTATGTAGGCACAAAATTCCAACCATGATTAAGCTGTAAAGGGGAAACACATAGGTCATGCCTACCTGGAATGAGTTCCTGGCGTTTCTAAGTCCTCCTTGATGTGATTTATTTTTAACCTCAATCAAGGGATAAAGTGGAAGATCTCTGAGGAGTGCTGGAAATCCTTTGTTCCACCAAACTCAGACACTGCTTGTTCCTCACGTCCTCTATTCTTCCAGTTGCCAAAGATGCAGCAAACACAAAACTTGTCATCTCTTCCAGGTGACCAGAAGTTATTCCAGGAGAGTAGATAAGTGTAAGTCGATGGATAAGTAGATATGTATTAGAGTTATTTACACATGACATTTGATACATCATAAGTAGGGAAGTCTTCAGTAGTAGGTACCACACCAGGCATCATCTATGGTTCAGCCCTGGTCACAGAGGTCCCCTCACAATTATGGATATACCACAACATTGGGCATAATCCTACTGTTCTTAGTAATTGGATTTCTTCCCTTTCCCTCCAGCCGATACCCTACATTTACGGTAGAAAAATGTAATGGTGCAATTTTCATTTATTCCAGCGTTATAATTTAGTAGGAATCATATTGTACACAAGTATCATATTCTGTAATTAAATATCTATGGCTGAGCCGGGTGATTTCTCTCCTTGCATTAGCATTTATTTGATTACATTATTGTCTTCTACACTGAGATTAAAAAAAAAAAAAAAAGCAATGTGATGAGTAAAATTTAGGGAGGAAGACAAAAACGTCTTCTGTAAACTTCTTATGAACCCATAATCACTTAGAGGGAAATTAAAGTAATACGTTAAGGAATGCTGATTGGAGAGAATGCATTTTTTTTAATGTTTTTATGTTTTTTTTAATGTTTGGCTCAATGTTTTTCTACATAAGACATTCTCATTGTGTCCTGAACTATACCTCGTTGTCACTTTCGTAGGAAGCAGAAACAAAGCTTGTAGCTTTAGCATCCGCATACTGGGGGAGATTTATCACAAGCGTCTGAGGTAAAACGGTTCTAGTTGCCCATAGAAACCAATCAGAGCTGAGCTTTAAGTTTAAAAACTGCTGTGGGAAAATGAAAGCTGAGCTCTGATTGGTTTCCATGGGCAACTAGAACATTTTTACCTCAGACACTTCTGATAAATCTCCCCACTTAGTCCATACCTGCACTCTATTGTATGACAAGTTTTTGTGTTGACATCACCATGTAGAAGGTCTAAGTGGGCTTCACTTATGAAAAATATCTTACAGAAAAACTAGTTTTGTTCCCCATATTACCCATATTATCACAGTGAATCTGCTACATTCATGCTACAGATTTGTAAAGTTGGGTGATGCCAGTATCTGACAACATGGCCTACAAAGAATGTTGGTGATATAAGGGAAGTATAAAAGATTCTGTCCCCCTCGTACCTGCATGTACCTAAACAATATTTATTCTTTATTGTGGTGGGACTGGTACTGCTCCCAGGTGGACAACCTCTTGAAGGTTCTTGGGGGACCTATGGTCCATAGGGAGGGAAAGATAGTGGCCCATCTGGGTGAAGATCTGAGATATATTCATCAAGATTAATAAAGAAGACTCAAGAATCTGCTGTGTGACCCAAAGTACAAGCCTGTGAAGAAGTGTGCACCCTGAATCCTTGCCATGTCTTATTTGAACTTAAAGGTGGTGACAAATACATTTTGTTCTCCCTTTTCAAGAGGACCTTCAGCAATAAAAAGAACTGAGATCTATGAGCACTCTATGTGGCTGGAGTTATGGGATAGGTAAGTGTCATTTGTAGGACACCCCTTTGATATTGTTTGTGTAATGAAAATGCTTGGGCCAAGTCTGCACACAAGCCAAGAGTGTCAGGGCAGCTTTCCACAGACACATGTGCTTCCATGAAGCTCAGTAGCAAAAGACCTTCTCTTCTACTCTAAGGGAGGACTCTCTCTCAGGATTGACATTCCAGTCACAAGTGGTTTTATAAATTCCCCTTGTGAGGTGGCAAAAACATTATCCAACCAGCTCTCTTCTTGCATTACAATAGTAATATTGCATCTGATTGGTCAACATTATTGATATTCTGCTCAGGCAGAGAATTACCAGCTGCGTTACCATTATCCAGCACTTGAGGCCCCTAGAGCGTTGATAAGGCTCATTGAGAAAACCCCATTGCATGGAGAGGGATTTGAGTTAGCAACACTAAACTTACCCTTGCGTTGGCAGGGGCGTTGCAGAGGACTCTCCATACAAGGTTTGTGACTGCTGTATTAAACAGTAGGCACCAATCATGGGTGTTAACCTTTTAAGTGCCATAGTCGAACCCCTGCATGGCGCTTAAATTCCGGCAGTGCATGGAGATGAGCTGCACTACAAGCCCACAGACATAGGTGGCTCTGTTATTGTAAAAACAGATCCCCTTATCGTATTAGGAAAAGGCCCAATGATCACTGGCAGTACATTGCCAACTATGGACATCTTATTGTAGTTACAGACTCCATTTTTTCTTAATTTACAGCTAGCACACGTCTCTATTTATTTCTCTCCCTGTGGTCAGGGTTAGGGGTAGGGGGGCCCTGTTAGAAATATTTCCCTGAAGCCCTGAGGACTCTAGGTGACTATAATCACTTCTTATCCAGTATATGGAGAATTGACTATTTCTCTAGATTAGAGATGCTTCCAGTGGTTATTGGGGTCCCAGTAATCCCTAACTATCATCTATAAGCCATAAATATAATTCCAGGAAAAACATTCTTGTGGTGGGTGTGCAATACATTTATAAAGAAATTACTATATGAAGAAATTTGTAATTTACATAAAAGAAAAAAAGGAAAACATTTTGCGACACTTCAGCTTCATAGTCACTTACATCTGTGCTCCACTCTTGCTTGGCCCCTGTCTGCTAAAACCAGTGCCATTTTTATCATTTCCAAAAATGGAAACTGACCAATCCCATGCTTGAACCAAGAATCCTTCATAAGATCTGAAGACCTGATAGAGCTATCAACATCTGAGGATGAAACGGTGAACATCTTCCAACACCGGTATAAATGCCAAAAAAATGTAACACGTTATAAATTATCTGGAGCACAGACAAGTGCTAAGAAATCTATGGCGGAGGCATCTGTCTTTCATCTACTGTTGAGATCTTCTGATTTCTTGCAGGGTGGGAATGTGCTGATCCTCCGCCAAAGATAAGCATCTACACACAAATAAACCCAAGAATAAAATAAAAGTCTATATTGAAATTGATAAAGTTTTGATTTTTTTTGTAATTTTTGCATATGTACAGTACATTAAAGGGATTTTTCCACAAAACAAGCTAAGTCTCATTAATGGGATCCCCGCAGATCACAAAAATGAGGGTCCGATAGGGTCCAATATACCCAAGAAGGACCACTCGACGCTACCTGTAATCACTGGAGCTGCCAGACTGCCCCGTTCATCTCTATGGAGCTGATGGAGAGTGCAGAGCTTTGCGCATCTCAGTGACAAGGATCTGACTCTGGGAACATCGGACCCCCATTCTCGTGATCTGTGGGGGTCCCATCACTGAGACCCTCATTGATTAGCAAGTTAGGCCCTATCATGTGGATAGGTCCTAACTTGTTTCATGGGAAAACCTCTTTAAGTTTAGAAATATTACTCCTTTTATGGTGTTTTTGCTTTGTTTTTGTGATGGGGGCATGCTAGGTATGAATGTAACATATTTAGAAGACATCAGCTCCGCTCCATGCGTAAATGAGACCACCGAGTGGAGGTAGCGTGGGCTAAGCCAAGCATAATATTCTTTCCAAAAAATGTGGGTGTGATGAAGGCAAGGATTTTTTATTGCGGATGACACAACTTTTGGCACCAGTAAACTCAGTTACAGATGTTGAATGCTTTGTTGGCAAATTGGATAATATATTCTGATATTTAGATTTTATTTTTTTCCAATGGTGATGATGGAAACTGAAAGGTTATCTAACAAAATTTGGCATCTACTGCTGCTTAGTGGCATGGTTAAAAAAAGAACATCTACCTAAGAGTCAAATAACTAGTGAACATACATGAAGAGCTTCTTATAAATATTCTCCTTGTTCGCTGTTCCTGTAGTCCTCTCCACTATCGGGCACCATAGCAGATAACATCCTGCATACAAGGCTGGTGCCGGTAATGTGTACTACAATGGAGGTTTGTTATTGGACTTGGTATGGAGTCACTTTTTGGGATCATTGTTATGCTTAAATTAAGTTTAGGAATATTGTAAAGCTTAGTATGGAGCCATTGTAAGAAATGATACAGGGTTATTGCTAGACTTGTCATTTCTAGTCATGGTTGGACATGGTGTGGGGTCACTGTTAGGTTTAGTATGGAGACATTGGGGCACATTTACTTACCCAGCCCTGTTGCGATCCCCGCTGTGCGTTGTCCAATGATAATGCACCCTGCCGTGATTCACAAAGATCGTGTGCCCCATTTTCTGCATCTGTCGCTTTCCCCCTCAGGTCCGCCAGAGTGTACCGTTTTCTTCTCGGTGTATGTAAGTGCATGTCTTGCGACACAATTTTAAAGTTAAATCCCGTGCTCAGTCCAAATCTGTCGGATCGTCAACCGATTTCTGTTGCATGAAAGTCGGCGCGATTGTGCCTAAATCCGATTGTGTGCAACACAATCCCTGTCCCAGCGGCGCAAATCCCAAAAATTTCTAAAAGCAGACGAAAGTGCGATCCACGGGACCCTTATTAAATAAGCCCCATTGTTGGATTTGGCTTGACAGGGACCAGAGAGGGAGTCCTTGCATCATATTCCTGAATGCTACAAGGACTCCCATCCTGTTCTAGGTGTGCAATCTGCGGGATTGGGCCAACATACAGCACAGACCAAAAGATTGGACACACCTTCTCATTCAAAGAGTTTTCTGTATTTTCATGACTATAAAAATTTTAGATTCACACTGAAGGCATCAAAACTTTGAATTAACACATATGGAATTATATACTTAACATAAAAGTGTAAAACAACTGAAAATATGTCTTATATTCTAGGTTCCTTTGATTGCTGCTTTGCACACTCTTGGCATTCTCTTAATGAGCTTCGAGAGGTAGTTAACTGGAATAGTCTTCTAACAGTCTTGAAGGAGTTTGCAGAGATGCTTAGCACTTGTTGGCCCTTTTGCCTTCACTCTGTGGTCAGGTTTCAGGTTTCAGGTCTGGTGACTGTGGAGGCCAGGTCTTCTGGTGTAGCACCCCATCACTCTTCTTCTTGGTCAAATAGCCATTACACAGCCTAGAAGTATGTTTGTGGTCATTGTCTTGTTGAAAAATAAATGATGGTCCAACTAAACGCAAACCGGATGGAATAGCTTGCCGCTACAAGATGCTGTGGTAAACGTGCTGGTTCGGTATACCTTCCCCAACAGTGTCACCAGCAAAACCCCCTCAAAACCATCACACCTCCTCCTCCATGCTTCACGGTAGGAACCAGGCATGTAGAGTCCGTTCACCTTTTCTGTGTCGCACAAAGACACGGTGGTTGGAACCAAAGATCTCAAAGAGCTGTAGTATATAGTCAAGCTACTCTGCCTCCTCACTGACGATGACACTGCTAATCAGACTGAAGAGAATTCCTGAGGGTGGGGTGATGAGGAGATGAGAGAGACTGTGGCTGTGTGTGACTCGGCTCTGCTGTATTATTAACTACTCCCTCAAGAAGGTGGGGGGGGGGGGTGAGTGTGATGCCGGCTATGTGAAGAGGAATTAACCTTGCTCCTCACCCCTCTCTTCTCTTTAGTCAGTGTGGAGGGATGGGGAGCTTTACTGTATACTGCAGTCCCCAGCCTCCATGACTGGATAAAAGCCTTTTTTAGAAGAATGGTTAGTCTAATCATCCCATGGATAGAGGCATCATAGGGACATGTATAAAGACATCTAAAATGTGCTGTGTGAGGTTTGTGTGGGAAGGGGGGGTGTCACTGGTGACATGTTTTCTTTAAGATCTTGGTAAAACATGACATTTGAGCTCATATGAATTTAGAAGTCATAGTTTAACCTAGTTTGGTGTCACCGTTACCTCTTACTGTTGTTCTTATGAGATAATTGTTAAACATTGTATGGGGTTACTGGTTGACTTGGTACAGGGTTATTGTTAGAGGTTATTTTCAGACTAAGTTTTAGAATCATACTTAGACTTCATATGAAATCATTCTTAAATCTTGTTTGGAGAATATGTTAAATTTGGTATGGGGCAATTTTTAAACTTAGTATGGGGTTATTGTTAGACTTTGCAGTGGGTTATAGTTATACATGCTACTGAGTCTTTAGGATTGGTTTTAGTCTATTGTTAGACTTCATATAAAGTCATTGTCAAATTGAGTTTGGTGATATTGCTAGGCTCAATCATGCTGATACCCAGAAGAAAAAAATAGGGGATGTTACGGCGCTCGGTGGATCTTCAAATGACACTACATCTTCAGTAGTAAAGATCAAAAAGTTTTTTATTTTGAAGTATAAAAAACAAGTAGACGTGCAACGCGTTTCAGCTCAGTACGAAGGCTCATTTACTGTGCTGAAACGCGTTGCACATTTACTTCAAAATAAAAAACTTTTTGAGCTTTACTACTGACGAGTAGTGTCATTTGAAGATCTATCGAGCGCTGGAACATCCCCTATTTTTTCTTCTGGGTATCGCCATTATACTTCCGCAACTCCGTAGGCTGGAACGTGTTTTTCTGATTCCAGGAGACTACAGGCTGCCGGTACATTCATCAATTTGGCTTACATGTGCATCATGCTCATCTTTTAAGGTGATCGGTTTACCTGCTTTCTATATTGTTTCTCAACTTTATAACCTAACATACCTCACGAGGTTAGCGCGCCTGTCTTTCTCATTTGTCTCCTTTGCATATTCCACCAGATCGGAGATGGTCTGTACACCGCAGATAGCATCATCTTATCAGACCCTCATTTCTAGGCTCAATCTTGGGTCTTTTTAGACTTGACTGTTTTCAGGTGAAAACTAGTTTCGGAATAGACTTGGTATGGATTGATTGTCCTACTTGGTAAATTAAGACTTGATATGGTGTCATTGGTACACTTGGTATGATAATGGACAGTGTTAGACTTTGCAAAAGATCCTTGTTAGACTTGGAATGAGTTCAATGTTGGATAGTGGTACTTTTTAAATTGTTTCTTGCGTCCTCATTTGACTTGGTATAGTGTCACTGTTGAACTAGTTATGGGGTTATTGTTAGTTTAAATTTTTTTGACCTAAGTTTGAGTAAACATTTTCTTCATTTCACCAAACCATGTATTCATCACCACCAGAAAACTAATCCATGGTTGTGTAGATGGAAGGGAAACAGTCAGATTTCATATCCATAGTGCCTTTGAGTACAGCCCAATAAATGTGCTCCGGATAGTCTGAACTCATTACAATACAGCAAAATGTTCCAAATGTTGGCCATGAAAAAGCTTGGTTCAATTAGGTAAACAGCTTGATTTTTTAGTATCTGGAAAATGGAAAAATAAAGGTAATGTACTGAAATAATCTGTAAATAGAATTGTTTCAGCTTTATATGACTCCATCAGTAAACAGCCACAAAGATCTTTGGCTATAGTAAGGTATTTAGAGTATGCTGAGAGACGTAGTTACTGATAAAGATGGAAAGGCAACAATTGGAAATAACTAGTTTAGTCTAATGCAAGACAAGCAAAGATCTCTTAGTATTTTAACCATGTCTTAATGATTGTTAAGACATAACTATACCCCGGTGCTGATGATTGTTGGTTGTTTCATAGTATTTCTGTAAAACGACCTTGTGACTTGTTACATGAAACTGACCTTCACATCGGCACCTTGTAGGAGAACATGACTTTTACTTACCCTGCTTTAAGCCCCCTTTCTGTTTGTGTTTCAATTGAAAAATTCAGTTTCAGTCTGGAATTGGAATTCAATTGTGAAATTAATCTTTGCAATCGTCTTCCACAACCTCACGTTTATGAGGGTGGGTTCACGTATACGTTGGGAAAGCACCAGACAAAAGCACCAGACGGAGGTAAAGTTGTTGCCTCTGTCTGGCCACTACGTGTTCTGATCCTCAAAAAATGCCGGATGGAAAGACGTAGGATGCAATGGATGGTTATATGAAGTGGATACAGCGCATTGCATCCCTCCTCACAGCTACGCTTAGCCCATATGTTGCTCGGCAGGAGGGAGGACCCGGTGATGTGACTGTCCATATTAGGACAGTAACATCACTGGTGGAACACCCCGCTTATCCGGAGCAGCCAATCAATGCCTGTTGCCGATGTACATTGGGGGGTTCCCAGGTGACTTATTCCACTGTATAGGCATAAAGTAAGATACGTCTGTGCCATATGTTGTCGGAATCCTCCTGACCTGTTCTAAATCTTAAAATGATTTTAAGATCTCCTGTTTGATATAATTGGTTATAGGGGTTGTCCGGGATCAGGTTTCAGTTGTGAAAATAACAAACACCCTTTACTAATCTCTTTATGATGCTCCAGCTCAACTCCTATCACCACTGGCTGCTCTTTGTATACAGAGGCTCAATTGGGATGTTGCATACACTACATGCCGATACAGGCTGCTGGTGCGGTCTCTATTTGGTTGTATCCAATGCTCGCAGTTAGCTCCATAACATTGCCGTAACTCTGTATGCAAACAGAGGCCAGTGGTGATTTAAGGGTGTAGGACCGGGGTGTTCGTTATTGTTAAAGGAGGCCTCCAGTCACAGCGGATTCATGGAATTGAATTGTGCAGGGCCTGAAGGGAGGAGCATGACTCCAGGTTCTAGCACAGTACTAGGTATATAATGATATAGAGTCATACTGCTCCCTTCAGGTCCTGCACCATGCATTACTTCAATGGCTACCTTTCAAGGTAGCAAAAGGAGGCATTGTTTTCCATTTAACACCTTGAAAAATGTATTTGCATACTTCCCTGAATTCCCTAGTGGAGCATCTATGGCTTTAAGTCTCCACATGCCTTTAAGGTGGCCTTAATTGGCAATCGCTCCATAAGGAAAACACCTACTGTCTGACCCTAGTCAATAGCCTCTCACAAAGCCAATCCAGTTCCCTATGCTGTACTGAGGAGACCCAACCAGGTCAAAACAGTGCCGTCTACAGTTAGGAGTCTGTTCCTTATGGAATAGATATACTGGTTTGGCTTAATCCCACACCGTGTTCTTAGACTTCTTGTAGGTCATACTTGGTGTTAAGGGGGCTGCCTTTCAAGGTAGCAAAAGGAGGCATTGTTTTCCATTTTTGGAAAATGTATTTGCATACTTCCCAGAATTCCCTAGTAGAGCATCTATGGCTTTAAGTCTCCAAATGCCTTTCACGTGGCCTTAATTGGCAATCTCTCTATAAGGAGAATGCCCATCGTCTGACCTTACTTCAATGACTGAAGTTAAAAAGCCCATGTAAAAAAGTCCAATCCCAAACACCCCCTTTAATTATACACCTGACTATAATCCTTCAGAATCCCAATATAAATGTCCCTCTAAAAATTGACACTGATTGTTCACCGCAAAATCTTTTTTGACTTTTCTTTTTTTCCCCACTTATTAAAACTTTTTCTGCGTCAAAACTTTTGCACGGTGCATGTAATGTAATGTATTTACTTCTATATTGAATTTATTGTATGGACTTGTCTATATAGATGTCACCAATTGGGTTTTTTGAGATGCTGTAGCAGATAATAGAGTAAATGACACTTCTGCTTTGTGTGGTGTATGTCGTGCAGATGTGACTTTACATGCGATTTCAAGTCCTCCCCCATGTGTTGTTCCCAAGAATGTGGAAGGATTCCAGTCCTAAGGGAGTAGGACCACAGAGACAGGAAATACTCAAATATTTCCAGTTCTATACGGGATTGGCCAGATGGCAGCAGCTACGGTTTCCCATATTCTTTTGGGAAAATAAACTAGTGGTGCATTTCATCATCCCTTCTATAGCGATAGCTGGATGTATGTGACCCCCCCCAGCGGTCATGGCTCCTATCCTATAGCTGCGGATAGTCCCTGCTTATGTCACCGGCCAGGCATGTCATTGCATTTCTGCCGTACTGGGAACAGGATTTCTAAGACGTAAAAAAACAAAAAACCCTAAATAAGGAGTTAAAAGTAAATACAGATGTCACAGGCAGCATCTGGTTTATGTGACGAGCAAATTGTTCTGGAGATCCCCGATGAAGACAACAAGATTGTGTTTTCTAAAAACTATCTAAATATACAGTGAAAATATTATTATATCCAGTTTAATAATAATAATCTAGATTTATATAGCACCATCATATTCCATAGCGCTGTACAAATTATAATATACTATTTGATTTTTGATTTGGACATGTTTATAGTGTTCTCCCCATCTTGCTATTCCTGTTAGAGATTCCGTGAGGCACATTTATCATACTCTGGCGGGAATTGTGCCAGCATATTTTGTTGCCACCTTGAACAGTTTTATCAGGAGGCTCCTGGTGGGCAGGTGCGCTAGGCTTTTGGGGCATTTCTAGGCCAGGTCTGATCTGGTGTCATAGCCTGCGCTATAGTATAGGCAGTGTGCAGGGAACGCCGTGTCGGCACAGTGACCCGCGTGCCCCCCTTCACACTCCTCCATACCGACTTGGCACAGAGGTGGCATATGGAGGGAACTAAACACAATTCCTGTCCATATGCCGGGAATTTTGCCTATTTCAAGCCTTGTGCACCAGAAACGGTGATAGGCTGTGATAAATGTGCCCCCATATGTTTTCAAATTGTAGACATATGGGAAATAGATAGATAGATAGATATATATGACATAGATACTGTAGATAGATTTTAGTAAAAGTACCTTACAGGTGACAATCTGCTCCATCAGGAAGAAAACTTCATTATGATTTCTCCCGTTTATATCTCTGCTGATTTCAGTCAAATGTCTTCAGCTCCATTTACCACACAGCCTTCCCCCCAAGTATACACAGCCACCTTCACCAGTATACACAGCCTCCCCCCAGTATACACAGACTCCCCTGTATACACAGCCTCCCCCAGTATAAACAGCCTCCCCAGTATACACAGCCTCCCCGCCCAGTATATACAGCCTCCACACCTGACACCCATAAAAATAATACAGCTTGTACCTACCTCCAGCTCCACCACTTCTTTCCTGCTGGTGCCGGCAGCCATGTTCTATGTGTATAGAGATATGCATGCCGGCCTGTATCCTGAAGAGCGGTGCACACAGGAGTAGAGCTGCACCACTCTGCCTATCAATTAAGTTGGCGTCTTATTGATTTTTTAGGTTGTACGAGATTGCCAGCGATTGGCAAATGCGTACAACTGGCAGCGATGTGCCGCCCCCACAAGGGTCCACAATCTGCCGCCTGAGACAGGAACTTCATCTCGCCTCATGGCAATAAAGGAATTATTATTATGGCAGATGCGGCCCTGGATACGTAGATATGGGATAATACTTAAATGCAACATCTGCTCCAGTTTGAGACACTCCAGCCTGACAGTGGTGTAGAACCAGGAATTGCAACAATTTTGCACCTAAAGTATAGTACAGTCACAAAATCATGCAGGGCAAATGAATGAATTCATCGCAGCTATCAAACAACAGTGCAGAAGCAAAAAATAGACTAAACCTAGAACACTAAAAGTATAACTGCACCTAAAATGTGATACATCTGCCCCATAGTACAGTATAATAGAAATAATATCAGGTAGGTAGACATTAGTGTAGATAGATATGAGATGGATAATTATAAGTGAATAATGGATAAATAAGAAGAAAGATTGGGCAGACAGATAATGTAGACGGCTGGATAAATACAATTGATAGTTATATTGATCATGTAGACAGAAAGGGAGACATGCTGACAGATCCTTTAGACAAGGGCATTGCTAGGGAGGTAAAAGATCCGGGGCACGGGCCCCAATGCATGTGTATTGCAATTTCAGTAATGGCCCCTCCTGTACATAACCCCCTCACATTGGTTGTGCCAATAAAAACTTTACTGAGGGTATATACAGCTACAGAAACCACAGAAGAAATCCCTACTTAAATCCAGTGACTCCATTAGGCATCACCACATCTTATGTTCCTCATTGTCCCTACATCTTGGCTTCCTGACAGTGTTATCCTGCTGCCGCCCCTAACAATCTCCCCCAAATACTGTAAGGCTGCGCTCGTTTGTCTTGCATTTAAATAACACCAGGTGCTGGTCACCGATCAGACGTGTTTCACTGGAAAACATATGAGATCAAACCGAGGCCTGTCCTAGTCCTGCTGACCCGGGGAGATCCGGGGCTCCGGGCAAAAGATCCGGGACACGAGCCCCGGATCTTTTGACCTAGTGACGCCCATGTCTGTAGATATATGGATACACTAAAGATAGATAGAATTTGAATTGAATTGATAAATTATTGATCATTCAGATAGATCCTGCAGATAGAGATAGATATGAGATAGATAGATAGATAGATAGATAGATAGATAGATGATTGATAGATAGATAGATAGATAGATAGATAGATAGATAGATAGATAGATAGATATGAGATAGATGGATAGATAGATATGAGATAGATAGATAGATAGATAGATATGAGATAGATAGATATGAGATAGATAGATAGATAGATAGATAGATAGATAGATAGATAGATATGAGATAGATAGATAGATAGATAGATATGAGATAGATAGATGATAGATAGAAAGATAGATATGAGATAGATAGATATGAGATAGATATGAGATAGATAGATAGATATGAGATAGATAGATATGAGATAGATAGATATGAGATAGATAGATAGATATGAGATAGATAGATATGAGATAGATATGAAATAATGAGACATAGATATGAAAGATAAAGCGATAGAGAGATAGATAGAGCGATAGACAGGTAGATAAACAGATATAGGATCGATAAATGCTTTAGCCAGAGCGATAGAGATGAGATAAATACATAGACAGATAAATTGATAGATAAGAGAAAGATCCTGTAGATAGATATTACAATGACTAGAGCTATCGCCCATTAAATCTCTCCCATCGTCACCCACAAGTATTTTGGTTGTTTTGTGATACAATCTCCCAGCATTCTGTTTGTTTGCTCTTTCCATTATCTCCACATGTTTGTGTTTTAAAGTGAAGTCTTTTGTGTGATAGTTCTGGAAAGCAGGAAGTCTATAAAACCCTGAAAAGAACTGAAGACAAAGCGAGTCCTTGGATGTGAACCTACTCGTGTAAGATGCTCCCGCTTTGCTGATTGCAAATTTTAACTGGGCCAAATCTGGGTTTTATATGGTTGTCATAAAGAATTAAAGGCTCGCTGCTTAGCGGCCGCCGCTGTGTGATGTTATCAGGGGTTTGTGTTGCTTTTGTAGAGAGTATAAAGCATGAGTGTACGCTGTAATCACAGGACTGTATGGTAAAGCTTATACTATGCCTCACCCGTATTGAGAGATGCTAGAAATTAAGATTTGCCAATTTAAAAGCGTTTTCCAGGAATGTTGGTCGGGGGAAGTTTAAGAAAAAAAAGTCTACGTACCCTTCTCTGGCTTCCTATTCCAGTGGTCACTGTTAGCATGAAATAAGGCCATGTGCAGTTAACACCGTATGGAGATACAGACACACAAAGGCACCTACCGTTACTACCCACGATATGTGCTGGTGCCGATCACGGGGGTTCACCTTTTAAATCTCAGACCCCACAACACCACTTATCATCTTGGAACCAGTTGTCACCACCCATGATGTCATCACGGGACAGAAAAATGGGTTTACATCATGACAAGGTGGAGCCTTGAAGAGGCAGTTAAAGGGGTTGTCCAGGCGTTAAAAAAAAAATATATATAGGGCAGATGTATCTTTTTAATAATAATAATTCTTTATTTCTATAGCGCCTACAGATTATGCAGCGCTGCACAAAGCATTTAAAATTAGTCCCTGTCCCCATGGGGATCACAATCTAATCAACCTACCAGTATGTTTTTAGAGTGTGGGAGGAAACCAGAGGGGCCCGGAGGAAACCCACACAAACACGGAGAAAACATACAAACTCTTTGCAGATGTTCAAACCCAGGACCCCAGCGCTGCAAGGCAGAAGTGCTACCCACTGAGCCACCGTGCCGCCCTATCTCTTTATTTGTGTTACAGTTCTTTCTTTTTTTGCATTTTTTGTCCATTTTTTGTGCCCTTTTTGTGACTTTCTGAAGCTTATGATTTTCCTGCTTTGTGCCAAAATCATCTTTCAACTGCGCCTGCCAAAGGATGTTGGCACATAATTTATCACGTTTTTTCCACCAAAAAAAATCTGAAAAAAAATGCACTAAAACCCTCGAGTAGGAAACTGTTTGGTAAAGTTTGCACCAAAAATTGTGCAAAGAATTTGTGTGAAAAAACACAAGATTTAACTTGCCCATAGAAAAATCAAAGAGCAGAAGTGCTCAACAAATAAAAAAAACACGGGCACCTTTTCTGCTTCGGTGGTCCCGCCTGTCAGAGGTTGGCGCACCCATCCGACTACCATCGCTCACCTGCCACAAGTTGAATCCACTGCTGTGTCTGGTGCACGGCAGTGGAAGGACCCCCGGAGGAGGAAAGAATAAGTCCCTATAACCAACCACAGGAATAGCAGGGTGCAGAGGCAGGGTGTTATAGTGTAGCAGTATATTATCAATATAATACAATATTGTGTGAGCAATCAGGGCCTAGGGTTTAACCAAAATTTTAAAAAAATCTGTTATTTCTTCCCTTACCCTAGAAACATAAAAAGTCATGTACCTGTTAGCTATCCCTATACAGGCGGTCCCCTACTTAAGAACACCCGACTTACAGACGACCCCTAGTTGCAAACGGACCTCTGGATATTGGTAATTTATTGTACTTTAGCCCTAGGCTACAATGATCAGCTGTAACAGTTATCACAGGTGTCTGTAATAAAGATTTTTTGTTAATCCTGGTTCTTATAACAATCCAACATTTTTAAAATCCAATTGTCACAGAGACCAAAAATATTTTGGCTGCAGTTACAATTATAAAACATACAGTTCCGACTTACATACAAATTCAACTTAAGAGCAAACTTACAGAACCTATCTTGTACGTAACCCGGGGACTGCCTGTATCCCATAACAATTATAAACATTCAGTGAAAAATGCCCAAATTTCTGAATAGCTACCGTACTTTTTTTCCACCCATAAAAATTTCAATTAAAAAATAAAAGATTAAAAGGACTTACATTTCCCATATTGGTGTGAATGGAAATGTAAGCTCACCCCACCAAAAACTTGCAATTTACCCAGCTCCTTACAATCAAGTGTAAAAAAAAAGTAACACATGAAAGAAAATGGAATATTACAATTTTTTTTTCTAGAAATTAAGATTTTTTTTAAAGGTATTTAGTAATTTAGTATCTCCGTAATCATACTGACCCAAAGGGGATGTGTCATTAGGACCACAGCCTGAAAGCCAACTAAGCCCCTATGAAAATGCAATTTCGCTGCAGAAAGTTTTTTTAGGTGAATACAGAACATTGAAGTAAAAATTTTGGATTGTTATGAGGATAATTAAAAATGATATATATATATATATACATAGAAATACATGAAAATCAAACTAAGTGATGTCTATAATGATGATTATTTAGGGCATAAAACACAACAACAATCACAAAGAATATAAATAATAAATATAAAAACTGCAGAAAATCCTTTTACAATGTATCTTCTTCTCTTACCCTCTGTGGCCACAAAGCAGTCAGACTTTCCGGATACTCCTCTGTGTCGGCAGAATATATCACCGATCACTTTGTAATGGCAGCCGAGAGACCAGAGTCATGTAAACTATGTGTTTCATTACATTGTACAATATACTTTTACCTTACTTTTATGTTTTTAGATAAAATAAGATATTGACGTCTCCCTTATTTCCTTAGATGAGGTTTTATTGCTCTTTATTAACGGACCACCTTCTTCCTTGGCGCAGGATATATTTGGGCTATAAACAAGAGACACAATAGATTGGCGCTCGGTTCCATGTGGGTTAATAATTATGAGGAGCTTTGACCACCACAGTCTTTATAGAAGTCACTTTACTTAAGACCAAATACTAATTTAAAGGGAACCTGTCACCAGGAGACCCATTTTTAGCACTCCCCCAGTCCCCACAGGACATAGTACATACACTGCCAAAGTGTTTTTGTATTAAAAATTGGTTTTACAGAAAAAAAGATATGTTATATTGTACCTTTCATTAGCATCTGCTGTGTGACTAGGCAGTTGCCAATTGGGAGGGGCTGGAAAGGAGCAGTTCCCCCCACCCTTGGGGAACAGCTACTCCATGTGACCTTTTCAAATATATGAAAACACCTATCACTGGGCTTAGCGACGCCCCCTGCTCCCCTACAGCCAATCCTGAGTGTGGGGAGTTATTCATATATTTGAAAAGGTCACGTGTTTCCCAAGGGTGGGGGGGGACTGCTCCTTTCCAGACCCTCCCATTTGGCAACTGCCTAGTCACACAGCAGATGCTAATGAAAGGTACAATATAACATATCTTTTTTTCTGTAAAACCTATTTTTTATACAAAAACACTTTGGCAGTGTATGTACTATGCTCTGTGCGGACTGGGCGAAGTGCTAAAAATGGGTCTCCTGGTGACAGGTTCCCTATAAGAAGACTTTAAAAGTAATACCGGTTGTGGGAAAAACACACTTTTTTTAAGTTGTGGGTGTAATTTTTTTGGGAGTCAACCAACCCCTCCCAAGCATTATGATCTACTGCCAGTATCATGTGCTATGACTTCAAAAAACCCTCAGTAATTTTGTTTCATTTTTAAAGCGAACCTTTAAAATTCCTGGTGATTTTTAGCTGATAACAGGTCCCAATAGCCTCTGTTATGTTGATTTTAAGTAATGGCTTTGTCAGCATTCTGAATAATTTCAGTAGTTTATATAAGTTTAATTCACATTACCTGGCTAGCAGCCAGCAGTGTGGTGAGCAGGGCTGGAGCCAGCGCTGGGCATTCCTGGGCAAGTGCCGGGGCCCAGGGCTGCTGGGGGGCCCACACAAAGCTGTATATGAGGAATCCATGGGGTGAGGGGGCTGTATCTAATGAATCAATATGGTGTGAGGGGGGGCTGTACATGAAATAACCGTGATGGGGCTGTTTGGGATGATAAACTAGGCGCAGTGATGGCAAACCTTTTGGAGACCGAGTGCCCAAACTACAACAAAGACCCGCTTATTTATCGCAAAGTGCCAACACAGGAATTTAATTTGTGATTTATACTCCCTTCTCTGTCACAGTTTTCATTGATACCAGCACCTGAGGACACCAATAAAGCAGAAAATAGTCCCAGGTAGCGCTGTCACTTTAATATACCTCTGTGCACAGCAAGTCCTGGGCTGTCTGGGACTGCAGGAAGATACCTGGAGTCATCTCTGGTGATGGCCTGAGTGCCCACAGAAAGGGCTCAGAGTGCCACCTCTGGCACCAGTGCCATAGGTTAGCCATCACTGAACTAGGGAATATTTTAGGGAACAGGAGGCTGTCTTAGTTACTGAATTATGAATGCTGCCATGTGAATTCACTAGAAAGGGGTCCACTGAGTCTCTGTCGCCCAGGGGCCTACTGGTACCTGGAACCAGCCCAGGTGTTGTGGTGAGTCCCAAGGGAGGGTTCAGCTGCAACCCATATTTGCCGGTGTCTCCTGATACATTCTTACTGTACTCAACACTCCACAAATACGAATAATAATAATAATAATAAATATGTGGTATATGAAAGCTATAAACACTATATAAATGGAGTCCACACAACGTTCAAATGTCCTAACTACTACACCATAAGAGGGAATACTGATATTGGTATTGATATTTAGAGAGGTTGCGTGGGTTTCCTCCGGGTCCTCCGGTTTCCTCCCACACTCTAAAACATACTGGCAGGCTGATTAGATTGTGAGCCCTATTGGGGACAGGGACTGATTTGGCAAGCTCTGTGCAGCGCTATGGAATTTGTAGGCGCTATATAAATAAAGAATTATTATTATTAGAGGGACAATAAATTGGTTAGAATCAAAAAATGGTTCTACCCTGCGTACAGACCAGACCTGTTAGGGTCTGGGATAATATCCCATATCTAAATCCAATTTATATAGTGTTTATAGCTTTCATATACCATATATTAATTATTATTACTATTATTATTACACTTATTTATTGGAATGTCCAGATATTGGTGTACCGTATATACTCAAGCATAAGCTGTACACGTATAATCCCTACTTGGTTTATACTCAGGTTTTCTTTAAAGGGGACACTGCTTGGCATTTTTTGTACAGAGGGCACTGCTGGACCCTGTTTTTTAAAGGGGCACTGCTGGACATTTTTTGTAAAGGGGATCTCTCCTGAACATTTCCATAAAGGGCTGGATATTTTATTTTAAAGGGGGCTCTGCTTGACATTTTATTGATGAGGGGAGGCTGCTACTGGACATTTTATTAAAGAGTAGTTGCTGCATTTTTCACCATAGGTTTAAACTTGAGTTTTCCCATTTCTGGGGGGCAAAAATAGGTACCAATGCTTATACTGGGGTCGGCTTATACTCATACATTATTTATTCCTTGGTCAGCCATAGTTTTTACAGTGGATTCAAATTTTTTTTTTATTTTTCTGTGTTTTTATATTTTTCTTTTTTTGTATGACGATAAAGAATTTTTGGCATGAATTAATTTGTTTGTTTTTTTTTCCATGTATTGTAACCTGATGATTCACATGAAAATAACTCGTCTTTGAGATGTCATGTAACCTTTTGTCCTGCGACTGATTTCTCTCCGTTCTGTAATCTACAGAATAATTCCGCCTCATCTGAAAAAGGCCACAAACATAAAAATATAAATTGACATTCTCACAATGCCAAACCTATAATTACTCTGCACTCCTCTCATTTGGCGTTAGCATAAAAACCCCAAATAAAAACTTAACGTCTCACAATATTTGATTTTTGTTCCCCACGTGTCAAATCGCACATTAACGCTATTGATTACTTCTTAAACGGGCAATTTCCACAATCACGCACTGATTAAAGCCATAATGAGAGGCTGACTGTAAGCTGCCATCCTGCCATTCTCCATATCAGCTTTGTTTAACTTTTTGCTGTCAATTATTAAAGGTCCAAAACGAAGCAATTTGGTTCTTTGGTCTCTAAGCTTTGTTATTGATTCAGACCTTGTGTGTTCTACGAAGAAGTAATTCATCATCATCTCATGGAGGCCTTGTGTGTGTCATTGATTAACCCTCACTCTGTTTCATTACTTGCATCAACTTTGATTATCCAAATTTTTTCTCCATTGATGTTAAAATTAGAGACAATCGATACATTTTTTATTGGTACGTCCTAACCATTTATATTAGAGGTCATATTATCGTAGTAATTACTGTAGGTCGCCCAGGTCAAGTAGGACCAACATTGCAGTCTCCCTCTTGTAGACATCCCCCATCCAACTTACAAAAATCCTCCTAAATTTCATTTTCTTTATTGGTTTGTTTTTCCTAATTAATAGGGGGCAAGCACATGGTAGATGAAAGTGAAAGGAACCCAAAAAGTATACACAATCTGTCTATGCTGAGGTTGGGACATCTAAAAGTAGCAGTAATTGTATATCAATAGATGACTTAATGAAGGTTGGTCCCAGCTCCGCAGTTAAACAATGGTAACTTTCTCTATTTAAACATCTTGAAATACATAACTATCTGTACTGACGCGTTTCAGGCAAGAGAAGTCTTACATGCCCTTAGTCATAGTACAGTAATTGTATATGAAGGTCTATGTGGTGATTTCTAAAAAAAATCCCTCTCTGTTGGTTAGGAGGCATGCCGACAGGGTCTCCATCAGGGGGAGTTTACTGTGACAGCAATCAAAGCCCCGGACAGGAAAGGGGGCTTTATAGAAACTCCACCTTCCAGAACGGAAACGGCTCTATACACCGCAATGCACAGTACTAGTCTTGTATATAGCGAGTTCGGATGCTGTGTTGGTTCCTACAAGGGAATCTTCTCTAAGGAGATGATGTCAGGCAGAGGAGAGTGAGGAGAAATCTTTGAGCAGATGTGTCGATCTGGAAATGATACTTGGAAATGTTCCATTTTTTCATGACAAGGTGTCGTTTTGGTATCGAGTGTTGTAATACTACACTAAGTATTGGTATCGGTGTAACCCTAGAAGTGTTACAGTTTCTGTGTAACAGAAGGTCTTGCTATTACTGTTTTTATGCACTTGTATGCTCTTTTAATGCATTTTATGCACATCATTAAAAAACTCTAGAAGGTTGGGGAGGCCACAATGGGGCACATTTACTTACCCGTCCCTAGAGTTCACAGAAAGTGCATTGTGCGACGGTAATGCACTGTGCCGCAATTCACTAAGATGTCGCTTCCCCGCTCAGGACCGACAGAGTTCACCTTCTTCTTCCTGGTGCATGTAAGTGCCTGGGCTTGCAACACAATTTGAAAGTTAATCCTGCGCTCAGTCCAAATGAGTCGGATCGTCTGATGGCCCACCCCCCGGCTTCTGTTGCATGGAAGCCAGCACAGCTCCGCCAAAATCCGATCGCATGCGACACAAACCCAGCGCAGACACCTGTTGAATACCTGTCCAAGCTGTGTAATCCCCAAATAAGACGCACAGTGCGACGAAAGTGAGCAGCGCGACCCTTAGTTAATGAGCCCCAATGTATTTAAAGCCTGTGTCCCGTGATAGTCATAAACATATGTTTGTGATATTGTATAGTAGAATGAGACAAGAAAGTTTGTGATTGGGGTGCCTCACAAAATTTACCAGTCAGAAGCCCCAAAATTCCTGAACCTGACTTGTGATTGACACATTGGGGCTCATTTACTAAGGTTTGCACAAACTTTTGCCAGAATGTGCACCTTTTTCAGGGCTAAAACGGCTTGCACAGGTATTTAGGAAGTGTGTGCACTGGGATTGTGTCGGACGCGACCCGTTTGTGGCGCAGCTGCTCTGTCCTCCGTGCTACGCAAATTAGGGGGCGTGCTGGCAGACGGTCCGACTGATTCGGACTGAGAGCCGTGTTTAACTTTTAAATTGTGGCGCAAGCCCAAGCACTTAGATGCACCACAAAAAAATGGTGAACTCTGTCGGTCCTGAGCGGGGAAGCGACACATTTATGATATCAGGCGCACGATCGTAGTGAATCGCAGCACAGTGCATTAAAGATGGAAAATGCACTTTCTGTAAAATCCAGTGATGGGTAAGTAAATGTGCCCCTCTGTAATTAACTGTAGGGGGTATTTTTTCAAAAGGTAGAGTATCTGTAAACTTCCTGTAGACAGGGACCATTCCTACACTTAAAGGGAATGGAATTGCTATAATAAATATAAAAATCTTATACTAAATCCTAATTTAATCTGGGAAGTATTGTGAAAAAAATTGTTTTAAGATATATTTAAAGAATATTTTTAATTCTATTTTTTTTTACATAATTATGAATGCAGCCATTTTGGCAGACATTTGCTTTACAGCTGTGCAGTGAAGGGGAGGAGGAGCTCAGCAAATGATCAATTTTTGTAATATAGAGTATGGGGAAACCAATAGGGCGGAAGGTGGCTGAGTGAGTGGCGCTGGGGTCCTGGGTTCGAATCCCACCCAGGTCAACATCTGCAAAGAGTTCTCTCCGTGTTTGCATGGGTTTCCTCTGGGTACTCCGGTTTCCTCCCACACTCCAAAACATACTGTTAGGTTGTTTAGACTGTGAGCCCCATGGGGACAGGGACCAATTTTACAAGCTTTGTGTAGCTCTGTGTGCGCTATATAAATAAAGAATTATTATTATTATTATTATTATTAAGACATACATTTGGTGATGGTCAAACCAAGTTATTAATCCCTGGTGGGATGGGGGTGTAAGGACCTGGGCTTCTTGCACTTATCTTCCTCAGATCTTTCCCTCTTCTCTACAATTCCAGTCCGGAAATGGTGAACAAAAATCCAAATTGTCATGAAGTCAGTATTAAGGCTGCAAAAAATTAAATTAAGTAAAAAATTTTTTACACATAATTAATAATTATGAAGGATCTTCTGAAATCCGAAGACAGAAAGTCCTGCTGTGTTCTCGCATTGGCTGTAACCCTGCTATTAACCCCGGCTTCCCAATAATCAGCTTTTTATCATTGCTTAGTATGTGGGAATCAGCAGGAGCCGGGCCGGCTCGCCCTCTTGCTGCACTGTCCTGATAGTTCTGCATAAGTTTTTTAAAACAAATGATTAGTAAAAGTTCATCTTAAAGCGGCGGCTACAAACCATTGTCATTACTTGTTATATTTTAATTGCTGCGCGGCTCATTAATTCTGAAGTTAACTTGTGATGGAACATTAATTTTATGGCGGTTTCTGGAGACGTGGAGCCTCGGCTTGTTCTTAGGGGAAAAAAATGTTTGTTTACAGTAAATGATATCACATTCCTTATAACATTACAGGGGTGGGGCTCTAAAGGGGTCACAATCGGCTCACTTTCCCATGTAGTCCCCTATTTCTGTCAATTTCGAGTATCTGAAATATTTCGAATTTCATTTGAAAGTAGATCTCAACATCCAGATCTAAGGTAAATGAGCCAGAGCACCTAATCTCCCTCTTATAGAGGCATAAAATTATAAAATTGTGACCCTTTAATTACTTAACTAACTTTGTATATGTTGTTAGTCACAGCAGTAGGACTATGAACACTGCATTTCTATTCCAGGACTTGTAGCTTCTCAAAGGAATGGGGTGTGTCCTCACACTTCTGTGCTCCCTGGACTGTGCATCAAACTTGTATCAAGTTTGATTGTTTTCCCCTATTCTGTAGATAACTTAGTCACTTAAAGAGATGGACAGAGACAGTCACTGAAAGAGACAGTTAGAGGCGGTCACTGAAAGAGATAGTCAGAGACATTCACTGAAAGACAGAGAAGGTCAGAGACAGAGATGGTCAGTGACAGTCAGAGAGACACAGAGAAAGTCAGAGACGGTCAGAGAAGATAGATACATATAAAATATTTTTTTGTTAAACCATTCTATTTTGTTACAGATAACAGCAGTAATTATCTATCCGGGGAAGCGCCGGGATCTACAGCTAGTATATAAATAAAATAATTACAGAGTACAAACAGTCATATGGAACATACAGTCTATGAGGATGAGGGGGTGACACAAGAGCTTACAGTCTATGAGGACGAGGGGGTCACACAAGAGCTTACAGTCTATGAGGATGAGGGGGTGACACAAGAACTTACTGTCTATGAGGATGAGGGGGTGACACAAGAGCTTACAGTCTATGAGGATGAAGGGATGACACAAGAGCTTACAGTCTATGAGGATGAAGGGATGACACAAGAGCTTACAGTCTATGAGGATGAGTGGGTGACACAAGAGCTTACAGTCTATGAGGATGAGGGGGGACATAATATCTTACAGTTTATGAGGATAAGGGGGTGACACAGGAGCTTACAGTCTATGAGAGTGAGAGGGGTCACACAAGAGCTTACAGTCTATGAGGACGAGGGGGTCACACAAGAGCTTACAGTCTATGAGGATGAGGGGGTGACACAAGAAATTACTGTCTATGAGGATGAGGGGGGTGACACAAGAGCTTACAGTCTATGAGGACGAGGGGGTCACACAAGAGCGTACAGTCTATGAGGATGAGGGGGCACAAGAGACTTACAGTCTATGAGTGAGGAGGGGTACACAAGAGCTTACAGTCTATGAGGATGAGGGGTGACACAGAGCTTACAGACTATGAGGATGAGGGTGGGGTTGACACAGAGCTTACAGTCTATGAGGATGATGGGGCCAAAGGGTCAAAGGCTTACAGTCTATGAGATGAAGGGGACCAAGAGGCTTCCAGTAAAGAGATGATGGGTGACACAAGAGGCTTACAGTCTATGAGGATGAGGGGGTGACACATATATCTTACAGTCTATGAGGATGAGGGAGGTGACACAAGAGCTTACAGTCTATGAGGATGAGGGGGTGACACAGAGCTTCAGTCTATGAATTGATGGGGGTGGACACAGAGCTTTTTTTTACAGTCTATGAGGATGAGGGGGTGACACAAGAGCTTACAGTCTATGAGAATGAGGGGGTGACACAAGAGCTTACAGTCTATGAGGATGAGGGGGTGACACAAGAGCTTACAGTCTATGAGGATGAGGGGGTGATACAAGAGCTTACAGTCTATAAGAGTGAGAGGGGTCACACAAGAGCTTACAGTCTATAAGAGTGAGAGGGGTCACACAAGAGGTATAAGAGCTTGTTCATTGAAGGTTATGGAGCACCTTTGGAACCCCAAACCGTATGATATATAATGATCTTCCTTTTCTGCATATTATGGGTCACACTGCAGATCCAACTATCAGTACTGTGTGTTTGGGATGTGTAGGAAAGGGTTAAATGATGATGTATACCAATATGTATGGATAAGATTCAGGCAAGTGCTGAATTTCTGTTTATCACATCGCCGCTGTAACAGGTGGTGGAGAAGTAAAAATACTTGGGTTTCACATAGACGATTCCTTTAGTAAGTTTATTTATTTATGACATATTTTATTCCGGAACCTTTGATCTGACAGAAGCGATGGAACATATGGAATATGTTTAGTGTCAAGTATTTCACTTCCACTCCTATTCCTTCCATCACTGCTGTCAATTGATGCGAGCACTTTAGTATTTTCACATTTCTTATGGGTTTCAATCATTTTACTGTAAGTTGTCTGAACACAGGAATATATACCGGAGTTTACACTGTTCTTAGTAAATGTGCCCCTTTATCTTTTTTGTAAAATTTGCTAATTTACTTAATAATGGGGCTCATTTACTAAGGGCTCCACGGCCGCACTTTCGTTGGATTTTGCTACTTTTTCAGTTTTGCGACAAATTCCCCCAGGATCTTGACGCACGCTATCGGATTTCGGCACAATGTGCCGTCTTTCACGCGACAGAAATCGGGGGCCGTGGCCGTCGGAAAGCCTGATGGATTCGGAAAATCGGAATTTAGAAAACAAATTGTGTCGCAAAATCAATCACTCACATACACCAGGAATAGGTTGGTGAACTCCAGCGGACCTCGGCGCAGCAGCGACACCTGGTGGACATCGGGCACACGACCCTAGTGAATTGCCGGAAGACCCGAATCCTCGTCGGAGAACGTGCCACTGGATCGCAACAGGACCGGGTAAGTAAATGACCCCCATTGTATTACTGTTTCTTTTATTGATTGCTTATAAAGATGATATATAGAAATTGTATTTGTTAGTAAACTAACACCAGCTGAAGTAGATTGGTTATGCAGTAGATTTCCGTAAACACCCTTCTCTTGACCGTATGTACTGTAATAACTGTTTTGAGAATACAAGTTTTTTAAACATTAAAAGAAAAGAAAGAAAAGGGAATAAAACACCTTCCATTCAAAATAAATAAATAAATAAATTGTATATGTGTATATATGCATGTTGTATTTTTCCATAAAAAAAAATGTAAAAAGGAAGAAAAGACCACCAGTTGATGTAGCACTGGCCAAAGGTATGTTAAGATATTTTAGACCCTAACACTAAAGACTGTTAGTACGTCTGGTTAATGTTGAGCCTGTACTTGGTTTTAATTCTGTCCTGCACTAGTCTGAACGCCTTCCTTATTCCACTCCTGGCAGTCGTAATTGATTCCCACCACACCCATCTGTCTCCTGTTGACTATGTCGTGGGCTAGATACAGTTAAACTATCTGCGACGGACAGATGCCTTCTCCAGTCACTTTCTGGACTGGGACTCTGTTATCTCATAAGAGGTTTATCTGGCCTATTCCCGATACTTTTTGGAATCTGCTAGCATTTTCTGTACTTCTGTATTTTGAATTCTTTTACCTATTGATCGTCTTCCTACTATACATTTCCCTTTTGATTTTGTACTGCATTGTCCTCTTGGTTTTGACCCATATCTTTATGACTTTATGTTTGTATTGTTCTGTTTGTGTCACCCTGTCTGCATTTTGGCGCCCAAAGGGAATGTCGCCCAGTTGTCACCTTCCACTTGTGTAGGATGAACAATTATGTAGGAGCAGTTGGGGGTGTAACATTAGGGCTCACTGTCCATGTCTGTCCTACTTTTCTATCCTTGTTTTGTCCCTTACAGCAACATTATACCTGTACCATAATTTTATACATGTAAGTGTTTAATTTAGGAATGGACCCACAGAGATAAACAAATCAGATCAAACTCAAAATGTCATCTAGGGATCTGGGGTAAACATGTCACGATTCATCACTTGGCGGCGGCGGTTTAGTTGGATTATATCTTGGGCAGCGCTCGCAGCATAATTTAAGCACATGCACTTGATTAAATGTATTATAATTCGATTTGCCAAGAATATTTTTTGTCAGCTTTTCTGGCTCATCTTATTTACTGGTAATTGAATAACACGTATTGCCTGCAATATTTTATAGAACTTCTAAATTCGATGTGTGATGCACAAACACCACAAAGCAATCTAGGACGAATCCGGCAATAGAAGGATTTCATAGCATCCAAATTAGAATGTCATTCCGGCGGTGCGGTATTTCTATACGCTGAGATTGATCTCTGGTTGGGATGAATAGACTTTGCATGTTAATAATGTTCTTCTCAAATATTCCTTTTATGTTTTTCTCTGCAGCGTTTTCGAGTTCTCTACACCGGTTAGGGATTTATTGATTCTTTAAGCCAGATTTTGACTGGATGGGACAAAATGTACTCAAGTACAATTGTAAAAAAAATATATAAAGATCACAGTGGAATTGCAAAAATATTTAAGATAATCTGGGATTTATAGTTTAAAAGACAAACCACTCTGGCGGGTCTAAAAGTAAGGGTGTAAATATGATGGTTTCTATCATATTCTCAGAAAGCATGGGTGGAGACAGGATTGTGGCCCCACCCCTGAGGAACTGCATTATTAACCTGCAAGGAGATGGAAGTCATGGAAAAGGTCTGGGGATGAGAAACTATTCTGTAATTTTTGGCAACACCTCACAAACTAGTTAAAGACCACCCCGTTCTCTGTGAATCCAAATACACAATAAAGTATACATATAACTTAGTGATCTACTTGTCTATTCTGAACACTTCTATAGTGACTAATTGCCAATGCTGGTCAAGGAACATGAGACTTCCTATCTTGTAATACAGTAGGTGAAGGGTACAGCATTCATTCCCTTTATAAGATGTAGATGTTTTGTTATGTGAACACAGATAGTGCTACCTCCTTGTCTTTCATTTTATATATTGTAGGTGCTTTGTTACATGAACACAGATAGTGCTGCCTCCTTGTCTTTCCCTTTATATGATGTAGATGTTTAGTTATGTGAACACAGATAGTGATACCTCCTCGTCTTTCCCTTTATATGATGTAGATGTTTTGTTACATGAACACAGATAGTGCTGCTTCCTTGTCTTTCCTGTTATATGATGTAGATGTTTTGTTATGTGAACACAGATAGTGATACCTCCTCGTCTTTCCTTTTAAATAATCTAGGCGCTTTCTTATGTGAACACAGATAGTGCTTTCCCCTTGTATTTCATTTTATATGATTGTTACATGAACACAGATAGTGCTGCCTCCTTGTCTTTCCCTTTATATGATGTATAGGTTTTGTTACATGAACACAGATAGTGATACCTCCTTGTCTTTCCTTTTATATAATGTAGGTGCTTTCTTAAGTGAACACAGATAGTGCTTTCCCCTTGTATTTCATTTTATATGATTTATATGATTGTTACATGAACACAGATAGTGCTGCCTCCTTGTCTTTCCCTTTATATAATGTAGGTGCTTTGTTACGTGAACACAAGATAGCAATTCTGACTTGTCTTTCCTTTTATATGATTTAGGTGATCTTTTACATGAATATAGTGTTGTTTCCATGCCTCTCTCTCTTAAAGGGGGTTTCCCACGAAAACAATTTAGGCCCTATCCATGGGATAGGGCCTAACTTGCTGATCAGTGGGGGTCTCAGTGGTGAGACTCCCGCAGATCGTGAAACGTGCTACACATTTGTAACCCATTTGTGAGATTTTGAACAAAACTTGGTCCCGGTAGAACATTTTGATATTTTTATTATAGGGAACCTGTCACCAGGGACCTCATTTTCACTAAGGACAGGTTGAAGAACCCCATCACACCTGCAGAGCATATATACATTTCTGCTTTCTCTTAGCATTTGCAATACAATATAATTGTATGTTATAACTTGCCTTGCACCCTGACAGAATCCTCTGTGTAGTCCCAGTGGTTGGGCTTTAGTTTGAATGCATTTCCCAAAACAACATGTGACTTGTCTGTGCTTCAGACTTCTCAGCTGTTGGCCCCCACCTTTGGGCTACTGTACAGCTCCACCCTCCCTTACTGATCTCAGCTCACCACACTATGAGCTTTGTGAAGGAGTAGGAGGGAGGAGCTGTACAGGAGCACAAAGTTGGGGGCTGAGAGCCGAGGAGTCTGCAGCACAGACAAGTCACAGTATTTTGAAATGCATCGAAACCAAAGCCCAAACCCTGGGACTACACAGAGGATTCTGTCAGGATGCCCGAAGATGCTGTTTTTAATGTAATGGAATAATTTCTTTCTTTTTTTCCTTCTATGCCTCCAAGGACATTTGAATTCCCAGGCATTTACCAGGAGATGGAGTAATTTTTTACAGTGGTTCGCTGTTCCTTTCTGTATATAACTCACAGCAGTGTTTTTATCTATAGTTAGAATCCAGAATAACTTTAGGGTTGTTGGGTGGTCTTGGAAGCCCCATGAGGGCCCTGGGGTTTTGGAGGTTTGTATCCAAATACTGAAAAGGTCACCTTTGGATCTGTTTTCCATGTTTTCCATATGTTTCTATTAAGTTATCTGTGAAATTTTGGTGCCATATAAACAACCTAAAAATTACTTTTCTCTGTAGATGAATGTTATCTAATAATGCACTAGGGATATTAATAGTAATAGAGCCACCTACAGGACAAACTATTATATTGCAAACCTAATATGAGAAACTTCTATTGTACATGCATTTTTTCTGTAATTTATTTGTTTTCATCTTGCCTTTCTTTGATTTCAACATCTGTGGCCAATCCTCCCCCACCAGGAGGATACACAGGAATACTGGCAGTGGTGCCATAGGACTGGGAGAGCCAGAGCATGTAATGTACGTTTTATTTTTTTCTTCCCCCTTTCCTGGCCCCCAGGCATGAACCCAGAAAAAAACCCTTTAAAGGGAACCTGTCAGCAGAAATTGACCTAAGAAACCACTACCAGTATGCTGTAAAGCAGCCAAACACCTTACAGATCAAGTTCCTTTCATGACCCATTGTGGAGGAATCATTGAGAAAATCTACTTTGAAGTGAAATGTAAACTGGTTGTATAATGTCAAGGAGGCGGAGATTTCAACACTGAAGTCCAGCTCTCTCTTCCTCAGAAAGCCCCTTCACTGTGATTGATGGTCCTACATCCAGAGACATCACTAACCAGATCTCCTGAAGTCTGATGCATGGTGTCAATCACCGAGGAGGAGGAGTTCAGAGCTCCCCACCTTGACTTCAGTGTTAAACTCAATTTACACAATTTATTTACATCTCACTTCAAAGTTGATTTTCTGGATGATGCCACCACACTTGCTCATATAAATGAAACAATAATTAGTAGGAAAATATTTTCAAGAAGAAATCAGCTCACCAGAAAGTCCAGACAATTCGATTCTCCGACTCCAATGGCTCCCGCACGGACAACCTTGGCAACAGGTGCATGCAAAGCAGGTGATTAAGAAGTAGGAAAACATCCAGCTGAGCACGGAGAGTCGGTAAATGGGTAAAAAGTAGTAATATTTATTTTGTCCTTTTAAAAAGTAGACATGTACAGCACAGTACATAGGATTGAAAAAAAGACATAAAGGCTACAAGCCTACGCGTTTCGGTACACGACCTTATTCATGGCTTATGCATTACTTACTGCACAATCGCCTTATATACGTCACTTCCAGATCACATGGTTTCACAATCAAATTTAACTCTTAACATGCATGGCAGTCCTGCCATGCAGGCGATTGTAGTGTTCTCAAATGCAAGGGGATAGAAAAAAACACTAAACCTAAGAGGGGTGGAGATCTAACGCGTATACTCCTGAACCGTGAAACGTTTTGGATCTTCACGTTGCAAACGAGAGTCCCACATGGTTTAAATAAAAAACAAGATTTGATCCACTTTTGTTAAAATGCAGTTCCCCTACCTATCATTCATTATGCATTGCAGAGAAAACATAATGTTTTTAACATACACATTTTTTTATACATGTTTTCAGTATAGTAAGAGTTAAATTTGATTGTGAAACCATGTGATCTGGAAGTGACGTATATAAGGCGATTGTGCAGCAAGTAATGCATAAGCCATGAATAAGGTTGTGTACCGAAACGCGTAGGCTTGAAGCCTTTATGTCTTTTTTTCAATCCTATGTACTGTGCTGTACATGTCTACTTTTTAAAAGGACAAAATAAATATTACTACTTTTTACCCATTTACCGACTCTCCATGCTCAGCTCGATGTTTTCCTACTTCTTAATAATTAGTGGGTGCTACACTGCTTTACAATATTGTGGTAGTGGTTTATTAGGTCAATTGCTGATGACAGGTTCCCTTTACATGAGATTAATGTATGATATATGTATTATAGACTGCACTTCAAAGATATAAACGGAAAAAAAACTTTCTGCAAGTCAGCAAGGAATTGCTGGGACATTTCAGCTCTGCAGCCTGCTGAAGTGTTGAGACACTTTGGGGCTCATTCACTAAGGGTCTGCAGACCACATTCTCGCCGGATTTTGCTGACGATTTCCGTGTTGCGCCGCATTTAACAGGGGTTTTTGGCGCACACGATCGGATTTTGTTGACACGATCGGAGCTGACTTTCATGCAACGCAAATCGGGGGGCGTGTCTGTCGGACAACACGATAGATTTGGACTGAGCGCGGGATTTAAAATTCAAATTGTGTCGCAAGACAATGCACTTACAAGCACCGGGAAGAAGAAGGTGAACTCTGGCAGATCTGAGCGGGGAAGCGACACATGCAGGATATCGAGCGCACGAGCTACATGAATCGCGCCGGACTTCATCTTCGTCGGACCCTCCGGATCAGGGATCGCGACAGCAGTGGGTAAGTAAATGTGCCCTTTCGTACGATTTTCTTGGTCCGACTGAGCACAGGAAAGCCCATTTCAGTGTGGTATAGTGCAGCTGCGCCACAATTGTGTCCCGTGAGACAAATGTGACGCGGGCACTTCTTAAATACCTGTGCAAGCAGTTTGCTCTGAAAAGACCCCCAGAAAACTGGTGCACGAACTTGGTGTATCGGCAGACCCAAGCAGAGAAACTCATTAACATACAGATAATTTAGTTTCTGGAAAAATTATAAAGTTCCTTACCTTCCTGGTTTACATAAAGGGGAAGATTTTACTAAGGCCAAATTCACACAAATGTATGTGTAGCTGGGCGGGCACAAGTCCGGCGCGCTGGAGAGGAACAGGGATGACCCCTCCCCTCTCCGTAGAGATGCTGAGCGTACGGCCTTGCACACGGGGAAAAATAGGACATGCTCTATCTTTCCTCTGTGCACGGAGCGGTACGGTGCCACACGTCGCTCTTTGTGCCCATTACCGTCCTTGCGGCTGTACATACGTCCCCCATACGTATGTGTACACGCAGCCTTAGTCTGATGCAGTTTTTTAAGTTGTATTTTAGTGAATTTTTGGGGCGCATTTGGTTACTTACACAATTATTGTACGTTTTTCTAGCAGTGCACTGGAGTTCACCATGCAGTGATCATGATTTGTACCTACCGTATATACTGGAGTATAAGACGAGTTTTTCAGCACAAAAAATTAGCTGTAAAGGCTCACCTCGGCTTATTCTCGAGTCAAGAAAACAAATAGTGTACTTACCTTCCGACGCCCCCCGGCAGGTCCTCTTCTATACCGCGATGCTCCACCATCGCTAATGTTCTACTATGTGCGCTGGCATAGGCACACACTATGATGTCAGCGAGCAGGGAGGGGGGTGGGTGGTGTCGGAAGGTGAGTACACTGTTTGTTTTTTTCTTAAAGGCATTGTATCGGGGGCAGGGGCTGCAGGCTATATTCTACAGGGGGGTGACAGTCTATAAACCACAGGGGGGTGGCAGTTTATATACTACAGGGGCTGGCAGGATATATATTACAGGGGCTGGCAGGCTATATACTACTGGGGGCTAGTGGTTATATACTACAGGGGGCTAACTGGCTATATACTACAGGGGGCTGGCAGGCTATATACTACAGGGTCTGGCAGGATATATACTACAGGGGCTGGCAGGGTATATATTACAGGGCCTGGCAGGCTATATACTACAAGGGGCTGGCAGGCTATATACTACAGACGGCTGGTGATTATATACTACAGGGGGCTGGCTGGCTATATACTGCAGGGGGCTGGCAGGCTATATACTGCAGGGGGCTGGCAGGCTATATACCACAGGGGCTGGCAGGCTATATACTGGGAGGCTGTTTCTCACCCCAGGCTTATACTTGAGTCAATGGGTTTTTCCATTTTTTTGTGGTAAATTAGGGGTCTCCGCTTATACTCGAGTATATACAGTAATTTGCTTTGGTATTTCTCCTGCTGCATAAAAAGGCGCAAAGAAAAGAGCGGAAACAATTCAGTCCCGACCATTCAATGGCATGAGCTGTGCAAAATTGGTGCCTAAAAAGTCTAAAAAAAATCTGCATTTGACAAAGAGCTGAGACCACAAGGACCAATAAGGTGCAAAAAAAAAGGCTAACCAAAGGCGCAAAAATAGCTCAAGGAAGGAAAAAATATAAAAGACCCTTAAGGAATCATTTAGCAGATGATGGACTTTTTAAGAAAATCTACCATCAAAATCCATCATGATAAACCAGGGACATTACTCATAGATCCCGGCACCGGAACTGTGGTAATGTTCTTATTTTTGTTATCCTTGGCCTCTACCTTCTAAAATAGTTTAAAACAGCATTTAAAATTATGCTAATGAGCCAGAAGGGCTCTAAGGCTTCTCCGTGCTCCCTCAGCAGTTCCTCCCTCCCTATGCCTGATGTAAACTAATGCAGTGGAAGAGGAAAGTGATCCTGTACAGAGTAACAGTTTGTGAAGCTACAGCACAGAGGAGCTCTGGCTCATTGGCATAATTGTAAAAGTTGATTTTAGAAGGAAGGAGGCCATGGATAACAAATATAGGAAAATTACCACAGTCACAGTGCCTGGATCTATGAGTACCGTATATACTTGTGTATAAGCCGAGTAAAAAAATGTGCTGAAAAACGTCCCCTTGGCTTATACACGAGTCAATATACTTAAGTATAAAGAGTAAAAAATACTTAAAAAATAATCATCATACTAAGCGCCTGCCGGCCGAGGGAGATCAATGGCGGCGCCCAGCAGAAGAAAGAAGACGGCGCGGAAGCCTGAAGACGAGCCGTGGGGACATCGGGGGAGCAGCGCAGCACATCGGGGCCACCGGAGGGTGAGTATATAAGTTTATTATTTTTTAATGCTGGGCTGTATACTACTGGGGGCAGGCGGTATTCTACTGGGGGCAGGCTGTATTCTACTGGTGGCAGGCTGTATTCTACTGGGGGCAGGCTGTATTCTACTGGGGGCAGTCAAAGGCTCCAGAAGTGACATTTCTCTACCTCCCAGCTACAAAGAATCCCTTGAAAGAGTCAAGTTCCGCAACGAAAACCAAATATTGACGAGACCATGTTAAGAAGCCGCCCGGGTCAATATTAAATATGCAGATGTCTAAGTAGGCGGCCGTCCAGCAAATACACCGAGCGGGCGAGACCTGCACTCACACAGAAGGGACTACTATGGAGGAAGACAATGCTACACACAGGCCTCAGATGTGATACTCTACAGAGCAGGATGTTATCCCCAGCCCCAGACATTGCCCTGGTATAGTAATGGCAGAAAAACAAACATGTGCCACCAGTTACTGGTACTAGTCACACAATGAGGAAAAGCCTAAAATGCTATTAACCAGTACAGGAAATATAAGAGATAACATACATTATATTATTAATATTTCACCAATTCTAAGTAACATCCTGTATTATACCCCAGAGCTGCACTCACTATTCTGCTGCTGGTTACTTATCCTGTACTGATCCTGAGTTACATCCTGTATTATACTCCAGAGCTGCACTCACTATTCTGCTGCTGGTGCAGTCACTGTGTACATACATGACATTACTTATCCTGTACTGATCCTGAGTAACATCCTGTATTATACTCCAGAGCTGCACTCACTATTCTGCTGCTGGTGCAGTCACTGTACACACATGACATTACTTATCCTGTACTGATCCTGAGTTACATCCTGTATTATACCCCAGAGCTGCACTCACTATTCTGCTGCTGGTGCAGTCACTGTACACACATGACATTACTTATCCTGTACTGATCCTGAGTTACATCCTGTATTATACCCCAGAGCTGCACTCACTATTCTGCTGCTGGTGCAGTCACTGTACACACATGACATTACTTATCCTGTACTGATCCTGAGTTACATCCTGTATTCCATATATACAGGATAGGAGTAGTAGTACTGTGCTGTGTATATACAGGATTGGAGTAGTAGTACTGTGCTGTGTCCATATATACAGGATGGGAGTGGTAGTACTGTGCTGTATCTATATATACAGGATAGGAGTAGTAGTACTGTGCTGTGCCCATATATACAGGATAGGAGTAGTAGTACTGTGCTGTTCCCATATATTCAGGATGGGAGTATTAGTACTGTGCCTATATTTACAGGATGGAAGTAGTAGTACTGTGCTGTGTCCATATACACAGGATAGGAGTAGTAGTACTGTGCTGTGTTCGTCTCTCCTTATTCTGATGTTCCGGTAAGCAGTTACATTTTTGCAGTAGACAGATAATAGAGCAGCCCCTTACATTATATCTGTAATTCCGCAGATGTGTCAGGGCTGGGATTACAGATGTCTGGAATTCTCTATATTACATGGAAGAAAAATATATAAGATACATTTCCTGCGTCATATTAATAGAAAAGGAAAACAGAAAATGTGGCCGGCATTAGCTTATTCCCTTTGCTAATGATCTGAGTTAGTTACATCCTGTCTTATACTCGAGAGCTGCACTCACGTATTCGCTGGGGGCAGTAGTCACTGTGAGTACTGATCCTGAGTTACATCCTGTATTATACTCCAGAGCTGCACTCACTATTCTGCTGCTGGTGCAGTCACTGTGTACATACTTGACATTACTTATCCTGTACTGATCCTGAGTTACATCATGTATTATAACCCAGAGCTGCACTCACTATTCTGCTGCTGGTGCAGTCACTGTGTACCCCATCTCCATCAGCCTACACCCCCAACTCCCTTAGCCTGTACCCCACATTCCCTCCTCCTCACTCAGGCTGTACCCCCACATTCTCTCTTCCTTTAGTGCTTTCTTTAGGGCTCCGTAACTAAAAAAAGGCATAACTTTACACAAGTTAATTATCTTACCCATTTATGTTCTCTTAAATAAGCTTAGATATCATAAGTATACAGTCAGGAAGGCTGAGCTGTGAGCTCATTATTTAAACTGTGTAACAGTAACCTTTCTATTCCTTATTAGTAGCTGTTATAGGAGTCTTTGTACTTTGTCTCCATCCTTGTCTTCTTATATGGTGTTTCCCTGGGGGTTGAAGAGATGCAATTACCTCCTGTTATACATAAATAAGAATAAGTACAATTCACCTGTAAAAAAATAAGAAATGTGTCTATAAGTCAGGGGGTAGATTGTCTGACTGCTGGGAACCCCACAATTCTCCTGTCCTGTCCTAGCTGAATGAATCATCGGTTATGCAGGTGTACCGTCAGTCCATTCAGTTTATGAGACTGATGGATATAGCTGAGCACTGATATAGCTGTTCAAGCTGCCCCATAGAAATTAAAGGGCTTAATAATAATAATAATAATTCCTTTATTTATACAGTGCACACAGATTACACAGCGCTGCACAGAATTTGCCAAATCAGTCCCTGTCCCCAATGGGGCTCACAATCTAATCACCCTACCAGTATGTTTTGGAGTGTGGGAGAAAACCGGAGAACCCGGACACGGAGAGAACATACAAACTGTTTGCAGATGTTGGGGCAGGCTGTATTCTACTGGGGGCAGGCTGTATTCTACTGGGGGCAAGCTGTATACTACATGGGACAGGCTGTATTCTACTGGGGGCAGGCTGTATACTACTGGGGGCAGGCTGTATACTATTGGGGGCAGGCTGTATACTATTGGGGGCAGGCTGTATACTATTGGGGGCAGGCTGTATACTACTGGGGGCAGGCTGTATACTACTGGGGGCAGGCTGTATACTACTGGGGGCAAGCTGTATACTACAGGGGGCAGCTGTATACTATAGGGGGTTGGCTATATACTGGGGGGGTCTGTGACCAATGCATTTCCCACCCTCGGCTTATACTGGAGTCAATAGGTTTTCCCAGTTTTTGGTGGTAAAATTAGGGGTCTCGGCTTATACTCAGGTCGGCTTATACTCGAGTATATACGGTAAGTGTCCCTGGTTTATTATGATGGATTTTGATGGTACATTTTTTTTAAATGCTATATGATTCTATAAGGGTATTTTATCTTTTTCCCTTCAGTGAAAGTTTTTTTCTCCTGAAGAGTCTCCATAGTCTCCATGAAAGTGAATCAGGAGGGTTGCACATGTTCCTAATACCGGTCTGAAACTGCTGAACCTGTTCACGTGGGCCAAAATTTTACTGTATACTCACTGGCCAACTTGAAACGTGGAAGGGGATGTGGACAGAGTTGGGATAATGTAAAGTGTTGAAGGATCATACTAATTTAGATCTGTAGTCATCCTTAATATACAAGATTGGCCATATATTTGTGAACAGTCTATTTTCTAACTATTCTCAAGGTCATTGGATTGCAAAAGCGGAGAATTTAAAGTTAAAAACCCGCTTATGGTGTAGAATAAGGTAACATACACAAACAAGTTACGTCACTGAGGCTTAATGACAAATTCCCATTGATACCTAATCCCCGTTGTGCTCGGCTTAATTAATCATCCAGATAGAAGGAGCCCCGGCTAATGCTCAATAAATAGCCCCTCGGGGATAGATTTATCCTATTACCTGTTTATTCAAATGACAAAAAGAGAATTAGCCGCTGCGGTGTATGTATACGGCGGCTGCGTATTTGCTCTTACATTCTGTTTTTCGTCTAGGAAATGAGATCTGCCTTTCAGTCCTGATACATTCTGCTCCCCGGATCTATGGATGCCTGGCGGTGTCCCCATTAATCCCACATTCTCCGCTCCTTCATTTACTTATTACAGGTTTATTGTTGACTCAATTTTAATCTCAGGACTCGTGTCGCTATGTTGTAATTTTTTTTATTTTTTTAGAAACTGTACTTTCTTGCTAATCTTCTTATCCAATTTTCTCTTATTATTAAAGTGTATTTATCAGAAAAAAATCGAAAGGCCTGAAGATTAGGCTCGGCGGAGCAGACTCATGCAGGAGGTTCCTGTCTATATGGCTTATAGGGTTTGTGGTGGGCTTGGTAGGAGGTGGGGGTTGGCTAACTGTTTGGAAACCCCCTCTGAGATGTCTAGGACTAGATAATCACATAGGGGAAGATTTATCAGGGCTTTTACGCCAATTTTGTGGCATAAATTTGCAATTTCTTTCACACTGCACGCCATGTGGGTGTGGATGGGGAGTGAAGGGGTGTAACTGGCAGCGAAGTGGGTCGGCAGGGGCGTTCCTGCCACTTTCAAAAAATCTGTGAACATTCACAGCTGAATATTTGCAGATTTCCACTCACAACTATGCCTAAGGTCTAAGCCTCATGATGTATCCACCATGGTGGCAGGGCTTTATCAAACGCCAGCACATGGAGCGCCAACCCACATCTCAGGTCTCGGGCTGACCCGTGATCCTCCATGTGCCCCTGCGCCCCGCTGCATGATCCTACCTCTCCCCATTCCTGACTCCCGCCCGGCAGCTGTACACGCGTGTTCCCGTCTTCTAGGGCGTGCGTTCCTGTATCCTAGGGAAAATTTAAAGGGCCAGCACAACGCTGATTGGTGCTGGTGCTTTTCAGGAAATTGTTAAAACAGGGCGTCTCCCACCATTCCCTGCTGGAATGTTTATTTGTTTACCAATTATAACTAATGTTTTATGATTGTCAATCCTTTTCTTCCCCAAGGTTCCTAATCCGTTGGATGCCTGGAACCCCACCGAGAGTAGGAGTTTATTAAATCTCCTTCTGGCTGGGAGTTCGGAGAGAAAGAATCTTAAAGAGAGAAGAACCATCTTGAAGAATCTTAGAGAGGCCTGAAGAGGCTAGCAGCCTGCTGCTGTCTCCCATCTGAGGGAATCCCCCTCCATGAGGCCTGCTGCTTTGCTCACTTATACAGAGCCTGTCCTAAAATTGCTACCGAAGCAGCCTCTATCTTCTGCCACTAAACCAGACTGCATCCAATCAACCAGCTACCTCGGACCCGGCAGATAGGACCACTGCATCAGCCTGTAACCATTGCCGTTGCTGTGAGCTTAATGTTCTTAAACTCTGTCTCCACGTGTGATCCCTGGCTGCTGCTACCATTACGGGCCTCCCCTCTACCATTTACCCAGGGATCCCTTCATCACACATACACTGGAAGTTCCCCAGGGGAAAACTTCCAATAGATTGCGACCTCCCCTTTTCTTGCATCCCCTTGCTGGCCCTGTCTAGCATGTTCACCTGGACCAAGCTAACCATGACCCGTTGAGTGTAGGGCTGTGCTTCACCCAGCTCCTCATGTACCAGGGGAATCCAGCTGCACCCACACCATTAGGTCAGGTCCCAGTGGGAGGATGTTGCGCATAGTGTTCCATCTGCAGGCAGCATATTGTAGAGAAGGAGGAGCCGAGAAGATTGTATATAGGGGGGCATTTACTTACCCGCCCAGAGGAGTTCACAAAAAGTGCATTGTCCAATGATAATGCACTCTGCCACGATTCACTAAGATCGTGCGCCCGATATCCTGTATGTGTCGCTTCCCCGCTCAGGTCCGACAGAGTTCACCATCTTCCTCCCGGTGCATGTAAGTGCTTGGTCTTGCGACATAATTTGAAAGTTAAATCCCGTGCTCAGTCCGAATAGTTCCTTTAAGAAGACCTTACATAAACCCAATGCATTAACAATAATTCTTTATTTATATAGCGCACACAGATTACATAGCGCTGCACAGAGTTTGCTAAATTGGTCCCTGTCCACAATGGGGCTCACAATCTAATCAACCTACCAGTATGTTTTGGAGTGTGGGAGGAAACCGGAGGACCCGGAGGAAACCCACACAAACACGGAGTGAACATACAAACTCTTTGCAGATGTTGACCCTGGGACTTAAACCCAGGTTCCCAGCACTGCAAGGCTGTAATGCTGACCACTAAGCCACCATACTGCTCATCAACTATACTATAAAAAGACATATTTTGTAGCTAGGAAGCACTATGTGTACAGTACACGTTTGACAATTATAGAACTGGTCTTAAAAAAAAAAGAAACTTGTTAAAAAAATAGATGCCCTAAATCTGTAATTCATCTCGGAGCATGTGGCTGTCTCAATCCTGGCACGATAGCTAAAAAGGGCCCTGGTAAGCGCATTGCACATTAGAGCTGTTCCAAAAGTCAGACCGTTTATCATCTGTCAATAGGAAACCTTTTCAGAATGCGGCATATATGAGTGGGGATCGATACCGCGACGGACTGATTACACTGCATTGATTAGGGTTAATTAATTTTAGGGTCACTGACCACCAGCGCTAAGCGGCCCCCTCCAGATATCGGAAATGGTTAGAATCATGTAGAAGATGAAAGTGAAGGGACATATGTGTCATACATTTTTTCTCAACCAGTGATGTACAAGCGGTTTTCTCATCTTTGGAAGTAAAGGGATTGTTTTAAGATTAAAATGTATCCCCTGATACACAGACATCCCCTGGTAATCCTGATAATGGGTGATCTCAAGCCCCCCTGACCTACCCCATAGCTGTGAGCTCCCGGGTTGGAGAAGACAATGGAGCACAGGACACAGCTCCGCTTTGTGCTCCGATGACTTCAGTATTGGCTATTAGGAATGATGAACCCTGGAAGTCCCAATGGTACTATATAACGCAGGTCTGTATACCGGTGCCCCTTCATTCCAGCAAAGCGACTGTCTGATCCCCACCTATCATACATTTACCCTGTAAATAGTCTTGATAACATATTCACAGTTTGGGGCACATTTACTTACAGTGCGGCTGGAGTTCACCAAAAGTGCATAGTCCGACTATAATGCTCCATGCTGTTATTAATAATAGGGATTCCTTTATTTATATAGCGCACACAGATTACGCAGCGCTGCACAGAGTTTGCCAAATCAGTCCCTGTCCCCAATGGGGCTCACAATCTAATCACCCTACCAGTATGTTTTGGAGTGTGGGAGGAAACCGGAGGAAACCCAAGCAAACACGGACAGGACATACAAACTCTTTGCAGATGTTGACCCTGGGACTTGAACCCAGGTTCCGAGCACTGCAAGGCTGTAATGCTAACCACTGATGCTAACCACCATCCTAAGCCACAGTGCTCCCCATTCACTAAGATCGTGCGCATGATATCCTGCATGTGTCTCTTCCCCGCTCTGGTCCGATAGAGTTCACCTTCTTCCTGGTGCATGTAAGTGCTTGGGCTTGTGACACAATTTAAAAGTTAAATTCCGCGCTCAGTATGAATCAGTCGGATCATCCGATGGCACCCCCCCTAATTTGTGTCGCATGAAAGCCAGCGCAGCTACGCCACAATCCGATCGCATGTGACACAATCTTCTATTAAATACAGGCAGTCCCCCGGGTTACGTACAAGATAGGGACCGGAGGCTTGTACTTAAGTTGAATTTGTATGTAAATCGGAACTGGTATATTTTGTAGATGAACAGTAATTCCAGACAATTTTTTTTTGTTTTGTATGGCATAGGATAATGAGGAGGCAACATTAAATATTGCTGTACAGTACTTAAAACAAGCCACGGTGATGCCGGGGATCGCATACAGGTTGCCGATCTATTCAGTAAGTACAGGAAGTAGTTACCTGCAAGCTCCGGCTGTGGACTGCCTAGAAGCCCTCCGCCCACTGACTTGTAACTAAGGAAGCGTGAGATCGCATCCTTAGTTACCTGCTCCCTGGCATCTCCGTGTCCGCGCTTCAGCGCGGAAGTGCAATGCGCATGCGCAAGGCGCCGAGAGTCCCGTTGTACGGGTTGTATGTATTTTGGAACGTCGTAAGTCGGGGACTGCCTGTACCTGTCACAGCCTTGCAAAACCTGAAAAAGGTGAGCAGTGCGACCCTTAGTAAATGCGACCCCTATGTGTCCTATTGTATATCGATACCTAAAAGATGCAGCTCCAAGAACCCTGTCTTACAGGAGAGGGGACACCTGGATCTATCGGGTATTCAGGACATTTTCTGTTGGTATGACATGAGTACTGAAGTGGAGAATATCCCTTTAAACAGTTGTTGCAAATTCACTTAACTGTACATCTATAATGGCGGTGAATTGGCGCATCGGCACGTCGGCCCAGAGTTTGTATGTTTTTCTAGTTCTCTCCCATGCACCATAGAAGTAACAAATATTGGATTACAAAAAGGCTTAAAATTTGTTTGACACATATGTTTTTAAGCCCTTAGCATTTTCAAATAAAGAAGTGTAAAGTGTAGGGAGGGTCTGACAACAGGGCAATGTATCATTCCCCTAATATAGGCCAATTTCAAAAAGCAATATTGGTTCTTTTGTTTTATTTTTTTTTATATTCTTCCTATGGATCAACACTGTAGGATAATAGTTTGGTATTTCTTAGTCCACTGTTTGCTCCCCTTAAAAAAAATCTACCATCAAAATTCATTATGATAAACCTGGGACACTTCCTCATAGATCCAGGCACCGTGACTGTGGTAATCCTCTTATATTGGTTATACATGGACTCCTTCCTTTTAAAATCAACTTTCACAATTATGGTAATGAGCCAGAAGGGCTCTGAGGGGCATTCATAGCTCCTCTGGGGGGGGGGGGCAGTGTAACAGCCTACGAAGGTATAACACAGAGGTGCTCTGGTAACACACCCTGAGCTCTTTAAATTATTTGATTTCAGAAGGAATTTAACCACGGATAACAAATATAAGAAGATCACCACAGTCAATGGGGGTCATTTACTAAAGGCCCGATTCGCGTTTTCCCGACGTGTTACGCGAATATTTCCGATTTGCGCCGATTGTACCTGAATTGCCCCGGGATTGTGGCGCACGCGATCGGATTGTGGCGCATCGGCGCCGGCATGCGCGCGACGGAAATCGGGGGGCGTGGCCGAACGAAAACCCGACGTATTCGGAAAAACCGCCGCATTTAAAAACCGAAAAAGTGTCGCTTGGGGAGCGCTTACCTTCACTTGGTCCGAGGTGGTGAATTCCGGCGCGATGAGATGACTTTCAGCGCAGCAGCGCCACCTGGTGGACGGCGGAAGAACTACATTCATAAATCCCGGCCGGACCCGAATGCAGAGCAGAGAACGCGCCGCTGGATCGCGACTGGACCGGGTAAGTAAATGTGCCCCAATGTGTCTGGATCTATGAGTGTCCCTGGTTTATCATGATGGATGTGGATGGTAGATTTCCTTTAAAACTTGTGGTGGGCTGTAAAGTAGGCCATAGACTATGATAAGTTGACGATTATTAGGATTGAGCTATGTCTTTTTTCCTGCTATAAATAACGGAAGGAGAACAGAAGGTGACGGAAGACCTAAAATGAAGACTGTAATAGAAATCCCTGATGCAGGTATGAACTAGGCCAAAGACCAAAAATCTATGACACCACTTGGAATAAAATAATAATATCAATGTTTATTAACACAAATTATAGCAATCAAGACAAATTATTAAAAACTACAATAAAAATTCCACAAAAGCACAAAGTAATGTGGTGGTGGTCCTAAGTACATGAATGTATATACATCTCCAATATCATGTCCAAATAGACATGACCAGAATTATGCAAATTCATATTACCCACCCGGGTGTGACATCATACAAGATTGCAGGAGAAAACACTTGACCACCACCACAGCACCCCGACACCCCCCGGAAGAAGCGACGGCGAAAACTGCTTTGGTGGTGGTCAAGTCTTTTCTCCTGCAATCTGCAATCTGCAAATGTGGAATTTTTATTGTAGTTTTTAATAATTTGTCTTGATTGCTATAATTTGTGTTAATAAAGATTGATATTATTATTTTATTCCAAGTGGTGTCATAGTTTTTTGGTCTATGACTATTGGGAGACTCTTATACCTATATTGGTAGTGTTGTTGTTATTTTGGTGATAGGATTCATACTGGAATCGGGTTCTCTTATTGGTATTCATCATGAACTAGGCCAAAGCCCAGTCACTAGGCCCAGGCCCAGCCACTAGGCCCAGGCCCAGCCACTACGTCCAAGCCCAGCCACTAGGCCCAAGCCCAGCCACTAAACCCAGGCCCTGCTACTAGGCCCAGGCCCAGCCACTAGATCCAGGCCCAGCCACAAGGCCCAGGCCCAGCCACTAGGCCCAGGCCCAGCCACTACACCCAGGCCCAGCCACTACGCCCAGGCCCAGCCACTACGCCCAGGCCCAGCCACTACGCCCAGGCCCAGTCACTACGCCCAGGCCCAGCCACTAGGCTCAGGCCCAGCCAGTAGGCTCAGGCCCAGCCACTAAACCCAGGCCCAGCCACTAGATCCAGGCCCAGCCACTAGATCCAGGCCCTGCCACTAGGCCCCGCTGGATGGGACATCCCACCAATATCTTCTGTGCCTGGCCTGGTGAGGGGAAAAAGAAGTTGAGTTTTATAAATTCCAACTTATAGATGGTGGGCCCAGATTTTGCTATAGGGATCTAATGATACAGGAAAAGGCACATATATTACGCTCCACCGGCTTTTATATGAATAATTCTACACCAGCCCCAGTAACATCCATGTGTGTAATGTACAATAATAGACTGTGATTAATATGGGTCTCGCACGCAGCTCAAAACAAGAAATGTCATTAGGATAATTAGTCTCTCCCATCTTGGTGGCTAATTCTCTAATATTAGATACGTCCACACTTCCCTGGCAGCCGATGTGAACTCTAATGTTATTTAACAAATTCACTTACTGGTTTTTAATGTTCGTCTGGAAATTGATAGCAGCCGAAAAGTTAATAACATTTATAACGGAATAAACAACACAGCGCTACGACTGCATGTAAAGCCCCTGTGTTAAAAAAGACCACCTAACACCTCGTCTACTTCTCAGTGGTTCATGTACGAGGACTAGATGAGTATCATATCAAAGGAAGACATGATATTCCTCAGATTTACAAAGCCCCTCCCTGCAGGTTACAAAAAGCATTCAATATCAAATTGGAACAAAGGGAGATCCCAGACCCTTAAAGGGCTATTCTCATCTGAGCTTTGAGAGTTAATGTCATTCATCTGCCATATAGAAACATTTCTTCAATTGGATGTTAAAAAAATGTATCTGTCTCAGTAAAATGTCACATAAATTTAGTCATGTGGTCCCTTAGAATGAGATGACATCTGTCCTTGGATACAACCACCACTGGTTGGAGAGATTGCACAAAGAAACAAATAGTTTTTACATATGAAATGTCTTTTTTTTGCTTGTTTTTGCTTGTCTCTCAGCTGTTCTGTGATAATGAACCCTTAATCAAGGTGGGTAGGCCCTGAAATGCACATGTGTGGCTAGACTGCAGTGGTGGCCATGTCCAAGGACAGCCATCTCATTGCAAAGAGAAATCATGGCTTCATTTATTGGAAATTATCTTCACCCATGTACATTTTTTGTAACATGCAGACAGAGGTGCTAGCTGGGTATATACTACATGGTGCTGGCTGGCTGTATACTACATGGGGCTGGAAGGCTGTATACTACATGGGGGTGGCTGCTATTTACTATAGAGGGCTGGCTGGCTGTATACTACATGGGGCTGGTTGGCTGTATACTACATGGGGATGGCTGGCTGTATACTACATGGGGATGGCTTTCTATATACTACAGTGGGCTGGCTGGCTGTATACTACATGGGGCTGGCTGGCAGTATACTACATGGGGCTGGCTGTATACTACATGGGGCTGTCTGGCTGTATACTAAATGGGGCTGTCTGGCTGTATACTAAATGTGGCTGTCTGGCTGTATACTAAATGGGGCTGGCTGGCTGTATACTACATGGGGCTGGCTATATACTACAGAGGGCTGGCTATATACTACATGGGGCTGGCTGGCTGTATACTACTTGGGGCTGTCTGGCTGTATACTGCTGGGGGCTTGCTGGCTATATACTGGGAGGCTGTGACCAAGGCATTTCCCACCCTCAGCTTATACTCGGTTCAATAGGTTTTTCCAGTTTTTGGTGGTAAAATTAGGGGTCTGGGCTTATACTCGGGTTGGCTTATACTCAAGTATATTTGGTATGTATACGGCAGATGAATTTAATTAGATGTGAATGCCCAATGATAGAGATACATACATTATTTTAGATCCCATTACCATACACCAAAATTAAGTTACAATACAAAATTGACCAAAAACATGTAAATGTCCAACCAAGCTAATACGGGCAGGATCTCTCCAAATATGCCGTCAAAAACGTCCCTTCCACAGAACAGTCAATATTAGGCAGAGCTATAAACACATTTAGACTGCTAAATAAATCCAGGCCATGCCAAAAATGTAGAACTCAAGCTAAAATTTATTTCAGACTAGACTAGAGCTGAATACTCTTCCGTTCTTCCGTATTCTGGAAAAGATCCCAAAAATCAGACCCCCCCCCCCCACCATGAACAGATCTCTGGGTTCAATATGACCTTTGATCAGAATCCTGAATTTATTTAGATGCAAGACCAAATCAAAGATTTCAGACCCCAATCTGAATGAAGACACTAGACCTTTATGATCTCAGAATAGATGAAGATTAGACACAGACCTGTCTCCAAATTCATTCAGACCCTACAACTGACCAAAACCGATTTCTCTTTTACAGTCAGTCTTAGGTCAAAGGAAGACCAGACCCAGACCAGAGATCTAAATTAATTTATATCACAGAATAGTCCAAAAAATGAGAAACTTTCAACCATTCTTATACAAGCAGGTTGTCCGACGAGGATTCGGTTCCGGCGCGATTCACTCACATCGTGCGTCTGAGTTCCTGCATGTGTCTCTGCTATGCCGAGGTCCGCCGGAGTTCACCTTCTTCTTCCTGGTGCATGTGAGTGCTTGATCTTGCGACACAAATCCTTTTTTAATTTCCACGTTTTTTTTCTGAATCCGTTGGGTTGTCCGACGGCCCGCCCCCCAATTTGTGTCGCGTGCAAGCCGGCGCCGATGCGCCAAAATCCAATGGCGTGCGGCAAAATCCCAGGGCCATTCGGCGCAAAACGGAAATATTTGTGAAACCCGACGAAAGTGCTGCGTTCGGACCCTTAGTAAATGAGCCCCATTGTGAGAGATGGGGCTTGAGTAAACCCCAGACTCATAATGTATTTAGACCCCAGATTTGATTAATATATCCTAGAACAGACCATTGATAATCCATTTACTGATAAATCCTAGACCAGATCTAAAAAGAAAAAGACCTCATACCAGATTCCTAAATTCATTTAGGCCCTAGACCAAAACCTAAATCTGTAAATAATAATAATAATAATAATTCTTTATTTATATAGCGCACACAGAGCTTGCCAGATCAGTCCCTGTCCCAATGGAGCTCAAAATCTAATCAACCTACCAGAATTTTTTGGAGTGTGGGAGGAAACAGGAGGACTCGGAGGAAACCCACGCAAACACGAGAGAGCATACAAACTCTTTGCAGATCTTGACCTGGATGGGACTTGAGCCCAGGAACCCAGCGCTACAAGGCTGTAGTGCTAACCACTGATATCTCCCTGGGGATAGTTGAGTTTTCTGGTGAGAATACATTAGTAACATTAGAAGACCAGGAGTGAATGTTTCAGCTATCAGGATGCATAAAACATGGACATCTGGCAGGAAAGGGGTTTATGTGACATATGTAACATTCACAGACGAATGCTTTCTGCTTGTTTTTTCAAAGTGGTGAATGCAAACGAAGGAAAACCCTTAATTTGCCCCGACAAACAGTGCCATCTATAAACTAATGAAATATACATAGAAGAGCGTCTCGTGCATTCAGCATCCACATAATGGAGAAATGATTTTGCGGTCTATGAATAGCGCTGAATATCTCGCTGATGATTTAGAAATGCAGATGCCGCTCTTGTCGTAACAACTTAACTTTCTCATTTAATCCCTTCAATAGTGGAGATTTCAATGCAGCTGAATGTATTATTCACGGGGAGCGTTAAATGGAAGAAAATGATGTTTTTCTGAAAAGGTTAAAAGACTAATTTTAGTGAAATAATAAGAGCAATTAGAAAGATGTATTAATAGATTAACATAGAACCTAACAAAAGCCGCAAAATGACACATAAACAACTTGCAAAGATAGAATGGAATTTATTAAAGCTGATGGTGGCCAGGGGTCACTTATGGTCATTTAGAAACTTTTTTCTTTCTTCTTTTAAAGGAAATCTACCACCAGGATGAATGATTGTAAACCAAGTACACTGACATACTGGTATGTGGCCCCTGTGGCAGAATCTGCTCTTCTTTTAGCTTGTTATGCCTTTAAAAATTATGCAAATGTGTCTCAGGGGCTTCAGGCTCCATAGCTGTTAATGGAGCCTGGAGCCCCTCAGACTCATTTGCATAATCTTTAAAGCTTTTTTTTTTTTTAAAACAAGGACATAAGAAGCTAAAAGAAGAGAAGATCCTACCAGAGGGGGCACACATCAGTATGTCAGTGTGCTTGGTTTACAATCCTTCATCCTGATGTTTGTGCTGGTGTACTGGAAAACTTTGTTGAGCGTTAAATTAATGCTTATGTAGAAATTGTAATGATTCCTTGACAATAGTGGCTCAAAAGAGTGGCAACAATCAGTAGTGGCATGTGAGCCACATTTATCAGGGCTTGTACTCCTGAAATCTGAAACACATGCCATGAAATAGGTGCAATTGTGCCAATTTCCTCCATTACGTCACCTCCACACCAAGTGGGCATGGAGGGGACAAGCCAGAGGGCGGAGTGAGTCGGCACGGGCTTTCCGGCCCAGCACCTTGTTCATGCACAGTCTATAGTGCACTACTACAACAGGCACCCGGTGTAGAATTGTACAGGATCACAGTCGTCCATGGGATTAATTAGAAGTCTAAAGCCTCTTAATATATCTGGCATATGTCAGGGGGCAGGGATTACATCTTACGCTGGCAACTTAGTGCCAGCGTATGATAAATCTCCCCTTATGTTCTTCAGGAATTGGCCTGTTAGAGGATAGAGACCTTTAGCTTCTCACAGCATGGGATTGGTCAGTTACAGCCTCCTTCATTTTTAGCTAAAAATTGTTTCCCTCACATATCACTTAAATCAGAGTTATAAACTTGCCTGTCATCTAGGGATCTATAGAGCGAGTCGAGGGGTGTGGTTCACGTGACCAGGGTGACATCATCACAGGTCCTTTAGCCTCTTAACATTAACAAACTGAACCCCATGCACATATCTGACCACATAAAAATCACAGCAGCATGTAAGGGCTTCTACTTCTCTCCATGCAGACTGCTGTTATTTCATGTGATATGATATGCTGTGATTTCATGTGATATGATATGCTGTAATTTCATGAGAAATATGCTTGGTGTCAGTTTGCTAATGTTAGGAGGCTAAAGGACCTGTGATGATGTCACCCTGGTCACATGACATTACTGCTGCATACAGAGAAGGCATGAGGAGGAGCTTCTGGATACAGCCCGAGGAGGCTAAGCTCACCTTGACTCACTATAGACATCCATGGAATTATAAAGTTGAATTTATGGAAATTTGAGGGCAACAATTTTTAGCTAAAAGAAGGGTGTCAGTTAGTTAGTAGTGCTCTAACCCCTGTAGTAACCTGCCACTAGCTGTATTTGTGAAAAATGTGGTGATAGGTTCCCTTTAAAGTATTTCTTGAGTCCCAATTGGAGATGAGAGGATAATCCAAGATTCCCTGAAGCTTGACAGAATTTTTCAAAAAAAATTTAGATTAGCTCCGATTCTAATTTTTCTGGCATTGGATACATGACCTCTATTCTATTTCTCTAAAACAATTTCCCACTAATTTCCTGGATGTTATTCCTCCCATCAATTACAGGGTATCAATATGTGTGAATCATATCCGTTCTTTTGTTGAGTCCATACGGGATCCTGCTACCCAAAGCAAAGATCCAATATGATTTACGATTCAATAATTTTCTTTTAATACTGCCACTGGAGAGAAAACCTTTTCAATCGCCATCCACCTAAAGCCCTCAGTTTTTTTGTTGTGGTGCTCACGGAAGTGTCTGGACGCTGCAGAAACATTGACCGCTTCATTGTCAATATCAGACAGATGCCTTCTTATTCGTATTTTCAACGGTCCTGTCGTATATCCTACATAATGGGGCACATTTACTTACCCGGCCCATTCGCGATCCAGCGGCGCGTTCTCTGCACAGGATTCGGGTCCGGACGGGATTTATGAAGGTAGTTCCTCCGCCGTCCACCAGGAGGCGCTGCTGCGCTGAAAATCATCTGAACGCTTCGGAATGCACCGAGCTGGACCAGGTGAAGGTAAGTGCTTCCGAAGCGACACTTTTTCGGTTTTTAAATGCGGCGGTTTTTCCGAATACGTCGGGTTTTCATTCGGCCACGCCCCCCAATTCCCGGGGCAATACAGGGAAAATCGGCGCAAATCGGAAATATTCGGGAAACACGTCGGGAAAATGCGAATCGGGCCCTTAGTAAATGACCCCCAATGTTTCTGGCAGCGTGTACATTCTATAGTATATATACAGTTATAAGAATTGCAATTCATAAACGTTTTAATTGGGAAACTGTTATTATTTGAATAGGAGGTAAAAGTATTGCCTGTTTTAATAAAGGCGCACGCTTTACATTGTTTGTGCCCACATTTGTGGGTCCCTGGCATATTCAGCCAAGTATATTCCCTACTCACATTATCTTTACTTTTAAAAAGGCTGGGCGATACACTAGAGCCTATAGTCCGGGCTCTTTTGGCTACACATTTGATACCCTGATCAACTATCGATGTAAGAGAAACATCATGCAATAATACCGGAAAACACTTCTTGACTATGCTCCTAATTTCTGAGAACTGATCACTATACATGGTAGAAAAAACTAATGGTTTCTCCTTGTTACTGCCACATAGAGCTACTTTTTTGTTATGCAATAAATCTAGTTGTGACACAACCGAAATTTTCTTTTCCGCTTTGAGGACATCACTCTTGTTATATTTACGTTCGTACAATCGTTTTTTCACGGCTTCTTTTTCTGTATGAAACCGGTCATCCTCACTACAGTTTCTTCTAAGGCGAGTCATCTCTCCATATGGAATATTACTAAGGACATGTGCAGGATGGCACGAAGATGCCAACAAAATTGAGTTAGTGTCAGTGCTTTTCCTATAGGGAGAGATGACTACTTTGCTTCCTCTACCTGCCAGATTCACAACGAGAAAATTGACGTTGTCGCCCCCAAATTGATATGTGAATCTAAGATTCATGGTATTCTGATTCAGATATTCAACCATATTAATGAAGGTGTCCTCTGTTCCCCTCCAAATCCACACCAGGTCATCTATGTACCGGCCTAGCCATACTATAGACTCCCGATGCGGATTGGAGGGGCAGAAGACATACTGTTCTTCCCATTGCGACATGTAGATGTTAGCTAGAGATGGAGAGAACTTGGCCCCCATAGGGGCCCCCTCCACCTGTAGGTAACATCTACCGTCGAAAATGAAAAATTTTGCAATTCTTTTGCTGAATATCCTCATTTTAAGTTTATAGTATATCTTTTTAACCCCTTCCCGACGAGCCGGGTCCCGGTGCATGGAGAGGGCTCGCGGGCCGAGCCCTCTCCATAGCCGGTAAGTCTTTGCTGCATAATGTAGCAAAGGCTTACCGGTAACACCCACGATCGGTGCTAGCACCGATCGCGGGTGTTTTCACCTCGATCGCCGCCGGCAGTGCTGCCGGCGGCTTCAAAGAGATGGCGCCGCATGGGTGCCGCCATCTTGTCGCGGATCGTCGCTCCCCGATGACGTCACAGGGAGTGGCGATCCGTCGCCATGGTAGCCTCGGGTGTTCTGAATACCCGAGGCTACTTCGTTTTAACCCATTCATTACAATGTGCTAATTGCACATTGTAATGAATGAGGAGTAAAATCCCCATATACTGCCATACTGTAGTATGGCTGTATATGATAGGATCGATCAGACAACCTAGGGTTAGAGTACCCTAGGGAGTCAGAAAAATAGTAAAAGTAAAAATAAAAAAAAGTTTAAAAAAAAAATTATAATAAAAAAACCTAAAAATTCAAATCACCCCCCTTTCCCTAGAACTGATATAAATATAAATAAACAGTAAAAATCATAAACACATTAGGTATCGTCGTGTCTGAAAATGCCTGATCTATCAAAATATAATAACGGTTTTGCACTGCGTTTAACCCTGTAACGGAAAATAGCGCTCAAAGTCAAAAATGGCACTTTTTTGCCATTTTGAAAAATATAAAAAAATTCATAAAAAGTGATCAAAAGGTCGCACAGTCCCAAAAATTATAGCAATGAAAACACCATCAAGATTCGCAAAAAATGACACTACCCACAGCACCGTACACCAAAGTATGAAAAAGTTATTGGCGCCAGAAGATGGCAAAATAAAATACAGGAGGTTTTAATTTTTTTAAATGTATGAAAACATTATAAAACCTATACAAATTTGGTATCCACGTGATCGTACCAACTCAAAGAATAAAGTAGACATGTCATTTGGGACGCAGAGTGAAAGCTGTAAAATCCAAGCCCACAAGAAAATGTCGCAAATGTGTTTTTTCACCATTTTCACTGCATTTGGAATTTTTTTCCCGCTTCCCAGTACACGGCATGGAATATTAAATACTGTCACTATGAAGTGCAATTTGTTACACAGAAAATAAGCCATAACACAACTCTTTATGTGGAAAAGTAAAAAAAATTATAGATTTTTGAAGTTGGTGAGTGAAAAATGGAAGTGAAAAAACTAAAAAAGGCCAAGTCGTTAAGGGGTTAAAGTGAATTTATAGTTGGTAGTGGAAGGAGCAAATATGGCTTGTTACAGCAGGAAAATGGACAGGCTCTGGCAAATGTGGCCTAAGACCACATTCAGCACGGGAGAGGAGGAGGGGGTGAGTGCTGCTTGTCCCCAACCCTCTCCATAGAGATACATGACCCACATGTGCAGCACCATACCGCTCCGTGCGCCCATTGCCGGTCTATGGGGGGCGTATATACGTCCTACAATGGTCGTCTGAATGTAGCCTAAAACTGAGTGTTCTCCAGTGATGGGATCATGGGGGTTGTTTGATGTTCAGTTATTATCTGCTATCTACAGCATATTGGATATCATTCTAATATCCTATAATATAGGTGGTTTGGGTGGTAGCCCGGGGCCCACACCTTCTAAGGGGCCCATGGCCACTCATCAAATTGTTTATTTAGAAGGGCCTTCACCCATGAAATCCTCGTACATCCTGCTCACAAAACACATATACACAAACGCCATTTCAGGACCTTTCGTAGGTCCTCCAACGGTCCTGAAACCGCAGATTGAAAGCAGGCAGAAAGGCCACATCCTCCATTCCCCAAGAAGCTTGATTGTAGTAGCATATGTAAAAAGTGAATTCCAGACCTGTAGGGGCTATAATAATTCATTAGTTGACATTCAGGGGCGTAACTTGAAGGTGTGCAGAGGTTGCGATCGCACCCGGCCCAAGAGGTTTAGCAGGCCCATATGGTGTCACTTTCCCATATGAGAAGACTATTACTATCATTATAGTCGGGGGCCTCGCACATACTTTGCATAGGGGCCCATCAGCTTCTATACCAAAAATTTGGTTTGAGTGATGACTAGTTTGAGCAGCGTATCGTTGGTGGCATTGTCAGATATCCAAAAGTAGAGCGGATAGGAAAAAAGGGGTGTGAGGGCCCTAAACAGATCCAGCACCAAGATGAGTCTCTTTGAGGGTGCTGTAAATAGCCAAACCATAGATAATGAGACATTGGATGTAGCAGCAGGATGCATGGTGGAATTAAGACTCCATCACTTTGGAGGAACATTTCTCACGACTGGTCGTTTCTTGACAAATGCAAAATGTTATAACTATTCACAATTAAATATAGAACAACCCCATTAAATGCACCAGTTTGCAACACCAACTAATTGGTATGAATGGCATCAGGTGACCAGAATGGTCCATTGCCAATGTTATGGGGGTTCTACGACCGACACTGGTATGACCCTAAGTGCATTAAATATATTATATGACCCCCAAAGAGGACAACATTTTCTGCAGATTTGGTCCATTGCAATAAGAAACATGTCATCCGAGGGGTCGAGGACGTGGCCTTGCCTTAAGAGAGACACCGGGGTGCGTCTGCTCGAGGGCCCAGCTGGGGCGTTGAGCCCTGACTGCCTGATAATCCAGGTAGACGGACCCCCTTGCACAACAAAGGAACAATACCCAGGCTGCGCCTCCTGTAACATTGGTAACCATGGGAAAACATAAAATGTGAACGCTGGTGTCTTGGAAGCATTTTTGTTTTTCACATCAATTAATTTTTAGCAACAGTCGCACTTGGATGTGAAACGCGTCGAGAAGTACATTTGGGTATTTAATGAGATGCCAGATTTTGTTTGTTGTAGGCTAATATGTACAATCGTCTTGAGAAAGAGAAGTAAACAGACAGATTCATGGAAATAACAGGGAATATAACTTGGCACCGGGCATAAAGATAGTAATATCATCAAAGCTGCCAGTGAGGACCGTCTCCCTTTCATTCACAGTAAACACTGCGTGTGTATGTGGGTATGTAAATGAGAAAAACATGAGAATTCTCCGGAGAATTTCTGGAATTATAGTCATAAAAAACGTACAATCACTATAAGAATAAACATTTCTACGGGGGAATTTACCAAGGCCTGCATGCCAAAAAGTGACAGAGTGGAATAAGATCTCAGAAGTGATAGACCATATAATTGCCAATTCCTTTACAACAAACTTCAGATAAATCAAGTTACTAAAAGTTATTCATCTTATTGGAGGAAAGTGCTTCTTTCTCGACTTACTTGGCTCCTCTCAGGCTTTGTACCTTCATGATGAATTGGATTTCCCTCACAAAATAGTTGCCAATCCTGGTGCTCAAAGGAAGTCTATGGAAAGATGAGTGTGTAGAGTAAGTCACAGCATCTCTGAGACAAGAAAATGCACAAAACAAAGAATATAGGGAGACATATATCAGTGCTTCAACACCAGTTTCTGCCTTGTGGGCTGGAGGGGAGCGGCCACATGTGGAGTGGACCAGAACGTGGTGTTACTGCCCTGTGTCGTCTGCATACTTTTTAAAAACATTGGTTTTAATGCCAAACTACTCCAGGTTGGACCTTGTGTAGTTCTGCTTGATGGCATGGCCACCTGATGAATACCTCTAGAGGTCTATGTTTCTTGATGTCTTGATGTATCCGCCGCAACGGGGGAGAGGGGAAGGGGGCGTGGCCTTTTTCAAAACCTCAAAACCGTTTTCTAAAACGTCATAACACATGACCCGTAATTGTGACTTTTATCCCCTACACCACCTCCATGGCAAGTGAGCATAGAGTCGCAGTGAGGGAAATTAACAGCAGCTTGTAGTGCATTTCTACGCCAAGCAGAACCTGAGTAATAGCCAGTTTACTCCATATGCAAATGAAGCAGTTGGTACACTACTTAGCACCCTGAACATCGCTGCCTATAGAGATCTATGGCTCTATCTATGTACTCTGTGTCTCTGTGACCTGACCTCGCTGCTCGGCATTCAGCGCCACCCCTCTGCTCTTCTGCATCTGGCAGTGTTCTCGCCATGTAACAGCTCGAGCAAGCACAAGCTCATTTGCATCCAGTCTTAAAGGGGTATTCCCACGAAGACAAGATTCTTAAATATACTCCGGATATTTCACAGTAATTCACTGTTATTAACAAAAATACAGCATTTCACAGATATAATTCCAACCTGTCTCTATCAGTCTTTGTGTACACAATTTCGGTTGCTCCGGAATCTGACAGTTAATCTTCTGACTTTAGGGTCAGGGAGGACATATTGTTCTCCTGTCGGAAGCTCCACTGAACTCCTCTCTGCACCATAGCCCCCACCCTTACATTCCAGGATGAGCTCATACAGAGACTTCCTGCTGGCAAGCAGCAAGAGGAGAGTAACGCTACAAGCTACAAGCAGATAAGGTCTTTATCCAAGGGAGGGGGAGGGAGGCACAGTAGATCTAACAGAATGTTGTGGCTGTGATGTAGCAGAGCGGAGAATGTAATTGTATGTTATATGCATCTCATGGATCTCATCATCTCATTTCTGATCTGTCTCATCTCTTTTTCTATGTGTCAGATACTAGCGAATGTTCAGAAGGTAAATAAAAGTGTATATAAACCTGGTCCCTGATTATTTTAGCACATTGTCAGCACACAACATCTCACAGCACTACAGGGATCATGCTTAGAGAGTGCCAGCTCGCACTCTGAAATTTTACACTGACTATCACTGAGTGATAGGAGCTAAAACAGCAAAAAAACTGAGTAACATTGTAAAGTAAGTGGGTTAATAGTGATATTTAATGTGTGAACATCACTAGGTTGTTGAAATTTGAGAATTTTTTTTTCACGGGCAAACCCCTTTTAAGTAAGGGGTGTGCTCCCACTTACCTCCCGCACAGGTTTGTATATTATCCCCTGCTCCAGACACCAAAATGACATATAGGAAAGAAAATCACAAGTAGAGGTGAAAAGTATTCCACCCTTCAATACAACCATAAGTGTTAGGATTAGCTCTTAGAACAGACATAAATATACATTAGATCAAGCGCTCCGCAGACGAGCTGGCAACATGAAGGCAAACAAAAGACTTGTAGAGGCGCACTTGGCAGCGAATGATTCACTTTCTACAACATCTGTCTCCCGACTTTAATTTGTTAAAGAAAACACATTCAGCAAAGTCGCGCTCTATGAAATATTTAGAAGGTCGGAGCGCAGTATAAATGACTATTGATCACTTTCTTCAAATTCTTTTAAAACTCAAAGGTTTTCCCTTCGACGTGTGTTTATAAAGAAGACAACATGGCGTTTGTATAGACAGGACCCAAAAGTAAGTGAACCTTAAAATGTACAAGACTGTAAGTAATGCAATTTGATTAGGTCCCAAAGATCAATATAGTCACAAAAAGTGGTGGGATAAGGTCCAGCTGATCCATATCCTTCCTGTCCCATATGGCAGGCCAGTACAGAACACTTCTATGGGCTTTCCATTGAAGGGGCATGCAGAGGGTGCGGTCGCAACTGGGCCTAAGAGGCTTAAGTGGCCCACAAGATGTCACTTTCCCAAAAAAAAAACCACTAGTACTTTAAACAATTCATTATAGTCGGGGGGCCAGGCACAAAGATTGCACTGGTGTCCATCAGCTTCAAGTTACATCATTATTTCCCAGTCATAACTTTTTGATGACAGTACAGATGGGGTCAGAGAGTAACAATCTGTGCTATATAAAAAAAAGTCCATTTATCCCTTTAAGGGGAACCAGTCACCGGGTTTTACCCCACTAAACTACTAGCCCCCTTAGGTAGGTGATGAAATGTCCTTTCAAGAATTGCCTCATTTATGCAAAGTCTCACAGTTTACCTATAAAAAAATCTCCTTCAAAATCAGACAAATATGACTCTTCTCACCTAATTTTCACAGAAGACGAGTCATGTTTAGTGGTTGCTGGTAGGGTCACTTCAGAAGCCACTGCCTTTTGTTCTATAGTACTTAGAAACATGCTTTTTGTGTCATTAAAGATAAGAATCAAATTTTTCAGATTACATCAGGCTTCCAGGAGCTATAGAACTAGACTTACAGGCAGTTAAAAAATAGGTGGGAACTGGATCTTTATCTGCAGTTTCCATTTCTGACTATGGGGCAGATTTACTTACCCGGTCCAGTCGCAATCCAGCGGCGCGTTCTCCGATGCTGATTCGGGTTCTGCTGGGATTCACTAAGGTCGTGCTCCCGATGTCCACTAGGTGTCGCTGCTGCACTGAAGTCCGCCGTAATTCACCTTCTTCGTCTCGGTGTATGTGAGTGCTATTTTTGCGACAATTTTTTTTTCCCGAATCCGTCGTTTTTCCGACGACCAAGCCCCCGATTTCTGTCGTGTGAAAGCCAACGCTGATGCGCCACAATCCGATCACGTGCACCAAATTCCCGGGGCAATTCGGCGCAAATCGGAAAAATTCAGGAAACCCGCCGTAAAAACACGTTTCGGACCCTTAGTAAATGTGCCCCTATGTCTTTAGCTGTCGGAATCTCTGGTTCTGTAGCTCAAAAAGGCTGATGTGATCTGAAAGATAAGAGCCTTATCTTTAAAAAGGCACAAAACATGTCTCTAAGTGCTATTGAATCTAAGAAAGCAGTTTCCAAAGTCAAACTGTCTCTGCAACCACTAAACTTGATTCATGGGGTGAGAAGAGTCATGTTTGCCTGACTTTGGTGAGTTTTTCTAATAAAAAAACGGGTGAGAATTCACATAAAAGAATTCTAGAGTATTCTAGAACACAGTACACATAGATGTTTGTGCACATGAGGAATACGATGGCGAGTGGAGACTAGCTACTATGATGTCTCCCATTGACAGAACACAGGGAAAACAATAGTATCTATTCCTCTATCTGCAATACCTGGCACAAGCTGCACCAAATATGATATTACACTGACGTGTACTTGTATGAATAAATTAGCGCCCCCTTTCCTCCTTCTAAAGACTCTATGACAGGTTATTGTGAGCTGTAATCTAATACATCAATGAGCTGCAGTTCATCTTGGGAGACTTAGGCTATATTCACACCGCCGTTGCCCGCCCATACCGTACCGTAGTGGGCAACGGCAGTGCACGGGGAGAGGAGGAGGAGGTGAGCGCAGCTCACCCCCGCCTCTCTATATAGGAAGTAATGGCGCACGGCGCCGTATTACGGCAAAAGATAGGACAGGTCCTATCTTTTTCCGGGTACGGTGCCGCACGTGTGCTGCACCGTACCGCTCCCATAGGGCGCCGTGCGCCCATTGACGTCTATGGAGGACGTATATCGGCCGTATATACGTCGGCCATATATACGTCCTCCATACGTTAGTGTGAATGTAGCCTTAGACAGATTCAACTGAGATTTCAATATGGCATGGAGGGAACAAGAAAATAGCTTTAAAAGTTATAGATCACTGAAAGGCCTTGATTTTTTTAGGATGAGTTTATCAAGTATGTCATTAGTGTCTTGCAATTATGGAAAGAAGATCTACGACTGTACTCCCCTGCACCCCATGCTGAAGCATCTTGGTGATAGCAATCCAAAGGAGAAGATGAAGAAGGGGGAATGTAAGACTCAAGAGTATACGGGACCTCTCTTTAAAAAATCCTAAACTTTTACATTTTCTCTTCTTTTTCTCCTCCTCTGGTGTGTTATCAATCCCATGATCCCTCAGCACAGCATCACATAACCTGCAGGAGACAGAACCATCAGTGTTGGGAGCGCACTGTGATTATCCTCCTCATTCATTCCATTAAAGAGACTGTAAACTCATTAATTATAACTGTGTGACAGTAACCTGTATAGTTTTTATTAGTTACTGTAATAAATATTTCATTCCGCAATGTGAAGAGTCTGTGTCAGCAATCAGGGTTGGTTTTGGGTTTCAGTAGAACCTTGGGTGACAGAGCCTCAGTGGGCCCCTTTGCAGTGAACTCACACGGCGGCATTAATAATTCAGAAATGAAAACAGTCTCCTGTTCCCTAAGATATTCCCTAGTTTATCATCCCAAACAGCCCCCTCCTGGTGATTTTATAGACAGCCCCCTTCACCCCATGTACAGTCTTGTGTGGGCCCCCCCCCTGCAGCTCTGGGCCCTGGCACTTGCCCAGGTATGCCCAGTGCTGGTGCAGGCCCTGTCAGCAGTAGATCACAAGATGACACAAGAACGTGGAGCAGTATAAGCAGATCAATTTTAGGGGTCAGGGACAGTTTGTAGGCAAGACCCTCTAACTGGTAACACCCAGTTGTCAATTCATTCATAGGTATCTTAGAAGAGGTGAAGACATAGAGTAAAGGTGTTAATAGACTTGTTATTCAAGGTGGCCTGCCCCATGGCATTATGGGAAGAATATTAAACCATACAGGTCTCTATATATATTCTACATCATGTATCTGTAGATTGTTTTACATTGATATCTCTTCAGCTCTACTACATGTTGTAATCTCCCATGGCGATGTCTCTCCACTACACATGAGCGGTGATAGCAGCGCGTGTCAGCACATTCCTTGTATTATTCAGTGCTGATCAGGCGGCATTACCGCAGCAATGAGAACAGCTCAGACTAGTGATGCCACCGGCACAGCCTTCAGAGGAAATCTCTCACCAGAGCCTTGCTTTTGTTTCTTTCACTACATGATGTATTATTATTCCTTTTCTAGTAGATAGCATAAGTTATTCTAGCTGCACATTTCTCTATAGGTTGTATTGTAGTCACTGACAGGTGGTGTATAGGGCAGCACGGTGGCTCAGTGCTTAGCATTACAGCCTTGCAGCACTGGGGAGCTGGGTTTAAGTCCCAGGGTCAACATCAGCAAAGAGTTTGTATGTTCTCTCAGTGTTTGTGTGGGTTTCCTCCGGGTCCTCCGGTTTCCTCCCGCACTCCAAAACATACTGGTAGGTTGATTAGATTGTGAGCCCCATTGGGGACAGGGATGGATCTGGCAAGTTCTGTGCAGCGTTGCGTAATCTATGTGCGCTATATAAATAAAGAATTATTATTATTGACCATTGCCACCAAGTCCACTTAACCCACTGCCATGGATCCTGGCAAAACCATGCACAAAAGGTCCATTGTAAACCCACTTTGAATCCATAAATATTACATGACTCTCCGCACCCAATATAAATACTGTCCATGAACTGAGGTGTAGCTATAAGGTGGTAGTAGCACCCAAACCCTGCTTTCTTATGGGACACAGAAGTCCATTAAGCACCTGCCCACAGGATAGGGGATAACAATCTGCAATCTGCTTCCTCTGCAACTGCTGAGCACAGCACTTACTATGAGAGTCCTCATGATAGTCCATAGGTGTACTCGTTAACTTCCGCCACGATCACGATCATATACATTGTATAGAGCAGCAGGACGCATGTTCAACCTGTCCCTTCATGGGACCCGCAGACCGCACTTAAGTCGGATATTCCACCCTTTTCGGATTTGCGCTACTGGGACAGGTATTTTGAAGGGGATTTTGGCGCAAGCGAACGGATTTTGGTGCAGAGGCGCCAGCTTTCATGCGACACAAATCGGGGCAGGGGGGGCAGGGCGCCAGACGATCCCACGGATTTAACTTTAAAATTGTGTTGCAAAACATGCACTTACATACACCGGGAGGAAGATGGTGAACGCCAGCGGACCTGATCGAGGAGTGACACATTCATGAAATTGGGCGCACGATCGCGGCACAGTGCATTGTCATCAGACAATGTACTTTCGGGAACTCCTCTGGACCGGGTAAGTAAATGTGCCCCAATCTCTTTAGGTGGAAATTAAGAAGTCAATATTCAATTTCCTAGTATAGTACTACAGGGGAAAATTTGTACTCCCACCCATGATATAAGATTTGGGTGGACTGCAAATGTTTAAAAAAAACTGAATCTCATGATTGGTTGGAGAGTTGTTCTCATGATCTTTGGGGGTCCCATCTGTGGAGGGGGGGTATGGATCAAACTTTGTACAACCACTCCAAGGTTCGGAGTTCTGGTACAGATTTTGCACAGGGGTCTAGAAGCTTCAAGATAGGCCCCAGTGTTGGGCTTCCCTCCTGTTCCTGATCATATTTGGACACTTTGATAAGGTTTTATAAAGGAGCGCTCTAATCCAGTATATGGCAGACCTAAAATTGTGGAACGTATTTCTCTAGAATTTATGAATAACATAAGTGAGACCATCAATCATTGGACATGCATTCATTAAAATGGATTACATGTAATACCATATTTTTTCTGTAGTGGCCACTAGAGCGTACACCTTTAATCTATCTCTTTACACCATGCTGCAAAATTTTGAAAACGTACAGAAAATGGCAACCAGCATTTCAAGATAGAAGATACAAGATGGGAAAGTTGGGGATTTATACCCCTTCCTGTAAAATATATAGTCAGTTCTTTGTGTGTTTTGATCCAAAACTTATCTTAAGTTCAGTGAATCCACAGCATCAAATTCCTTTCACACCACTTACTCAGTCATTCTGCCTAAACAAAGTTTGAGGTGTCGGTAACAAGGTCATGTAAATCAAGCACATCCCTCTCCTTAAATCTCAGATTGTAAAAATAATTATCACGTCCTTATTGTGAACAAAGAGGTTAATTAGCGCCTTTAAAGAATTAGCCAAAGTGTTATTTCAGGTATCAAATAGCGTAAGCGCCTTAGCGGTAAATTACTGAAACATAATGAGAAGAATTATGGAACAAACAAATCCTATTTACTTCTTAAGTCTCCGTTTTCTGCATCTTTGCACAGTATTTTTTTTCTAGGTTTTACCAATAATCTGATAACTACAGTTTTGTATTACCATATATACTCGAGTATAAGCCTAGTTTTTCAACACAAAATAATTTGCTGAAAAACCCTAACTCGGCTTATAATTGAGTCAAGGAAAAAACAAAAAGTGAACTTGCCTTCTGACGCTTCCTGGCATCCATCGTGGCTCCGAAATCGGGTCCTGGTCCGTCACAGTCTTCGTGACGTCAGCCGCATTGTCATACACTATGATGTCAGCTTGCGGCTGACGTCATGGTGCCTGCGACGGACCGGCTATATACTCAGGGGGCAGGCAGGCAGGCAGCCTATATACTTGATGGGGCTGGCTATATACTACAGGGGGCTGGCAGGCTATATACTGGGGGGGCTGTGACCAATGCATTTCCCACCCTCGGCTTATACTCGAGTCGATAGGTTTTTCCAGTTTTTTGTGTCAAAATTAGGGGTCTTGGCTTATACTCGGGTCGGCTTATACTCGAGTATATACGGGTATATTAATTCAATAATTCCAGTCATTAGTCCCATCACAACGATACCTTTAACAGAATGCAATTCACATCACAACCACTAGGAGGTATAGAATAAACAACTCCAAACGCAGTACTGCAAAATCATGTTTGTTTTATCAATCTGTAGATTTTTTGCCACTCATTTTGGGCATATGTTTAGTCGAGTGGATAGGCAAAGATCTGTATTTTACTTCTTGGATCAGCAGTTTGTACTCCAGGGCTGTAATTCTCAACCATTGATATATAAAGTTGTAAAACTAAGTTTATGGTTCACAAGTCACCCATTTAGATCAAACATCTGTCTCTAGTGTTTTTGTCAGTTTTAAATCTGATTCCCAAGGCAGAACCATATAGGGGCACCTGGTACTGGTACTGTGGAACTATAGGCTCATTATCTGGCACCATAGTGTAATGGCCCATAGTGTAATGGGGTCATTACGAAATAATGTGCTCTCTCTAGATTGCTATATGTCATTAGAAATTGATCACCTCTGTGAGGCAATTGACACCATCTATTGTCCATAATTAGTAAAGCAGCATTGTTGTCTGCCTGGGAAGGGAGGGTTGAATTGTTGACCAATTATAACCAATGTTTCATCATTGTCACTCATGTTTTGCCCCAAGGTTCCTTATTGGTGGTACCTGGAAACTTATCCCAGAGTGGATGTTAACTTATACACCCTCTGGCTGGAAGTTCCAGAAGAATCTTAGTCTTCCTCCTGAGAGGACATAAACCCTGCAGACTAGAGACGAGCTGCTGCTGTCTCCATCTGAGGGCAATCTCCCCTCATTAGTTCTGCAGCTCTGATTCCATACAGAGCCTGCCCTAAACTGCTGCCAGACCAGCTTCGACCTTCTCCAACCCAAAGTTCCTGAATCTGGGCTGTAAGCATCCTTTACAATATTCACGGGCCAGCCAGGTTCCACGACAACAATAAACTTTTATTCAGGTTACATCATAACCACTCCATAAAACTGTACATAAACGTCAACACGTTTCAAGCGGAGAACCGCCCTTACTCATGACATGTACCAGACTGCATCTAACCAGCTACATTGGACGTTGGCAGATACGACCACTACCTCAGCCTGTTACATTTGCTGCATTGAAATCTTGAAATAAATAGACTTTTCTATATCTTGTCTCTATGTGTGATTCCTGGCTGTCCCTAACATCATGGGCTTCCCATCTACTGTCAAACCATGGAACCCTACATAAAGCATTACACTGGGAGTGCAAACCTCCAACTTATTGCAACCTCCCCCTCTTCTTGTATCCCCTCCCTGGACCTGCCTGGCATGAATGAGGCCTGTTCCACCTGGACCAAGCGACTGTGACAAGTTTAGCACTTCTCCACGCCAAATCGAGTTACTCAGGTACCAAGTGAATCCAGTTGCCCCCACGTCATAAGGTCAGGTCTTGGGAGTAGGACATTGTAATAGGAACCATACATTATTTGACAGATATATTAGTCTCCCAAAAATTTCTAGAGGAGCAAAACTTCATACAACAGTGTCATTCAAGCCACAGTATCATAGTATCTGAATATTTATATATGTGTTTCGGCATTTATTGTAGTTTCTTATCATTTTTAATGTACATACCCCTGCCTTGTTTGACGTTAAATCTATTTGGCAAAGCGCTAGATGGTCATCTATTCTGTGTGTATTAAAGCAACCCCTTAATACACACGTGACATCTCTGTGTGTATTATCCCTGTACTGTGACATCACTGTGTGTATTATCCCTGTACTGTGACATCACTGTGTGTACTATCCCTGTACTGTGACATCACTGTGTGTATTATCCCTGTACTGTGACATCACTGTGTATATTATCTCTGTACTGTGACATCACTGTGTATTATCCATGTACAAAATGTAATGCTCCACAATTCTATTATCAGAGAACTAGATGAGATCTACTTTTCTTTTATACTCTTTAATTTATTTCTTTAATTAACAGTCTGTACTATGTGCAGTGTCCTGTGTAGTGTGCAGGGGGCACCAGATTCAGGATTTACGGAGCACGTTCCTCATGAATCTGGCGCCCCCTGCACTGCTCCGAAAGAATACACCACTTTTTTTTTGTTGCACCTTTAACATGGGGCATGCAGCACACTTCTGTCAGACTTTCCATGATTAATATGGCGCACGGTCTGATGGAGCACTGGAACGCACCCTTCAGTGCAGAAATCTGTGTCACGTGACACAAAAGGGCCAGGTACAACACAAATGTGGTACAGACACCTCTTAAATACCTGTGCAAGCAGTTCGCACAGAAAAGAACGTGCAAAGTCCGACAGAAAACTGGCGCAAGGACCATAGTAAATGTGCCCCCATGTGTTAATACTACATTGTCCCCCTGCCATATGGGGCCCCATCCTAAATGAGGGACTCCATACCGCTGGCCCAGCATCTAGCGCACATGTCTCCTGGGTGACGGTATAGATAGCATATTAAAGGACACCTGTCATCAGGTCTCTGCCACTAGTACTGTCACTACTACCTGTTGGAGCAGCTCACAAGGATCCCATCCCAGCCTTTATCTAGTTATTTCACACATTAATCATTATAAAATCATCTATTCTTTATCATGTAAATGAGGCTGGTCACATGGTCAGAGGCAGTGATGTCACCCCTGTTCCCCCTCCCCTCTCCTCCCCCTGCTCATGTCTGTGTGTAATGTATAGTTTGTGCGCCCGAGTTCCTGCATCCGCCGGAGTTCACCTTCTTCTTCCCAGTGCTTGTAATCTTGCGCGTTGTCCGAATCCGTCGGGTTGTCCGACGGCCACGCCCCCGATTTCTGTCGCGTGCAAGCGGAAATGCGCTCCACGGACCCTTAGTAAATGAGCCCCAGTATGGGGTATTTATAACAACGGGGTGCATCATGCCAAACCTTGCTGACCAAACCCTAACCCTCCGCTCCAGCCATTTGGTTGTGTTCCGGCATAGAATTTTGTTATAGCTTACGCCAGGGTTCTGGTGGAAGCTATAGCAGAAGTGTCTCTGCCCCTCATACTCATTTTGTAATGGGTCTTTCCATCTTTTCCAACATTAGAAAATGTGACCAATAGGTTCCCATGGTTGTATTTGCATAAAGAGTATATTACCAAGTGTAAGTAGTATAAGGGTAATCCTTCCAAAGTTACTACTCATAGGACCAGGAAGTAAGAGTTCTCTTTACAGAGACTTTGATGTGTCTAGACTTATGGCCATTGATGCACCACTAGGAGACCACCACTAGCAATCTTTTCCAATCTTGGAAAACTTATTTGCATACTCATGCGACCTGCATTCTTAAACCGATGCTAATTTCCACCATTTGATTTATCACCACATTGTCTGGTTTCTTGCAGTAGTTTTTGGCACACATTGATCATGAGCTGGCACTAAGTGCACCAGTGTAGGATGCTGCCCCAGACGCTCACCGGATCTATCAGGAGGCTCCAGTCTTTTGATAAGTCCTGTCGGCTGGCAGTGCAGTCATGAGCTGCACCATCAGGGCTCTTTTACGCCCGAATTGCCCCATCATTGCATCATAGCTTGCACCTATGCACTTCAGACAGTGAGCAGGCATGGAGCATCAACGTCCCTTGCCGGTCCAATGCATGGCCCAGCACCTTCCCCTCCCGGGTCTCTGCACCAAGGATTGCTACTAAATCAGCCATTTTTAAGCATACAAGTTGCGATAAATGTAGCCTTTTGAGACTTTTTTTGTTGCAGTTGAGACTTTTTTGTTGCATCTGTCAAATTGAGACTTTTTATCTAAACTGAGACTTCTTTATAAAAGTCTTAACTGATACAAAAAAATCTCGGCTTGACAGATGTGACAAAAAAAGTCTCAACTGCAACAAACAAGTCTCAAAAAGTAGTACAAGAAGAGATAACATGTTGATAAACCTGCACCCCATCCCCATCATTCCCTCTTCAGGATTCCCTTTTATTGGTAAAATTGTTAAGGTGCTTATAACAACAGCTCCCGCCTTAGCAGAATCGGTTCAGCCATTTCAATGTCCACCATGTAATTTTGCATCTGTCCACTAGTGGCCACTGTAGGAGAAATGTTTATCTGGCTGTAACTTTTCGAGGCAAGATCATCCGAATGGAAGATTTTGAGAGGCGGATCAGCCTGGTACAGATTTTGCTTTGGTTCAAAGGAGGAGCACTTAGTTTATTCAGGTACTACTAGAGTAAATAACATTTGCACAATGCAGAGCAAAAAATTAAAAAGAAGAAACAAAATTTACTCCAACATTGGTATTTTATGAAGAATGTTAAAATATATACATATAAAAAAAGAAATTGGTGGAGATAACATTTTTTATTTAAAGAAATAAAATATTTAAATAGTTAAGCAGGGGCGTTAACAAAGGCAACCAATCAGATGATTCTGAAGTGCAATAACTGGTAGAATGTGTTTTATTACATTTTTTTTTTTTTTTGCTAAAGATAATTTTGCTTGTAGCTTTGAGAATCTGGTGCTGTAAGAAGTCATGTGATATTTTAGAAGTCCCGTATACAACGTGTATGTACTATATATACTTGTATACTACGTGGAAGACACCGTTGATGAATAGTTCCCGTGTAATGTTCTTGTATCATTAGGTCTTTTCAATAAATAATTCTCTTTTTATTGACTTCTACCCAGTGTCTTGTCAAATATCGGATGAGATCATTTATTATTCAGCGTAAATTTCGTGATGGGTGCAGTGACATTTTCCTGGAGGAGCCAAGGAATAAATTGCTTTAAAAATGTCAACAATGAAAATACGGATGTGATGCTTCCAGATATTTTACCCAATATCCTGGGAGAACGCACATTTACTTTAGGTGACACTTTTTCTTCGCAAAGTGTCTCAAACTTTACCGTGAGAGGGAAACTTCTGGCAGGTCGGAGCTTACTGTACTTGTGCCTGGTTAGAAGTGTCAAAAACTTTAAGGAAATTTCCATATATAATACCATAGAAATCATTTAATCGGAAGGCATACACAGGAACATCTTCGTCCTCTTATATTTTACTCTATCCAAGTGGGGGTCCGAGATAGATCCCTACTCATCATAAAGGGATGACACATACTGGCCATAAAACATCACTTTATCAAAAAGGAATAAACTACATAAACAACATATTAAAGGGGTAGTGCCAAATGCAATCCTCTATTCACAGGGTGAGGGAGAAACATCCCCCCTTAGTAGGAGGCTCACTAACGATCATAAAAATGGGGGTCCCCTTCTCGATAATTGATGCACTGGCTCTATTTAGTATGGGAAAATTGCTGAGCAGAGCACGCTGGTATCTCCAGGATTCTCATAGAAAATGAAGTGAAGTGCCGTTGTTGCCCAAGTGCTTTACTCAGCAGCTTTTGACACTACGTTAGTATTGGAAAGAGGGGCAGGATGGATTTTTGACCCACCCCTCCATTTATGTAGAGTGAGACTCCATTTTTCATGATCAGTGGGGGTCCAATTGGAGATTGTTATTCCCTTTCTTGTGTATCAGGTATAACAATCAAATTTGGTGCAACCACCTTTAAGAATAAGATTGGGCATAGCTTTATCGGTGCAGATGTAGCAGCTACATCCAGGATCTGGTGTCTGACGGGTCAACAATTTTTATAAATTACCCACTTACGGATTTTGCTTATGGGCCCCAAATTTGGTGTGCACGTAGCCCAAATTGTCTGATAAAATGAGATTAGATGAGGACCAAAGGCCCCAAAACAGCAGGTTACCATTACTAAATGAAACATGTAAGTTGGGGGCACACTTACAGATTTTGGCTTAGGGTCTAGAAGCTTCTGGTTGTGCCTATAGCATATGAGAGTCCTTAAGGAGACCGAGTAGAGTCTTCTTATTGGCCACCCTTGCCAAAAAAGTGCAGACAGGGGGTCCATAGTGATGGGTGACCTTCTTACATTTCTCCTCTTTGTACAAAGGATGTATGGAGTCCAGCCAGAGTGACCTTTGGGTTCTTGATCCTTTTTCTTACATCTCTCCCAATTACCTTGTGAGGTCACCAGGTCAGTCAGAGTTCTGGTTGTTCCAAATGTCTTCCATTTAAAGGGGTATTCTCATCTGGACACTGACATTTAATTAAATTCAACTGAATTCAACATATAGATATATTACTTCAATTGGATGTTATAAAAAAAATGTATGCATGTGTAATTTCACATAGATCTAGCCATGTTGTCCCTTAGAATCAAGTTTTCTGTACTTAGATACGACCAACGCTGCTGGAGGGATTGCATATGAAATGCCAAGGAGTTACTTCATGCCCCACAGCCACCCTATGATAATGAACGCTGAATCCAGGTGGTCAGGTATTGCTCAATAGTGCATCTGTGGCAACCGCTCTCAGAGTGCAGGGGTGGTTGTATCCAAGGACAGCTATCTCATTTCTAAGAGAGAACATGGTTACATTTATGGGAAATTATCTTCACACAGGTAATTTTTTAATAACATGCAATTAAAGAAATGTATATATATATATATAAATATATATATATATATATATATATATATATATATACATATGGCAGATGAATTACTTTCATTAAAATGTGAATGCCCAAATAGGAATACCCCTTTAAGTATAATAGATATCACGGTGTTCTTGGGAGCTTAAGGGGTGAGCTCATGAACACTATTCATGACATATCCAAATGATACCCGATTAATAAGGAGATGAGACCCGAGAAAGAGGGTCTACTGATGGCCCACCGAATTAAGAGATTTTCACAAATGTGCAATTTACTCTATGGGGACCCATAAATAGTAAAGTGAATAGACTCAGCTAATTTGGGCACCTCCAAAGACCGGGAATGGAGAATGTCTGTACAACTTTCCATTTGGCCATGTTACTTGACATCTCAGAAGTTGGGAACCCCTTCTATCAGGGATTTATGACACATCATGTGGATATCTAATAAATATTTTCTATTATCCACCACTTTACATAGGAAAGGGTGTACTTACTTACATCCACAACATCCATAAATAGGTAGAAAGAAGACAGATGATAAACCCTTTGGCCAACCTCTTTAATAGCCCCCAGATAGGATAATGCTCCCTTCTTGTGGCCACCCCCCTATGAACCCATATAATACCCCCTAATGCATCTCAGCAACCCCCTTTTTAATTTTTTCCTGTCTTTACTTTTGGTCCGCCTCTTAGAAAGCCATTTTATTTATCTCTGCATACTTATAATGCCCTAACTTTCTGTACTCCTACCCCCTGCCCTCTCCTACTCATATTGTGGTCCCTCTCTTCCTCCCCCTTTATATTGTGGCTCCTTTCTCCAACAATCTTTCTCCTCTTCCATTTGTTGCCTCTGTCCTCCAACCCCTCATATTGTCGCCCCTTGTCCTCCATCCCCCCTTACATTGTGGCTCCTATTCTCCATTCCCCCTCACATTATGGGCCCCTGTCTTCAATCCCCCACATATTGTGGCCCCCTGTCCTCCATCCTTCTCATATTGTGGCCTTTGTCATTCATCCCCCTCACATTGTGGCCTACTGTCCTCCTGTTTCCTGATATTGTGGCCCCTGTCCTCCTTCTCCTTCATATTGTGTCCCTCCTGTTTACTAAGAAAAAAAAACCTTTGTTACTTACCTTTCTCCATTCCCTCACCTCAGTCCTGCTTCCTATTCTTACAGCTCTTAAGCTGGTTCGGAGGAGCAGGCCTAGCGGAGATGCTACCTCCCCACATGACTCCTAAAGAGAACAAGCAGATGTGTGGAGGAAGCAGGAAGCTGATTTCGCTTCCTGGTCTCTATGCCTCTTCTGCTTTGCATCTGAAGCTTGTTGTGACTGAGAGGAGGAGGAGGCGGGACAATGCTGAAAATACAGGGACAATAACCCAACTGCTTGGGATGGCGGGACAGCGGTTGAAAAATCCAGAACTGAATCTGGGACGGTTGGAAGCTATGCCTTAATTAAGGAGTATTCAGAGCCTTTAGGTTATGGCCTGAACTGATATACACATCCAAAAAAAAGGCAGCACTCCAGATCAAAACTGAAGTGAATCACTTCCTGAGAAATTCTATCCACTGAAGTGCTGCACAAGGAGAAAAGGGACACGTTTTTTTTTGTCTTTTGCTCCTTTTCTGATTTTTTTGTGGCTTATTTTTAGATTAGCACATGTTTTGCTCCTTTTTTATGCAGTCTATGAAGCTAAAAAAATTGTGCCACAGAAATCGTCCCAAAATTTCACAAAAATTGGAGCATGATCTAAAGGAAATCAACCCAAAGATAAAGGAAGAGAGAGAAGTGTTTTTTCTTGGATATAGATCGATAATAGATATGAGATAGATAAAGAGAAGAAGTAAAATCCAAGTCAGCACAATCTTATGGACTCCTAATAAGGAGGGGTGCAGCGCCCCCAAAGGTTCTGGCTTGATCCTCTTGTAGATAAATAAAGTGAAAAGCGGGCAGCACTCCATGGTTCAAATTTCAAAATAGAAGGCGAATAAGTGGCGACTAGAGATGAGCGAACATACTCGTCCGAGCTTGATGCTCGATCGAGCATTAGCGTACTCGTAACTGCTCGTTGCTCGGACGAATACTTCGCCCGCTCGAGAAAATGGCAGCTCCCGCCGTTTTGCTTTTTGGCGGCCAGAAACAGAGCCAATCACAAGCCAGGAGACTCTGCACTCCACCCAGCATGACGTGGTACCCTTACACGTTGATAGCAGTGGTTGGCTGGCCAGATCAGGTGACCCTGGGATAGACTAGCCCCTGCCTGCGCTGCTCGGATCATTCTGTGTCTGGATGCCGCTAGGGAGAGAGCTGCTGCTGCTCAGGGAAAGCGTTAGGGTGTTCTATTAGAATAGTGTTAGGCAGGAGTGATTCTACAAGAACCTAACAGCCCTTCTTAGGGCTACAATAACGTTATACTTTTTTTTTTGTTTGCTTGTGGCTGGGCTTGCTGGCACTAGTAGTGCAGCCAGTACCATATTGTGCGGAATTTGCAGGGGTACTTGCTACCGTTGTGTTTAGCTCTTAGTGACACACATATCCACCTCAAACACCAAAGTGGGAAAATATATTAGGGGTTTGATTTCAATTAGGCACAGTCTGCCAGTTTCTTTTTATTTTACGTTTATTTTTTTAATAACTCAGTGTCATCTCATCTTGCATAGTAGTGTGCTTTCATACTTGGCTAGAAAATAGCCATAGGAGAATCCAAACGGCTTACTTACGCCTACAGTAGCGTTATATATATTTGATTTCTGGTTGATCTGCTGGTGGCTGTCCTTGCTGCAGTGCATCTACTAGCAAATTGTGAGCAATTTGTAGTGAGACTTGCGACCGCTGTGTTTTGCGCTTAGTGACGCACATATCCATCGCAAAGACTGAAGTGGGAAAATTTATTAGGGCCCGGGGTTGTATTTCAATTAGGCACTATATAGATAGTTAGATAGATAGGTATGAGATAGATAGATAGATAGATAGAGATAGATAGATATGAGATAGATAGATAGATAGATAGATAGATAGATAGATAGATAGGAGATAGATAGATAGATAGATAGATAGATAGAAGATAGATAGATAGATGATAGATAGATAGATAGATAGATAGATAGATAGATAGATAGATAGATAGATAGATAGATAGATATGAGATAGATAGATATGAGATAGATAGATAGATAGATATGAGATAGATAGATAGATAGATATGAGATAGATACATTTTTCTGGAGGGCCACCTACCTGCTCCTCTGGTTTGAAAACTTTTTTGGACTGCCACATACTGGCACTATGCAAATTAAATTGTCTCCATAGCAGCCTCCACACGTTGTCTCCATTGCTACCTCCAAAAGTCGTCCATATAGCTGCCTCCATACATCGTCCCCTTATCAAACGAGGTGTGTCAGGCAGAAATTTGGGTTGTTTTCATGGATTCCACATCAAAGTTGTTAACTTTGTCGCCACCCTGCTGTGTTATCCACAAAATATACTGGCAAACTTTTATCATTTACCAATATTATTTCAGCGCTTCTTGCGCATCTGTTTACATTCCCCTCACCCGCCATATCCTAAACTTATAAGAACGCTACTACACTTGATCTTATACAAAAGGTTCTTAGAAGTGCTGTTTGGGGAGTAGCCTAGAGACAGGGGCTTGGATTGGCGAAAGCTCGCCTGGCAGCGGAGCGCCAGCTCCATGCCAAGATCCAACTAACATAGTTTTAACTGCAGCACCTTTAATCTACTACTAGTTCACTGCCTCCATACATGGTCCCCTTATCAAACGAGCTGTGTCAGGCAGAATTTTGGGTTGTTTTCATGGCTTCCATGTTAACTTTGTCGCCACCCTGCTGTGTAATCCACAAAATATACTGGCAAACTTTTATCATGTACCGATATTATTTGAGCGCTTCTTGCTCACCTCCTTTGGTTCCTCTCTGCCACCCATTGGTTTGAAGCCTGAGTCCATTTAGGGTATGTCGCCATGACACTCTCTAGCCTGCTGCCGCTGCCTCTGCATGCCGTCCCCTATAGTGTCAGGGTCAATTATTGCATGTTTTAGATGCTATCTAGCTTCATTCTGTCACTCTGTCATGGCCATGCTGTTGCCCATAATTTTGGCATAATGGTGCGTTTAAGCAGCCTCAGAGGCATCCATGCATGCTGCCCCTGCTGTTTCCTGTCCATTTCCGTGGTGTTTCCATCCTTTTCTGAGGTTCCCAGGTGTTTGGCCAAGCTTCCCTGTGCAGAGCCTTGGTCCCCTTGAAAAATGCTCGAGTCTCCCATTGACTTCAATGGGGCTCGTTATTCGAGACGAGCACTCGAGCATCGGGAAAAGTTTGTCTCGAATAACGAGTACCCGAGCATTTTAGTGCTCGCTCATCTCTAGTGGCGACGTTTCGGTGTGTGACACCTTCATCAAGATAGACAGATAGATAGATAGATAGATAGATAGATGATAGATAGATATATATGAGATAGATAGATAGATTATAGATAGATATACAGTATATGAGATAGATAGATATATGTGATGGTGAGTCACTGACCATAGCTTTACCTAAAAACATTAAAAATTAGATATGAGATAGATACATACATACATAGATAGATATGAGATAGATAGATAGATAGATAGGATAGATAGATAGATAGATAGATAGATAGATAGATAGATAGATAGATAGATAGATAGATAGATAGATAGATAGATAGATAGATAGATAGATATGAGATAGATAGATGTGATGGTGAGTCACTGACCATAGCTTTACCTAAAAACATTAAAAATTCTTGCTCTGGAGAAGCATAAAGCGAAGTTGGTTTGACATGAACATCATGTTATGTATATTTTGCCTTTCATTTTTGTCACTTTATGTGTTTCTGAGCGAAGTGTAAAGAATCTGAAGAAGTGACATGTTATGAATATGATAGTCTTGGGACAATGAAGAGTCTTCAAACTGGAAGACTTTAATCCTAATGGGATAAAACAATAGATTGTCACATCCGGGAAGAGGAACATGAGAAATCTGACTGATTCTGTGAGCATTGTACTTGGTGGAACGCTGTACAATAGATTGCAGGACACATTTTTTCCTAAATCCGTGACATGATGGAGTTTTTAAAGGACGTCTTGGATGAGTAGAAGCTTTTTTTTATCTCGATTCTTTCAAAGTTTTACTTGTAACAGATAAGAAAACTGCATCAATCGACAATGTAAAAATCAGTCGGCGAGCCGCGCGGCTACGAAGAAGAAGCTGAAATTGGGTGTTTTTTTGAAATTTTGACCTCTCTGTGCTCCAAATAGGTCTTTGTAGTGAGTTTTTATTGAGTTTTTTTTTCTTTTCTTTTTTTTGAAAGTTAACAGTGAATTTTACAGCCCTCTTTTTCAAGTTTAAGCCAAATTATAGCGACACTAATTAGCAGAAAATTGCAGTTTCAGATTTGAGTTGATTTTGCCGCGGCTTGGATTTGAAAATCGACAGAAAGCACAATATTCCTCCTGTAATTATTTGTGTAATTAGAATAGCTTAGTAGAATTTTTAATCATAATCCATAATTGGGTACAGTCAGCTGTGTCTGCTCTATAATTTGGTGAAGGATTAGTTATCGAAGAAGTGAACGAGGAGTGATTAATGGGGGGAATATACTTGAATTACTTCAAAGAACGTATTGATAAAACACAAAGAAAAGTGCAGAAGCTAAGAAGTATGTGGCGCCATGTATTAGTGTATAATCAGAGCGTCCTCCTGCATTACTGCGATTCTTCTGCTTCGTATTGAAGTAAATCTGCCCGGACGGTGGACGGTGTCGGACTGAGACGCCCATTCTTGAGGCCTACCACTGCTACATTCAGTCTTTACCTGAAGACCACGGGCAAATTCCTTACTGGATTTGACCACTTATTAAGAAACTTTACCAAAATATGTACAGACGGTCCCCTACTTAAGAGCACCCTACTTACAGACGACCTCAAGTTACAAATGGGCCTCTGGATGTTGGTAATTTACAGTATTTTATCCTTAGACTACAATAAACAGCTGTAACAGTTATTAAATGTGTCTGCAATTAAGATTTATTGTTAATTCTGGTTCTTATGACAATCCAACATTTTTAAAATCCAATTGACCAAAAAAAAATTTGGCTGGAGCTATAATTATAAAGTATACGGTTCCGACTTACATACAAATTCAACTTAAGAACAAACCTACAGAACCTATCTTGTACGTAACCCAGGGACTGCCTGTACAAGGGTCACCCATATTCTATTTGCCCATCTAAGCTTGCTGGAAGAATCGGTATACAGGCCGTCCCCAGGTTACGTACAAGATAGGTTCCATAGGTTTGCTCTTAAGTTGAATTTGTATGTAAGTAAAAACTGTATATTTTAAAAATGTTTTGTCCCCAATGACAAAATATTTTGCTGTAATTGCTGGATCAGCAATAAATCTTCTTAACAGACAACTTGCAGCTGGTAAGTGCAGTCACAATGGGAAGAGCGGTCCGTCAAAGGTCACAATGGGAAGAGTGGTCCGTCTTTAACTATGGGTCATCTGTAAGTCGGGTGTCCTTAAGTAGAGGACCGCATGTATAGTAATGACTATACACAGCATCCTCCATCTGGTGGAAGCTAGCAGGACACGGATATCACAGGGAGTACCGGGTCTTGCTGTGAGCCGGTCATGTGACTCACAAGTCTAAACTGACACAAATTTATCTGTTCTCTCTCTTCTTCATGCTCTCAAAAATAGTTTGAGCCTTCTTCACGCCTTGTCACGTTTTTTTATGTTTTTGGAAGAACAACATACTCTGTTTAGGGTTCCTTTGATCTATCAATGGTCGTGTCCGAGGGCGATTCCCACCTATACATGGAACATGTACACGGACACTTCTAGCTACATTGTAATCTTTGTCGCATTCATTAGACATATTCCAAGGTTACATTTGCAATGCCATGCAATCACAGCATGCAGCCATGGAGAATGGAGAGGAGTAAAAGTCCATGGAGGCTGCTGTGATTTCATGTGATCAGATATATACATGGGGTAAAGTTGCAAATGTAACTGGGTAGAGGATCTTAGATAACATCACCCTGGTCACATAACAGAAGAAATAGACTATAGTAACAAGTGATTGACCTTAGTCAGGTCCTTATGAGGTTGTCTTCTACTGGCACCTTGAGGCCCATTATTTTATCGGAGCCAAAACCTACAGCAAGATCCCCTGGTAAGTGGAAGGGCCAGAATGTCCCGGGAGCGCCCTAAATATAAGAAGTTGGCTTGTAAAAAGATAATTTCCCTGGAACAAGATACGTATGACGATATACTGCGGGGAGGAGACGGAGCTGTTATCTTCAGTGTGAGCTTAGCCATATCTACTGTATCGAAAAGACGTCTCTAATTTAATGCAAATAAGGCTCGTGGATTATGGAAAAATATTGTTCCCTTCAATTGTAAATTATTCATTAATTAATATGGAGCCGCCGTTAAGAAACTGCTTTGGCCATTTTCATTTAATGAACAAAATCCAATCAAGCACTTTGTTAGCACAAATGGAAATGCTTTCTGGTAAGGCTACATTCACACTACAGTATGGGGGGCGTATATGCGGCCGACGTATATGCGGCCGATATACGTCCCCCATACACTCCTATGGGCTCACGGCCCTGTACGGGAGCGGTACGGTGCAGCACACGTGCGGCACCGTACCGCTCCGTAGCCCGGGGAAAGATAGGACCTGTCCTATCTTTCCCCGTATTACGGCGCCGTGCGCCATTAGTTTCTATGGAGAGGGGCGGGGGTGAGCTGCGCTCACCTCCTCCTCCTCTCCCCGCGCTGCCGTGTCTTGTCCCAAGACTACTACACAATCCCTTGTTTTTCCCATCAGCCCTTTCTCCAGCAACTCCTCCTATCAGTGTCAGTGGCACAGAGCAGCAGTGATTGCTGGGAGATGTAGTCCAGTCTGCTCCTGAGGAGTAGGTGCTGCTAGCTGCTGGTCTTAACCCCTGCTGCCCAGCAATTACATTGTCCTGTTCACATGTTGTGCTCTTAGCAGGGGTTACACTCTCCCCCTGGGGAGTCACATTGGAAGGCCCAGCATGATAAGGTGACTCGCCACCTAAAAAACCAATTGGTGTGAAAGCATCCTGACTAACACCACTACCAAATACACACAAATCATTTGGCCACAGGGACACAGAGGGAAAGTATGGCCACTGACTAGTGAATTGGGGTCGTACAACTCTAGGGACCTCAGTAGCTTGACCCATTCTATCATAGGTCAGCATCATGGGTGGTCTAGTGTTCCTTGTGGGACGAGTGTGTACTGCAGGAGTTCCCTCATCAACCCCCAGCTCTTGACATATTGACTCAGGTTCTGTGATGGATACTTCTTCGCCTGGTGACTTTATTCCTTCTGAATTCTCCCCCGACTGTGGAAAAAGGAGGATAGCCTCTGGACTGGGTTCATCTTGGTTGTCCACAGGAAGACACTGCTCTGGACTGTCATGAATGATAGAATATGGATCTCCTTCACATCTATAGTCTAACCCCCACTCATCACTGGAGTCACTATCACTGCTTTCAGGGGTGACTACCGGATCGACTATTCTTCTACGACGAGGACTCCTTCTAGGACGCCGGGTGACTGATGAGTCCCCATCTTCTTGTGACTGTTGCAATCTGATGTTCTGTCCCACAGGCAATAGATGTTGACGATGATAGGTCTTTATTATTCCACTTCCATTCTCAGGTTTAACTCTGTAAGATGGAACACCAGGCAGCTTCTCAACTACCACATAGGGCTCTGGTCTCCAACGATCAGCAAGCTTGTGTTTTCCCGGAAGACCCAGCTGTTGAATGAGAACTCTATCTCCAGGTTGCAGAATGTGTTCTCGTACCCTGCGGTCATAGCGGATCTTGTTTCGTGTCCCTGCTCGACCAGAAGCTTGATCAGCCAATCCGTAAGCCCTTTTCAATTCTTCCTTTAACTGGGACACATATTTCATATAAGTCTTCACAGATGAATGGTCGGGTGACACTCCAAAGCTGATATCCACTGGTAGCCTAGCTTCTCTCCCAAACATGAGGAAGTAAGGGGAGTACCCCGTCGACTCATTCTTTGTACAATTGTAAGCATGGACCAACTGACTTATATGACGGCTCCAGCGTCCCTTTTGCTTGGTGTCCAAAGTACCCAACATATTGAGAAGGGTGCGGTTGAACCTCTCCGGTTGAGGATCCCCTTGTGGGTGGAAAGGGGTAGTTCTAGACTTCTTGATCCCACATATCTCACACAGCTCTTTGATCAGTCGACTCTCAAAATCTCTTCCTTGGTCAGTATGGATGTGAGCTGGCAATCCGTAGTGTACAAAGAATTTTTCCCACAATGTTTTTGCGACAGTGACTGCCCGCTGGTCTTTAGTGCAGTAGGCCTGTGCATAGCGGGTGAAATGATCAGTGACTACTAGGACGTTGCAGATGTTGCCCTCATCTGGCTCAATGGAGAGGAAATCAATACACACTAAATCCATCGGACCATCGCTGTTGATGTTCACCAAAGGCGCTGATCGAGTTGGCAAAGTTTTCCTCAGGACACACCGAGCACATGACTTGCAATAACCCTCGATGTCCGCTTCCATTCTCGGCCAGTAAAATCTGTCCGCAACAAGACCAGTTGTCTTCTCAATTCCAAGGTGTCCATGTTCATCATGTAAAGCTTTCATGACCATATTCCGAAACTGAGTGGGTAGAATCAGCTGTCTTCGGACCTCTCCATTTTGACGTTTAACCTCCCGGTAGAGCAGGCCAGCTCTCACAACTAGATGTTCCAACTGACGAGCTAGTAGAATGGACTCCTCGGTCTTCAGTGCATTTCTTTCAGGCCTCCTTGCTCTTTTCACACACCATCGAACCACTCCCACAGAAGGATCTTCTTGTTGGGCCTTTTCCATTTGGTTTCGGGTCAGTTGAGGCAAGGAGTCTGTGTTCACCCTAGTCAACTTGCAAAACAAAGGTGGCAGAGCTTTCTCAGACACTCCTAGGAATTTTGCACATCCCTTGAGAGGAATAGTGGCAGCTTGATGCTTGTGACATAGAGCTTTCACTTCTGGAGCAGGTAATTCTAACCAAGCTTCTTCCTCTTCATTCAGCGACTGCCTGGGCAGGCGGGGAAGGGCGTCAGCATCAATGTTTGTGGTTCCTCGCCTATACTTTAAGCTGAATTCATATACAGCTAATGCTGCAAGCCATCTGTGCCCAGTCGCATCAAGCTTAGCTGTGGTCCTCACGCAAGTCAGGGGATTGTTGTCGGTGTGAACTTCAAACCGTACCCCATACAGATAATCATGGAGCTTGTCCACCACTGCCCATTTCAATGCCAGAAACTCTAGTTTGTGAGCCGGGTAATTGTGCTCACTGGGGGTTAATCCTCGACTGATATAGTAGACGGGCCGCAGAATTCCACCATGCTCCTGGTACAGAACTGCTCCAAGGCCTTCAAAGGATGCATCCACATGCAGCACATACTTCTTGTTAGGGTCTGCATAGGCTAACACCGGAGCCTGGGTTAGGCAGGACTTCAGCTTCTCAAAAGCATCATCACACGCAGGTGTCCATCTCTCTCCAAATGGTTCATTAACCTTGAAAAAGGTCTTCCCTTTCACCTTCATGTTCTGCAAGTTCTTTCTGGGAGGTGGATATCCCTGGGTGAGAGCAGTTAGAGGCTTGGCAATCTTTGAGTACTGTGGTACAAATCTTCTGTAGTACCCACAAAATCCTAGAAAGGACCTAAGCTCCCCCAACTTGGTGGGTTTGGGCCAGTTGACAACAGCTTCCACTTTAGCTGGATCAGTAGAGATCCCCTCCCGGCTGACAATGTGTCCCACATACTTCACGGCCTTTTGGCAGAACCGACATTTTTCAAGGGACAATTTCAGCCCAGCTTTCTTCAATCTGTCCAACACCTTGAATAGCCTCTGGTTGTGTTCTTCTAGGGTTTGTCCAAACACAATCAGATCATCCAGGTAGACCAATACCTCCCGAAAATTCATGTCTCCCATCACCTGATCCATGCACCTTTGGAACGTTGCAGGTGCGCCAGTGACTCCTTGAGGCATTCTTTGGAACTGGAAGAATCCAATGGGACAAATGAAAGCCGTCTTCTCTTGATCCTCCTTATTCATGGGTATCTGGTAATAGCCACTTCGGAGATCCATCACGGAAAACCACTGGCTGCCCTGTAAGCAATCTAGAGCTTCATCAATCCTGGGGACTGTATACTGATCAGGGACTGTGCGCCGATTCAGAGTACGGTAGTCCACACACATCCGAATATCCACATTTTTCTTGCGGGCAATAACAATGGGAGAAGCATATGGGCTATTGGACTCTATGATGACTCCTGCATCTAGTAGGCCTCGTAAGTGCTGCCTGACGTCTTCAATATCTGCAGGAGCTAGCCTTCGAGACCTCTCTCGGAAAGGCTTCTCATCCGTCAGCCTAATGCGATGCTCCACTCCCTGCGCCAGGGCCAGATCCCAGTCACCTAGGGAGAATGCTTCTCTACGTTCCATCATGCCTTTTATTAGTGACTCCTTTTCACATTTCTTCAGGTCACTACCTTCAAAACAGGGATCAAAACATTCCTGATGTAGCTCCCTCCTTTCTTCCTCCTCTCTAATATAAGCAGCCAGACAAGCTGGGTTAATAGTGAGGGTCTGTGAATAGTTATCACCACCAATTTCTCGGCACCACTGTGCTAATGTACGGAAAATGTTGGCATTTGTTCCTACTATGACCGGTATGGATCTCTGGTCTCCTTCCGCCTCTGGACAGACCAGTGCTATGATGGGTATTTCTTTCTCCACTCCAGCAACTGTCTTCGGAAAGCGTAGCATAACAGACACATATCCTCTGTAAGGGTAGCCATGTTCACTCAAACCCCAAACAACAAGTCCAGACAAAGGCTGAAGGGGCACCGCTGAGAGGTATTTCTTGTACCATTTTTCAAAGATGATAGACACTTGAGACCCGCTGTCCAGCAGCACAGTGCAGGGTTGGCCATTAATACTAGCTGGAACATGTGGGGCTGGTCCAACCAAGTCTTCGGAGAATATGTCCCGGTTGAGCGCCTGTGGATGGCAAGTGGTGGGGCAAGCATTGGTGACCTTGGAAGGGGGGGTCAGTATGGACTTCTAAGGACACCCTTCCCCGTTTCCCGACAGCTTGTTTTCGTAATGGGAAAGAGACTTCTTAGGACTCCACCTGTTTGGACATCGCCGAGCAACATGGCTGGGATCCCCACAAACATAACATCCCTCTGTCTTTCGGTCTCCATCTCTTTGTCGATCCTGACTGGTGCTTCTAGTGGATCGTGGTTGTCTCTCATGGGATGTAGTGGGAACCTGTTTCAACCTCTCAACTTCTTTTGTATGGCTTTTTAGGAGTTGAGAAATTTGTTCTGCTTGCTTCTCAATGATTTTGAGAAGCTCCTCCTCTCGGCTTGGCTCAGCCTTTAGAGTAGCAGCAGTGACTCTTTTGGATGTTTGCTCTCGGGCTGCCATAATAGCTTCTTCCTGTCTGACTTCTTTCAGCAACAGATGGAAGGAAGGAGGAACCTTCTCTTTGTCGCAGCACCTTAGTCTTTGAGCAGTGGGATCATTGGTGAGAGCACCTCTCAGTACTTGATCCAAACGGTACCGGTCCACATCTTGAGAACTGAGCCCGCCTTTGGACACAATTCTGTGCACTAGTTTGTCCAGTCGGTAAAGATAGTCAGATAATTTCTCACCCGGTTCCTGGTAAGTGGTGCGGAGCTTATAAAGAAGGTCTGTTGCATCTTCTGGAGTCCCAAAAGCATCCTCAAGAGCAGCCATATAGTCTTGAAAAGTTGCATTAGGATCACTTCGCCAAGCAGCCTGCACTACCTCCATAGCTGGACCCTTCAAACTCTCCACTATTCTCTGCTTCTTTACTGCATCCGTGCACTGCCACTCTTGCAGGTACTGCAGGGACACATCTCTCCATGTGTCATACCCCTCTTCACCGGCTGGGGTTGGAGTGATACCTGAGAAAGTCCTCAAACGGCGATAGCTTGACTCTGGCTGAATCTTTGCAAACTGAGTCAATAACCTTTCCATAGCTGCTACCAGCATGTCAGCAGAAGCTGGTGTTTCTTCAGATCTGGCTGATAGTGGGGTAGGAGGTAAACTAGGCCTTCTATGCTGTGTGTTTGGATCCTGTTGCCCAATCACTGCAGGCCTCATAGGCCATATGATTTTCCATTGCCTACCATGTCCTGGCGGCACAGCTATAACTGATGCAAAGTATTCTCTTTCCAAAATCTTATCAGTTGCTATTAATGCTGCTGGGAATGGTGTATCTTCATCACCCCTGCGATCAACCACCTTTGCATGGGTGACACCAGGAAGTTCATTCACTATCTGCAGTATCTCATCATCAGATGTATGAAAGAATTTACCACACAAGGCAAAACTTTTTTCATCACCAATGCTCATCTCCTCACACCATGTGGACACTTCTCTCTCTGTTAAAGTCTCCATGGCAACTGTTTGTTCAATCTCAGCAGTGCCTCCAATGTAACACCCCTTCAGGCCTACCTCTGCAGGATGGGTGTATGGTGACTTCAAACTCAATATGGCGCAGTGCCTCCACCCGAATCTTGCTTGAAGCTCTGTAAGTCAGCAGGAGGGCTTTCCTCTTCTGCCAGGGGTTGACTCGGGAAACCCCTGCCTAACCTTAACACACACTCACAATAGGTAAAACAACTTGGCAGGTTTATTGTGAGGGAAGGAATTAGGGATGAGACAAGTGCAATGAATGCAACCAGGGAAAAACATAAACAGGAATAAAATATTCACAGAGGCAGATTTTCTACTAAAATGTACTGCTAGTGGCAATAAAGGGCAACTGCATTCCCCAGGCCTGGTTGGGATAATGGTGCAGAGGGGTCCCTTTAACCCCTAGGCGCACCAGGACGTTATAGTACGTCCCCGGGGCTAGATGCTTACCGCGCAGGGACGTTCTATAACGTCCTGCTTCTGGCACCGGCTCACGAACGGAGCCGGTACCAGAAGCAGCGGCTGTCAGCTGTCTAGTACAGCTGACAGCCTGCGCTAACACCCACGATCGGAGCCGGCTCCGATCGCGGGTGTTAACCCCTTACACGCCGCGGTCAAACATGACCGCGGCGTGTAAGGGTGTTTGCGCTGTGGATCGGATCCCCCGTGCCGCTTACCGGGGGATCCAATCCACTTCTGGGCAGCTCCGAGGACTGGCATGTGCCCCGGAGCTGCCCGGTCTCCATGGCAGCCAGACCCCTTCCGGGTCTGGCTGTAAACTGTCTGAGCATGCGCAAGCTTGCTCAGACAGTTTACACTGCTCTACAATAAAATAGTATTGTAGAGCAGTGTATTGAACTTAAACCAGTGATCAGAGCATCACTGGTTTAAGTTCAAGTATGTATAAGTAAAAATATGCAAAAACACTTAACACTACACATTATAATAAATAAAAAATAAATACATAAAAATATAAGCCCCTAAAATGTCACTTTCCCATAAAAACACTTAATAAAGTATAAAAAACACAAAAACACAAAAAACCCTGCATATTTGGTATTGCCGCGTCCGTAACAATCTGTATAATAAAACAGAATCGTTACTGGACCCGCACGGTACACGCCGTAGAAAAAAAACCGCAAAAACGTTCCGAAAAAAGATAATTTTTAATTATACCCTATCAAAAAATGCTCTAAAAAGTAATTTAAAAAATGTTATGCACTCCAAAATAAGCCCACTAAAAAGAACAACTCTTCTCGCAAAAAATAAGCCCCTAACCAGATTTGTCAGCCGAAAAATAAAAAAGTTATGCATATGAAAAGATGATGATGCTAAAATGAACAAGATTTTCTCCAAATTGGTTTTTATTCAGTACAATTGAATAAAATACACAAAACCCCCACATATTTGGTATCCCTGCGTCCGTAACAATCTGCATAATAAAACAGAAGATCCGCAAAGTGAACCCCGTAAAAAACAAAACAAAAAAAAGCTCCAGAAAAAAGATCATTTTCACCCTATATTTAATACCCTATAAAAATGCTCTAAAAAGGGATTTAAAAAATGTTATGCACTCTAAAATAAGACCACTAAAAAGAACAATCCTTCTCGCAAAAAATAAGCCCTTAAACAGATTTGTGAGGCAAAAAATAAAAAAGTTATGCATATGAAAGACGGTGATGCTAAAATTAACAACATTTTTGCCAAATTACTTTTTATGCAGTAAAAATGGGAAAAAAAATAAAAAATCTATATAAATGAGGTCTTTTTGTAATCGTGGCGACCCATAGAATAAAAATAATATAGAATAATATAATATACTATACGGGCAAAAAAAAAACCCCATAAAAATCTTCCTGAAAAGTGATGATTTTCATTTCCTCCACCAACAAAGAGTTAATAAAATCTCACCAATTAGCCTATAGATTCCCCCAAATTATGTACCAGAAAAGTGCATCTCATGTGGCAAAAGAAATAAGCCCCTATAGGTCCACATTAAAAAAAAGAAAAAAATTATAGCCTGTACAATGTGACATAGAAAATCTGCTCTGGATGGCGCCTCCTTCCCTTCTATGCCCGGCCGTGCGCCCATACAGCAGGTTACCACCACATATAGAGTATCTGTGTACTCGGGAGAGATTGGGTAACAAACTTTGTGGAGCCTTTATTCATTTAATCCATTGTAAATGTTTAATTTTCCACCCAAAATGGGTGTATTGTGAAAAAATATTACAATTTGCAGACTGCACCTCCATTTTGTTTTAACCCCTATAAAACACGTAAAGCGTTAACAAACTTCTTAAAAGTTGTTTTTCATACGTTGAGGTGTGTAGTTTCCACAATGGGGTAATTTACGAGTCTCACCATTATTTAGGCCTCTCAGTGTCAATTAGAAGTTGAGCAGGTCCATCTAAATGCGGGTTTTGGTGATTTTACAAAAAATGTGAAAAATGATACCTAAATTCTGAGCCTCATAACATTCTAGTAAAATATGTGGAATCTTAAAAAACCATCCAACATAAAGCAGACATTTGGGAAATGTAAGTTATGAATTTATTTGGGAGCTATGACTATCTGCATCAAAAGTAGAGAATTTAGAACGTTGAAAATAAAGAATTTTTCCAAAGTTTTTCCAAATTTTGTTTTTTTTCATAACTAAACACAAAAGATATCATCCAAATTTTTAAACTAATTTGAAGTACAATGTGTCACGAGAAAACAATCTCAAAATCCCCTGGATATCTCATAGCGTTCCAAAACTATAACCACTTATAGTGACACAGGTCAGATTTGAAGAATGGGGCCGCGTCCTTAAGGCCAAAATAGGCTGTGTCCCCTAGGGGTTAACTAATGAGCTCTGTGAGCAACAGAGGGGATAAATCAGAACACAACAGAAATGACACGTGTCACTATCACACACTCTGCAGGTGACAACACACTCTCTCTACCTGCACAGATTACACTATTATGCTGCAGCTATGCATATTACACAGTCCAATCGTTGGGGCCCAGTTGCCGCGGACGATGGCACGCTTTCTGTAACGTTGGTGCACTTAATACTTTCAGTACTCTTGGGAATTATTTTCCTGCAAACTCCTTACTAACAATAAAGTCTACTCACAACTCTGAGTAACTGCACCCAGGCTTCTGCTTGTAGCTGGGACCAGGCACCTGGATGGTTATGGAGGGGCAGGCAGGAACCTCCTGTGTGGTGGATGTGGAGACCTCGTGGGGATCAGGCTGTGGTGCAGAGATGGAGCTCCTCCAGCAGGTCCTCTTCTCCTCTGGGGCTGAGCTGCTGGGCTGTCTCTAGTCCTCTGCTGTGTCACTCTCAGTGCAGGACTCCCTACACTTTGCCATGTGCTGTCAGTCCTCTCTGCTGCACATGAGGTCTCTCTCCCTTCTCCTCCCCACATTCCCTTGTTTTTCCCATCAGCCCTTTCTCCAGCAACTCCTCCTATCAGTGTCAGTGGCACAGAGCAGCAGTGATTGCTGGGAGATGTAGTCCAGTCTGCTTCCTGAGGAGTAGGTGCTGCTAGCTGCTGGTCTTAACCCCTGCTGCCCAGCAATTACATTGTCCTGTTCACATGTTGTGCTCTTAGCAGGGGTTACAATTAAAAACTAGGGTTAAAAAGCATTGCCCTTATCCCTAAATGGTTCATTTCCATCAGTGGCGTAACTAGGAGAGGCAGGGCCCCATAACAGACTTCTGAAGGGGACCCCCTGCCGCCTTAAAAATATACATATATCACATTCCTATATACATAAACACACAGTTCATCACTCATACATACAGATTTATACACTGTTACACACATATAGAGTATATACACCTCACATATACACACATACAGTGCCATATACAGACATACAGCTTACATACACACATAACGTACTGTATTTATACAGACCATACATCATATACACATACAGCATACACACATCACAAATAGAGATGAGCGAGCACTAAAATGCCAAGGGACCATGGTTCAGGAATAAAATGTGTTATTTAATTGAAAAATAATGTCTTCTGATAAGTTGCAAACATCTGCAATCTATTCTTCACTGTTCCGCACGTATATTATCTCCCGACAAGTTAGCAGATGTGAAGAACAGTGAAGAATAGAATAAAAACAGTGAACACAGTGACCACAGGATCATTTAAGTGAAAAACGCAGTGAAGAACACAGTGAAGAATAGATTACAGATGTTCGGCACATCTGCTTACTTGTCGGGGATCCGCTCCTCTTCTTCCAGTGAAGTGTCCCCGATCTCTCTGCGCTGCTTCCCGATGTCTCTCCGTGCTGCCGCCCGATGTCTCTCCGTGCTGCCGCCCCGATGTCACTCCGTGCTGCCGCCCCGATGTCTCTCCGTGCTGCCGCCCCGATGTCTCTCCGTGCTGCCGCCCCGATGTCTCTTCGTGCTGCCGCCCCGATGTCACTCCGTGCTGCCGCCCCTATGTCTCTCCGTGCTGCCGCCCAGGTGTCTCTCCGTGCTGCCGCCCCGGTGCTGCTTCCGTCGCGCGCAAGCCAGTGCCGATGCGCTACAATCCGATCGCGAGCGCCAAAATCCCGGGGCAATTCAGGTACAATCGGCGCAAATCAGAAATATTCGAGTAACACGTCGGGAAAACGCGAATCGGGCCCTAAGTAAATGACCCCCAATGTGTCACATAATATGTATATAATGGTGCACATTCATCATTCTTTAGTGTCAGGTCGGATGATGGGGCCCCCTGGCACTGTGGGCCCCATAGTGGCTGCTATGGCTGCTGTAGTTACACCCCTGATTTCCATGGCTGCAATGTAAAAAATCAGTTTGCCTCCTTGTTCCTGATTGACGCTGCTAGGACATTCATCTGTGTGGAACAATAAGAGAAAGTTCTGTTACATCATTGGATCATTGGACACATCGGGGCTGATTTACTTACCCGGGCCATTCGCGATCCAGCGGCGCGTTCTCTGCGCTGGATTCGGGTCCAGCTGGGATTTATTAAGGTAGTTCCACCAGGTGGCGCTGCTGCGCTGAAAAGCATCGGAACGCACTGGAGTTCACCAGCTCGGGCTGAGTGAAGGTAAGTGCAAGCTTCGCGACAGATTTTTTGTTTTAAATGCGGCGGTTTTTCCGAATCCGTCGGGTTTTCGTTCGGCCACGCCCCCCGATTTCCCTTGCGTGCATGCCAGCGCCGATGCGCCACAATCCGATCGCGTGTGCCAAAATCCCGGGGCAATTCAGGGGAAATCAGCGCAAATCGGAAATATTTGGGTAACACGTCAGGAAAACGCGAATCGGGCCCTTAGTAAATGACCCCCATCATGTCAGTTGACCATGTGATGTCATCTAAGGTCCTGTTACATTTGCAATGACATGCAATCACAGCATGCAGCCATGGAGAATGATGAAGAGTAAAAGTCCATGGAGGCTGCTGTGATTGCATGTGATCAGATACATACATGGGGTAAAGTTGCAAATGTAACTGGGTAGAGGAACTTAGATAACAGCACCCTGGTCACATGACATGCTGAGATGAGGCATGGTACATGGAGACGAATAGATGGGAGGGACCATCTGAGCAGGACACACACATTCTGATGCCACGTAATTTAAGATAAATTTGATTTATTGGGATGTAAGTGAAACAATTTATAGCTAAAAGAAGGGTGTCATTTAGTTAGGATTTTATGGGAACCTGTCACTAGCTGTATTTGTGAAAATGTGGTGTCAGTTTCCCTTTAATACCTTAACACCATGACATACTATTATGTCATGGTGCTTTTAAGGATGCTTCAATAGGACTCACAGGTAGAGCCTCTTCAAACATACTTGGTGTCAACTACATTGTGCAGCAAATACCCAAAGGTAACACCAGAAATTGGTGATTGCACAAACATGGGCACCACCATTTTGGCGGGATTGTCGCTCCCTGTGACATCATCAGAGAGTTACAATTCGTCCCCATGACAGTGGGACCTGTCATTTCTGTGCCAGTGGTTCACTGTAACAGATCGTAAGCAAAATCACCACATAATGCTATACAGTAGCATTACAATATATGGTAGGAGCGTCAGACCCCCTAGGGTTAAAGTTCCATAGGGGGTCTACATATACAGTAAATAAAAATAACATTTCAGATTTCCCTTCTTTCCCTAGAACTGATATAAAGATCAATACATTAAAAAAATTATAAACATGTCTGGTATCGCCTTGTTCCAAAATATCCCTATCAACATATAAAAATGTATATATTGTGCAATATCATAAAATTGGGAATAAAGGTTGTATAGCCCCCTAGATGGTATCAAAGAAAACGTTAGCTCATACAAACCTTATACTAGTCTCTATACCATAGTATGAAAAAGCGGAATGGAGACAATTTTTTTAATACAAAAGGTTTTCATTTTTAAAAATCTATTAAATCCTATATTAATTTATAAATTTGGTATCCCTGTGATCATACCGCCTTAAAGAATAAAGGGGCGGCGTCATTTGGGTCGCACAGTAAATTTACTGCATTTGGAATTATTTTAGCACATTGTAATGAATGAGGAGGTAAATCCCTATGTACTGTAGTATGGCAGTATATGATAGGATCAATCAGACAACCTAGGGTTAAAGTACCCTAGGGATTCTGAAAAATAATAAAAATAAAAAATGTAAAAAAAAAATTATAATAAAAAAACCTAAAAATTCAAATCACCCTCCTTTCCCATATTATCAAATGTTGAAAAAAATGACACCACCCACAGCTCCCTACAACAAAGTATAAAAAAAGTTGTTAGCGCCAGAAGATGGCAAAATCCCCCAAAAAATTATGTACAGGAGGTTTTAATTTTTGTAAATGTATAAAAACATTATAAAAATATATCCCTGTGATCGTACCGACCCAAACAATAAAGTAGACATGTCATTTGGGGCGCACAGTGAAAGACGTAATATCCAAGGCCACAAGAAAACTGTGCAAATGCGTTTTTTAACCATTTTCACTGCATTTGGAATTTTTTTCCTCCTTCCCAGTGCACGGCAGAGAATATTCAATACCATCCCTATGAAGAGCAATTTGTTATGCAGAAAACAAGCCATCACACAGCTCTTTATGTGTAAAAATAAAAAAGTTATAGATTTTTGAAAGTGGGGAGTGAAAAATGGAAATGAAAAAACAGGAAAGGGCCCGTAACCGGTTAAAGCATGGCAACTAATTCAAATTTATATGTTAAAGAGAACCCGTCATGCAAAATAACCCCCCTAAACTAAATATATTTTCATAAACTGCCATTAGAGAGCATTGCCTCTATCCCTTCATTGTCCCTCTACATGCCTGTAAACCTAAGCAATGAGGTCCTAAAGCTGTATGCAAATGACCTGTGAAATGTCCAATGAAGCATTAGCATATTCAAGCTGTCCACCTTATTCATGAGTGGGAGGCACAGCCACACCCCCAGTGCATGACTGACAGCCTGTATAATGATGTGAGGCTGTATAATGATGTGCTTCCTGGTGCTGGTGGCCACGCCCCCTGCAGCCTGTGTGTGTCTGTATAGGAGAGATACAGCAGCTCCAGGATGCAGCCATGTTATAGCAGAACATGTCAGGTACTTGTGTAGCTGATGTCTGTGTCTCTCACCTGTATATTAGGAGGATGCAGCAGATGCAGCACACACACTAGCCATGCTTTACTATACTTTACACACAGACAAGAGCAGGGGGAGGGGAGGGGAGGGGGAACAGGGGTGACATCACTGCCTCTGACCATGTGACCGGCCTCATTTACATGATAAAAAATAGATGATTTTACAATGAATAATGTATGAAATGACTAGATAAAGGCTGGGATGGGATCCTTGTGATCTGCTCCAACAGGTAGAGGTGACAGGACAAGTGACACAGACCTGATGACAGGTGTCCTTTAAAACAGGGTCGAAGAAAAAAAAACATCCCTAAAAGGTCGCAAAAGTAAGCAAAAAAAGTGATACATAAGTGAAAAGCCATACAGAAAGTTTGGAAAATTAAGATAAATAAGGCGCTGCAGAAGGTGCAGACCGAGGCGTACTTGAGAAACGACAGCAAAAGCCGCAATGAAAAGTTGCAAATACACAAAAAGTAGCAAAAAAGAAGAAAAAAAACAAGCAAAAACAAAGATACTGTACACAAGGCTCATTGCACAGACCGAGGCGTACTCAAGAAACAACAGCAAAAACTTCAGTGAAAAGTCGCAAAAAAACACAAAAGTTGCAAAATACAAAGAAAAAAAAGAAGCAAAAATAAAGATACGTGTCCCCCAATGTTTGCTCTTCTCTATAAAAGCGAATGAATCATCATAAATTCCGTCTTCAGTTTATTCTTTCCTTTTCCGCGCCTTTTCATTCCAGAGAGTCTCATTTTTCGGCCATAATTAGCGTAAGAAATAACAATGAGGTTTGTGAAATAAATCAGTCCCCTCATTCATGGCGGAGTTAATGATTGCTAATTCCAGTGATTGCTGAGAATACGACTCTTGTGCTTCATTAACATTTTTTGATGCTCGGTCCTTATGTTTTTACTGATAAGCCATTTTCCAAATAAATATTTTGATGTTTTGTCCTGTCATTTTTACGACTGGAAATGATCTGTCAAATTACATATGCAAATGTCCAATAATAAACCGGCGTCTCGCACACGATTGTACTCCAATAATCAGCCGAGGCCTTATTCCGAGATATTCTAATTAATGAAGCAGATTTTCCTCCGCAGCATGGGGACAAAATCTTTCACGCTCCATTAAATCGCACTTTATTCCATCCTATTATAAGACATAAATCCCATATACACAATTTACTGTAATCTGGTTTTCAGAACACAAACATGTGGATTATCAAAAAAAAGAGAAAAAATTAAAAAAAACTTTTAAAGTTGGAGAGACTCAAGAAACAAGTATAAAATAATTATCCTTTACAGGAAATGTATCAGCAGGTTTGACCATACAAAGCTACAGACAGTGTTAGGTATTGTCCCTTTAGATCTGTGTAACCATTGTTTTGTGTGTGTTGTTAGTAGTAGCAGCAGGACTGTGAAAAAGGCATTTATGTTGCAGGATTGTAGCTGGAGCACTGGGGGTGTGTCCTCACACTGCTGTGCTCTTATCACTCTGCATTGAACTGCTTCAAATACCCTTTGCTTCTGCTCTGAGTAACTGCTGTAATATTCCCCCAAATGTTTGCTACAGCTTTTACATAGAGCAGTGTGCAGGGGATGTAGAATAGCTCTGTGAAAAAAAGGAACAGCACAGTGTTGTAAGGTTAAACCTCCAGTGCACTTGGAGGTCAAAACCTTGTTGCAGAGCTTCTTTATAGTGCAGCTCCAGGGCAATACTACAGAACTGTATACCATTTAGGAAAGGTTTAGGAAACAACTTCTTGATTATCAGAGTCATTGAATTATCAGATACCGAATTGCAAAGAAAGAGGGAGGCAGGTGGTGAATTTGAGCAACATCCCCACCAATGCCGATAGGATGCAGGGACAGCAGGAACTATAATCTGGAGTGGCTGGCTATGATGGCGGTTAGGCGGCATGTGTCATGAATACCTTGGGTTCTGATATAGGCCTCATCCACACCCACCTGGGCTGACAGGTCAGAAGCAGAATAGTGGGAAGTCACATTTGTAGAAGGTTTCCCAATGGGACACTCCCTATGTAGGTGTCTAATTCCCAGGCAGATGTTATAGGGGAGGCCTGTGATGTTAGAGGCAGGCCAGGGAGGGACACACAGTATTGTTCAGATCTTTAACAATTCATGATTCCTTTAATTTGCAGGGTTGTTGATTGGCTGGCTGTGGCGATAATGAGCACCGATGTCTTGCAGGAATGTCAGCAAGGACCAGTGGCTTGCTTCATTTGGAAGGATCTACTGTTCAGCCAGGTGGGCTTTGCTGCATCAGCAGCATAACTGCAATCAGTGTAGAGACTAAGTCAGAAATCTAAGACAAAAGAATCAGAAATCACAAAGTACAAGTACAAAGTCGAATTCAGAAGAACCCAGAGCTTCAGACAGACAAAACCTCAGGAAGATACATTTTAGTGTAAACAAAAACATTAACAATTTTTGGGGTTTGTTCATACAAAATACAATTGAATATAATAATGAACAGCAGTGTCCTATATCAGCCACTTGGTAGTAGTACTTTATGTTAGTGGATGCAGCTTAACCAGGGGATAAGGTGGCAATTAAAGGGATCCTGAGTGTAAATGAGATCCTAAATAATTGGCTGTACATTGAGTTGGGATATAATGGGGTGATTAACAACACTAGTGCCCTGGAACAAAACTATCAACTGTTAGTTGGTCCAACTCCCAGACATTACATATGCGGCTCTAATATCATCTTGAATCATATTTATATGACAATACAAGCCCTGCTTAACCGGTTAAGGACCGGGCCCTTTCCTGTTTTTTCATGTCCATTTTTCACTCCCCACCTTCAAAAATCTATAACTTTTTTATTTTTACACGTAAAGAGCTGTGTGAAGGCTTGTTTTCTGCTAAACAAATTGCACTTCATAGTGATGGTATTAAATATTCCATGCCATGTACTCGGAAGTGGGAAAAAAATTCCAAATGCAGTGAAAATGGTGAAAAAACGCATTTGCGCCATTTTCTTGTGGGCTTGCATATTACGTCTTTCACTGAGCGCCCCAAATGACAGGTCTATTTTATTCTTTGGGTCGGGACAATTAAGGGGATACCAAATTTGTATAGGTTTTATAATGTTTTCATACATTTACAAAAATTAAAACCTCCTGTACAAAAATTATTTTTTGGATTTTGCCATCTTCTGGCACTAATAACTTTTTTATACTTTGGTGTACGGAGCTGTGGGTGGTGTCATTTTTTGCAAAATTTGATAATATTTTCAATGATATCATTTTTAGGACTGTACGACCTTTTGATCACTTTTTATAGATTTTTTAATATTTTTCAAAATGGCAAAAAAGTGCCATTTTCGACTTTGGGCGCTATTTTCCGTTACGGGGTTAAACGCATTGAAAAATCGTTATCATATTTTGATAGATCGGGCATTTTCGGACGCGTCGATACCTAATGTGTTTATGATTTTTACTGTTTATTTATATTTATGTCAGTTCTAGGGAAAGGGGGGTGATTTGAAATTTTAGGTTTTTTTATTATAATTTTTTTTTTTAACTTTTTTTTTTTATTATTTTTACTATTTTTCAGACTCCCTAGGGTACTTTAACCCTAGGTTGTCTGATCGATCCTATCATATACTGCCATACTACAGTATGGCAGTATATGGGGATTTTCCTCCTCATTCATTACAATGTGCTATCAGCACATTGTAATGAAGGGGTTAAAACGATATAGCCTCGGGTCTTCGGAAGAGACGCCCATGCGCCGCTATCTTTTTGAGGCTGCCGGCAGCTTTGCCGGCAGCCATCGCTGTGAAAACACCCAATATGCAGCAAAGACTTACCGGCTATGGAGAGGGCTCACGGGCTGCGCGACCCGACCGCCGCCGTGAATACCAACTGGGAATTCCATCCAACTAGTGGTCAGTTGTCCCACCCATGCGGAGCTTGATGAGGATAATAGGCACCAAACACAGTGCCTACATTTTGATAAGTCTGAATTTATAGCAGATTATTGGCATATTACCATGTACACTGCATCCTGAGAGATCACAAATATGTTTTTGTTGATATCCAACCAATATTATTCATTTTTTATCCTGAATAATGTATGTCAGACTCAGAATGAGGGGGGAAGGGGTGGGTTAGTTGCTCCACCACATACACATCATTCTATTAAAATAAATGGTCCTGGTACGACATGTTCTACAAGCCAAAAGTGATTCCAATTATAACAATTATAGAAACGCAGGAGATACAGGCTGTGAAATTTATTCTTGTTTTGGGCCAGCGCGATAAGAATGTCCCATTATAATGATCTAGATCATTATCTCTTTTGCATTTTTAACACATTGTAAATCGGGGGATGGAAGGCTCCTTAGCGGTTAATAAAGTCGACCTGACTGATGATATGCGGTAGTAAGGCGCATCACACTGCTCCAAACATGTCATGTTTACATTATGGGGCTAAAAGGCTGTTGTGCGGAGCACCGTTTACCCGTAATATCATGCACGCAACCGAACGCACGCCGGACGGATATTCCTGCAGTATCCAAATTAGTCTAATGAGGTTTTCATTCAAATTACTTACTAAAGTTTTATGCGTTTTATGGGAATAGTATTACAACTACAATCATCATGTTTTACATTGGTCATTATACCAGTACAGTGGGATTCTGCCTCTAAAAAAAGGTTGTTTTTCTTACGCAAATCTTGATCTACTGTGTGATAGAAAATTATAGTCACCTCACTCTAACCTCAGGATGAGCCTATTTGTATCCTTTAGGACTTTTTATTTACTTTTACATGGCCGGAATTGGTGTCAATCCTGGTCACACTCCAACTGGTGATCCCATAACTGTAGGTTACAACAACACTAGTTATGTCTTTTTGCAATATGTTAATATTAGCTCCAGCAAACAATGCAACCATGACTAGACTTGGAGTTAGCTGTCATAGTTGGTAAGCAGTGGTAAACTAACCCTCTGACGTCTCTGCTGGCTATTGCTCTGCCTACCGCAGATAAACTGCCCTGATAGAGGGGAACTGCCCACTATCAGGAACCTGCTAACAGACCCCGAGAGACCCTATAAGGTGAGAAGGAAACTTACTTCGTCTGACATCTGCTGGATGTTGGAGCAGATAGGTAAGATGAAGCCAGAGACAGACCAGCGATCACAAATGGACGCAGAAATACGTAAAGTCAATAACAAAACACAGTCAGAGAAGGCGCGATATCACCAGGAGAGACAAGACACAGAAGGACAACACCTATAACAGACAAACAAGCACAGTTAGGCAAAACCCAGAATCATATTACGAGAGAATGGTTGGATAAACGTAGCTGAGGTCAGATACACAAATAAGCAAAATAATAGCAAGCAGAATTCTTGAAAAGGAATGAAGAGATTACTAGAACCAGAAAGGTGTAATGAAACTGGGCAAATATATAAAAGAGTTCCTAGTTGTCAGTCCCAGCAGCTGCCTGGACTGGCCGTATATCACTCAGCCAAGTCAACCATTTGCTGGACAGAGCTGAACTGTCAAAGAACTAGGTGTGGCCCAATCAGTCCCAATATAGCAGCAACCTAGCAACAGTTCAAACACACAAAACACAGAGGAAAATTAATACCACCTAAGCCATACTACACAGACAGAGAAAAACTTTGGCATGGATGTTACAGATAATACATAAGATGACTATATTGTGGAGGTAGTGGGTAATCTGAAGCACATTTGCACCGCAAGTGTACCCTTTTGTCACTATTTTGTGATATTGTAATAACAAAACATCCTCTTCCACCAGTATTGCTAAATGATACATGCGGTGAGTATTCTGGCAGCAGCAGATTTTGGTAGCTCCTTTCAAGATAGTGGCTCTCCTATCTAATCACTTTACCACCCCTCTGTTGTCACTAGAATGGACCTTGGTCCAGCCGTCTGCCGTGGACAGGGTACCCGTGGGACAGAGTTTTAGAGTTGTCTAAAATCTGCAATAAATTTAGTGCAGGGGATTAGCTAACTGTCCTCACTAATTAAGGTAAGTGGCAACCGTTCTCTCCACCGGCTTAGAAGGTGAATTGCTATTTTAGCATATTACATGTGTGGTGACTCCTTCCTTTATGGTCTTACTTATCTACATATTTACATTTGTATTTATTGTCATTTTAAACATGTAGGGGTCATTTTGTCATCAGCAGTTTGGGTTTTGGGATTTGGGAGCTCTTTGGGTTACCCAGTCCTGGACGTAGGTGCTGGACCCACATGATGTGAGGTATGTGCATGATCAATGATCACGACACGTCTTTTTTTTCTTTATGGTGTCTTCATTTTCCAAAAAGGGGTAAAAGAAACTGTCAGCAGTTTGGATTTTACATAACTGAAGACAGTTTTAGATATTGTCCCTAAAGTGATGTGTAATTGTACCTCTGATCTGTAGAAGGATGTTAATTGGATTCTGCAACGGCCACACCAAACAGAGGTAAGCAGTTTTCAAACGGGACCTCATATCATAGAACTTAGAACACAGCAGTGTGAGGACATATGCCATTGTATAAATCCAGAACGTAACCACCACCGGAATCTGTTGAATGCCATTGGAAAAGCTGTTGGCAACATTTTAATCTTAGCTGTAGGCGTGTGCCACCATTTTGGGTGAATAGTCAATCCCTATATTGTCATCGGGAACCAATGATCTCCCCCAAGCGGCAAAGCAACTGGTTGTGGCGCAGCATTTAAAGATTTAACACTTTCAGTGCCAGCACTGATCAAGGGTTTTACCAGCCAAGGGGTGGTGAGCCAAACCCGGACCCAAACCAGAACTTCTGACTGTACCTCTGGGATGCGGACCCAATCCCTAAAGTTTGGCACAGACCCACATTTTGTGGTTCGGGCCCACTCAACACTTAACATAATTGAAAGAAAATTGATTTGAAAGTAAAACTAGAAAAACAAATCCACTTTTTTTCCACTTTCATACAGTATTGCCCAATTTTATATTGAACGCAGCTCATTCATAGGAGAATTAGCTCATCTGCTAGAAGAAGTAGCCATGTTTTTTTATCTCATGCTCTCTTTAAGTTATATAAAAAATTACTGAGCAGGCAAAATTAATGAGCAGGGATTTTCTAATGCAAAAACAACCTGCAGCTACGATGCTAAAGCCGGTCATTACGAGACGTCTGCACTCGTACTGCCCCGGGATAGTATGTAAATCATTAAACATACATTACTTATCTTATGGAAGTATATATATTAGAATATTCCATTATTTACAGGGTAAACCTTATATTTGCTCCAGTAAACGTAAATTAATCATTGACTGTTTATGTGAATGTAAAGTACGTGTTTTGTTATACGTAAGCACTCGTATGGCCTTAAACCTTCCATTATGTTATGTAGGCACCAGAGAATAGTGAATGCTTACATGACTAATAGATGTAATGGGCCCTTAAAAAAATCTCAGCTTAGGGATGTAATATTGTCCCAAATACCTAGTGGGATCTAAAAGTGATTACAAGCTCTACAATGCATACGTATCACACCTCGGACAGCTGACTTCTTCCATATCCAAGATCCAAATCTCAGCATGTTGATGTTTGAAACCCGCTAAAGTAAATTTCCACATCTCCCACCATTCATTGTCCTTTAACCCCTCTTGCCTTGAGTAGCAGTGCATATTCATCTTCTTATGCCTTATTTGTATAGACAGGGTAAGCCCCAGGTTTCAGTAGGCCCCGGGGTGACAGAGCCTCAGTGGGCCCCTTTGCAGTAAACTCACATGGCAACATTAAAAATTCAGGAACTAACAGTCTCCTGTTACCTAAAATATTGCTTAGTTTATCAACACTAAGAGACCACTCATGGTTATTTTATATAAAGCCCCCCTTACTCCCTATGGATTGATTAGATTGATTAGATACAACCTCCCAGATGGACTCCTTATGTACAGCTTTATGTGGCCCCCCAGCTGCTCTGGGCCCCAACACTTGCCCAGGTATGCCCAATGCTGGCACCGGCCCTGTGTATAGAGGATAGCAATTATTGCATACATAGAAGGATCTGGATTGGCATAAAAAGAAGAAAAAGGGTGCACTGGATGCCTTAGTCCTGCTCTTTGTGCACCAAACTAATTTACATAAAGATCAGAATCAATGCACTTTTTTTTTTAAAAAAGAGAACTTTGGGACACTGAAAAGTTCATTACTGCTGTTGTTTTGTGGGTGCTGATAACCACACATGACATCCGATTACATTGGTGAACCTTCTCCAAGTCCAGTGTCTGGCATGTCCAGTGTATGCACAAAAACTACATGGTGATGGAAATAAAAATAAACACAAAGGGGCAGATTTACTTACCCTGTCCAGTCGCAATCCAGCGGCGCGTTCTCAGTGCAGGATTCGGATCTTCCGGTGATCCACTCAGGTAGTCCGCCCGGTGTCCACTAGGTGTCGCTGCTGCGCTGAATTCCATCGGAGTTCACTGAAGTTCACCACCCTACCCTGGGTGCAGGTAAGTGCGTGTCAAGCGACACTTTTTAAAAAAAAAATACGCAGTTTTTTCCAAATCCGGCTGTTTTTTTTTACAGCCACGCCCCCCCATTTCCGTTGCGTGCATGCCGGCGCTGATGCGCCACAATATGATCACGTGCGCCAAAATCCCGGGGCAATTCGGGGAAAATCAGCGCAAATCAGAAATATTCGGGTAACGTGACGGAAAAAACGTGATTCGGGCCCTTTGTAAATGCCCCCCAATGATGTAATATTGGGTATTGTGCAAATTTCCAAATGACGTAAATGAATCCAAAGGTGACTATTTCCTCCACATTCTTCTGGAGCTCTCTGCAGCGTTTGATACTGTGGACCCCCAGCTCCTCCTCAGGACACTCCACTCTCTTACTTTTCTTTTGATCTCTCTGACCGCACTTTCAGTGTCTCCTTCTCCATCTCTCTTTCTTCTCATCTTCCTCTCAGTGTTGGGTTCCTCAGGGCTTGCTCCTAGGTCCTCTTCTATTCTCCCTCCATACTGCCCCATCAGACAAACCATCAGCATTAGATTTGGTTTCCAGTAGCATCTCGATGCTGATGATACCAAACTTATTAATACACAAGGATAAGCAGTCGGACTCCAGGACAACTCCAGGACAGTGGATCTGCTGCTTCAGGGTTATGGTGATATCCCCAATGGAAAAGGAGATGTCTGGGTTTGGTGAATTAGTAGATGATGCAGAGACAAGTTCAGCTTTAGAAATATTAAGATTTGGGTAGAGAACTGTAAAGATACTGTATTTGTGCACATAAAATCACACCTACCTTACCTACCTTTCTAACATCATGTCCTCCATCTATCTGGAGGTTAATCTTTCTAAAACTGAACTTAGCTCTCTACCAGCTACTTATTCACCAAACCCAGACGTCTTCTTTTCCATTGGGGATATCACCATAACCCCGAAGCAGCAGGGCTGTCCTGGAGTTGTGCTGGACTCTGACCTTACTCTGTGCATACAATAACTTGCACAATTCTGCTATGTCCATTTCAAACATTTTCAGAATCTGTCCTTTCCTGACCATGGAAACTATTGTGTAGACTATTATAACTCCCTACTAAACTGTGTACAACTTACTAAACTCCTCTACAATCTAATCTAATACAGCAGCTGGAATGTTCTATCAATCCAGATGCCTCCACTCAGTGTAAGTCACTGTCCATCACCTTCTGTATTAAATTCAAATGAATCACCCTCATCCACAAAGCTCTGCATGGGGCTGCAATTTATTTTCTTAATTTTGAGAAAAACCTGCAATGCCCAGTACAACCACTAGTTGTACTGATGTAAACACCAATTCTCCTCTCTTCTTACTCTACCACAATCACTATTAAAACCTTAAAACCTTTGATTTTTGGCCTTCACATGCCCCTTATTTTGTGCTGCTTTATCACATCGTTGTGACTTTGGTTTGTACCACTGACTATTCTTTTGATTGCGATTTATTCTCTGACATACTCTCTTGTTTTCACTCAGCTTGCTGCCGTTCATGGTTTTCCACATCGTTAACATTGTCAAGCGCAGGCTGTATATCAGGACTTACTCTTCCGATGAACTGATATTTTCAACCCTGGTTACATATAACTAACCAGAAAATGCACCAAATAGACCCAATTCACTATAACTCCAGAAACCCAAAAATGCCATAAAACGGGAAGGAGTGGAGGGGAAAATTCTCATCTTTCTTCTGGCTTTACTGTGACCTCTCTTTCTGTACCCTTTTCCCCCCTCACATTTCTCCGATTCTTCCTCCCTCCATGACTACTAACCCCCTTACTTCCTGCTTTAATCCTTCCAAACCCCCAACTCCGGTAGTCCTCCATCTCCGCTACCTGACCCTCACAGTGATATTGTCCTCTCTCGGTCTATTAAATATGATTTCCTTTAAGATGCTTTCTTAAGAATTTAGTAGAATGGCTTCGTCATATGACAGTGAAGGTTCTCCAGCTCCAGAGCCTCCTCCATCAAGTCTCACTTTCCAAGGTCTCATGAATTTGCTTGTTTTTTAATCCCTTTGCGGTAAGGAAGGCTGAGCTGGGAAAGACAATGCATCTACCAGGAAGATGTGACTTAATCTTTATCCAGTGGATCAGGGTGATTTTTTTTTTCCAGCAGCGAGATATAAACTTTGTCGAGATCGCTGCCCCAGAGTGGAAAATATCAAATTAATCTTCGTCCTCTGCAGCACAATACGTTATTACCTCAGTTTAAAACAGACGGCAATTGGGCTCGGAACAGAAGCGAAACATATTATTTTAGGATTTTACGGAGCTTACAGCAGGTTCTTCAACAACTTAAGTGTCGCAACAACAATAACAGCGCAGGATTCATAAAACCTCTGTTAAGACAGAAATCAGAGAAGGAAGTTAACCCTGTAAGAACTGGCCGATCTTATTCCTGAAGGACCCACAGTATGGGGTATGACATTTATACGTGTATCTTTTGTAGTGTCTGCATTTGTTTTTATGCATTGTGAACCAATCATACCTTGAGAATGCTGTAGCTACACTGATGCAGAAACATATCTTGTTTAAAGGGAACCTGTCACCAGGGACCTCATTTTCACTAAAGACAGGTTGCAGAAGCTTATTATACCTGCAGTGCAAATATGTCTTTCTGCCTTTTATGAGCATTAAAATATAATTGTGTGTTATAACTTACTCTTGCATCCTGACAAAATCCTGGGGTAGTCACAGGGGTTGGACTTTGGTTTGGATGCATTTCAAAAAACAACATGTGACTTGTCTGTGTTACTCACTCCTTAGAGCCTAGCCCCCACCTTTGTGCTCCTGTACAGCTCCACCTCCTGCTTCTTCTCAGAAGTCACAGCCTGGTGAGCAGGGGGAGGGACAAGCTGTACAGGAGCACAAAGATGGAGGCAGCCTGCAGCTCAGACAAGTCACATGTTGTTTTTTGAAATGCATCCAAACCAAAGCCCAGCCCCTGTGACTACCCCAGGATTTTGTCAGGATGCAAGAGTAAGTTATAACACACAATTATATTGTAATGCAAATGCTTAGGAAAGGCAGAGAGGCATTTTTGCACTGCAGGTGTCATGGGCTTTTACAATCTGTCTTTAGTGAAAATTAGGTCCCTGGTGACAGGTTCCCTTTAATCCCTGTACCAAGTGGTTTTGCTTAAAAAAACTATTATAGAATTCAGGACCTTGGGAAAGCTGGATTGCTTCAGCCTGTCGTTGATCAACACATCACACAGCTTTTTTGAACTGTTCAGATAGGACTATGTCCTATCTTTCCCCGCAATACGGCATCGCAGCCATATGTCACTATGGAGAGGGGCGGGGTTACATCGTGTAAATGTAGCCTAATATGTAGAGGATTGATTAATAGATAGATGATAGATTAATAACATAATAACAGTGGACATAACTGGGCAAGTGCTGAGGCCCAGGGCTGCGGGGGGGGGGGGGGGGGGGGTTGTCCACATAAGGCTGTACATAAGCAATCAATAAGAGTGAGGGGGTGTATCTAATGAATCCATAGGGTGTCAGGAGGACTTTATCTAATAAACTAGGGAATATTTTAGGAAGCAGGAAACTGTTTTGGTTTCTGAATTTTTTATTCACATGAGTTCACTGCAAAGGGGCCCAGTGAGGCTCTGTCACCCAGGGGCCTACTGAAACCTGGAGCCGAACTTGTATATGCTGTACAAAGATATATAATGGATAATAGATTAGATTGATAGATAGATAGATAGATATGAGATAGATAGATAGATAGATAGATAGATAGATAGATAGATATGTGATAGATAGATAGATAGATAGATAATAGATAGATAGATAGATATGAGATAGATAGATAGATAGATAGATATGTGATAGATAGATAGATAGATAATAGATATGACATAGATAGATAGATAGATAGATAGATAGATAGATAGATAGATAGATAGATAGATAGATAGATAGATAATAGATAGGAGATAGATAGATAGATAGATAGATATGAGATAGATAGATATGAGATAGATAGATATGAGATAGATAGATATGAGATAGATAGATATGAGATAGATTACACATAGAGAGGGCGATATGTTCTGGATATGATTCCCTGTAGTGTTACTTCTCAGAGCTGTAATAACTGCGCTGCCCGTGTGTGTTTTATAGGAAGCAATCTCTTTTTGTTTTTCCTTGCATAAAGAGGTCTATTCATTTTGTGAGAATTATACATGTTTTCTTCCCGCTGAAGATCCAATTAAGAAGCAAAATCAGTGATGAATAGCTGCATGTAGAACTGAAGATTTACTACACCAATTATTATTGTTTGATTTATATATTAACAACTATGCTTGTAGCTCTTCAAAGTATCAGCATACAAATAAGTCAATATAGAGATGATGGATGCGGGAGCCGAGGACAGCAAGAATTCCGGAAAAACTGCAAACTTTCCAGCCTGACTTTACTGGAGGCAGATTTTATTCTGTAGATATGGGGGATAATTTATCACGGCGCATACACCTGAATACTGACATAACAGTGGGGATCTAGGCGCAATTCTCTGCCGGAACCAGGAATTGCGACTTTCAGCCCTCTACACCACTGCAGGGTGGGCCACGTGGGGTGGGGGCAGCATGCGCCTGTACACGACCTATAGTCCAGTTCTAGCGCAGGACTTGGTGTAGTACTGCACCCAGTGAGAGCGTCCGGAGCCGGAGCTTCTTGATATATCTGTTGCAGGCCGAGGGGTAAAGCCAACATCAACCACTGCCACATGTTCATTGAGCTGCCATACTTTACATCTTTTACTAGATTTCACATCTTTACCTAGGTAAAATCTGGTGTGCGGGCACAGAAAAGGGGGTATCATACGATGTACAAGCAAAGAAAACGGGGCATTATACAATGTATAAGCACAGAGAAGGAGGGCATTGTATAACATACTGTTAGGATCAGTGGATCCTCCGGACCACCGCGGGAGGTGGAACTAGCCAACGCCCGGAACCGGAGCCCAGCGGCACCTGGTATTCACCAGAGCCTGCCGCAAAGCAGGTTGGACTTGCTGCGGCAGGATACCACTAGGTCGTTCCCAGGTGTGACTAGCCCACGGTGGCAGCCAAGGTCGAGGTACCTTAGCGGATGACAATCTCGTAGACAGGTCCAGGCACAGGGTCAGGGCAGGTGGCAGAGATGCAACGTCAGGTCCAAGTCCGGGGTCAGCAACAGGAGGTCCAAGCAGGTGGGAACGGGAACACAGGCACACAGCAACACGGAGGAACTCAGGTAACACGGCAACACAGGACTCAGGAGCGGGAACACACAGGACTACACAGGAACGCAGGAATACAGGAATACACAGGAACGCAGGAATACTCGCTTGGAAGCTTTCTCTAAGGCTATGAGGCACAAAGATCCGGCAAGGAACACAGGAAGAGGCAGGATTCTTAAAGGTGAGGTGTTCCGCCAGTGCACCAATTAGCGGTGCGCTGGCCCTTTAAATTTTTGCCAGGGGACGCGCGCACACGGCAGTCCGGGGAAGCGCAGGAGCCGGGAGAGGTAAGTGAGACCGGGCAGCAGCGGGGGCACATGGAGGAGCACGGATGCGCCTGCGATCTGAGACAGGGATCACGGGAGCACCCGTGACACATACGTGTTTAGAAAAGGGGGCATTATACAATGTATGGGCACAGAAAAGGGGGCATTATACAATGTATGGGCACAGAAAAGGGGGTATTAAACAATGTACGGGCACAGAAAAGGGGGCATTGTATAATATACGGGTTTAGAAAAGGGGGCATAATACAATGTATGGGTACAGAAAAGGGGGCATTATACAATGTGTTTGGCACAGAAAAGGGGGCATTATACAATGTATGGGTACAGAAAAAAGGGCATTATACAATGGGGCAGATTTACTTACCCGGTCCATTCGCGATCCAGCGGCTCGTTCTCTGCGCTGGATTCGGGTCCGGCCGGGATTTAATAAGGTAGTTCCTCCGCCGTCCACCAGGTGGCGCTGCTGCGCTGAAAAGCATCTGAATGCGCCGGAATTCACTGAGGCCGGCTGAGTGAAGGTAAGCGCATCCCGAGCGACACATTTTCCGTTTTTAAATGCGGCGGTTTTTCCGAATACGTTGGGTTTTCGTTCGGCCACACCCCCCGATTTCCGTTGTGCGCATGCCAGCGCCGATGCGCCACAATCCAATCGCGTGCGCCAAAATCCCGGGGCAATTCAGGTACAATCGGCGCAAATCGGAAATATTCGGGTAACACGTCGGGAAAACGCGAATCGGGCCCTTAGTAAATGACCCCCAATGTGCGGTTACAGAAAAGGCGCCATTATACAATGTATGGGCACAGTAAAGTGGGAATTATGAAAAGGGTGAGCAGAAAAGGAGGCATTATAAAATTGTGCTACAGAAAAGGGGTCATGATACTAATTGGGGACCACTACAGGTGACAAATTATTGTGTGGGCGCCAGTATTATACTATGTGGGAACACTAGTGGGTGAGTCAAGGGGTAAGGTTAGAGGAGGGGTCAATGAGTTGCCCCTTATGGGCCACATTTATTAAGAGCTCTAGTCTCTCATGGTAACCAATCAGAGCTCATCTTTCATTTTATAAACTTATGTGGGAAAATGAAAGTTGAGTGCTGTTTGGCTGCCATGATCTACTAGAGCAGTTTTGGTCTCAGACAGTCTTAATGATTAAGGCCCTTTGTCCCTCTTTGGGGCCAAATAGTTAGGAGGTTGTCTCCATACTTTAGGTATATAATCCCACTATATGTTTGCCGCTCATTGTATATAACTACATTGATGGCCAGATGTCCTCCATAGACCATGATCCAGCCTCGGAAACGGAAGGGTTCAAGCTGGTAGGACAATACAAGTCCTTGCAGTTCTCTGCAGAACGTTGAGTCAATCATTGGGTTAAATGACATCTAAGCCTCGGATGCGTGACGTTAGAGACAATTCTATATTCTGGGCCAGTTCCCAGAGGGTTTCGAGAAGGAAACTGACAATGAAAAGGCATTAAAAGATAAAACTCTCGGAGCATTGTAAGAAGCCGGCAAGACATTGTCACATTGCAGTGTGGCCTCCTGGAGCTGATTTACATTGGCTTGTTTTATTTTCCTCTCAGACTCCATTCTTTCTTCATCGGCAATGTTACTTTCAAGGGATACGCTTGCCCTTGTAGAAGCTGCTTATGTAAATCTATACGACCCAAAGGGACCGCGGCTCCTGGAAATGCAATGACCCGCAAGCTGTATCCTTTGTTTCAATTAATGAATAGGAAATTAACTAGGATCACATTCAACTTAAGTGAGAAAATTAGAGCAATGTACACAAAATGGAGCACAGGGGCTCAGAATTACTGTATAATTAATGCTTTGTTACCAAAGTGATCATAACAGATTCTTCTACAATCACATTAAAGCAATCTACACAACACTGCTGATTCTCTGTGGTGGAAAAAGCCAGAAGCTTACAGTCTGTAGGAGAGAGGTCTCCAATAGAGATGAGCGAACATGCTCGTCCGAGCTTGATGCTCGGTCGAGCATTAGGGTACTCGAAACTGCTCGTTGCTCGGACGAATACTTTGCCCGCTCGAGAAAATGGCAGCTCCCGCCGTTTTGCTTTTTGGCGGCCAGAAACAGAGCCAATCACAAGCCAGGAGACTCTGCACTCCACCCAGCATGACGTGGTACCCTTACACGTCGATAGCAGTGGTTGGCTGGCCAGATCAGGTGACCCTGGGATAGACTAGCCGCTGGCCGCGCTGCTCGGATCATTCTGTCTCTGGATGCCGCTAGGGAGAGAGCTGCTGCTGGTCAGGGAAAGCGTTAGGGTGTTCTATTAGCTTACTGTTAGGCAGGAGTGATTCTCAAAGAACCCAACAGCCCTTCTTAGGGCTACAATAACGTTCTACTTTTTTTATTTTAATTTGCATCTTTTACCATTTTGTGAGGAATTAGCAGGGGGACTTGCTACCGTTGTGTTTAGCTCTTAGTGGCACACATATCCATAGCAAAGACCGAAGTGGGAAAATTCAGTAGGGGTTGGATTTCTATTAGGCAATAACTCAGTGTCATCTCATCTGGCATAGTACTGTCTTCCGTGCTCCCTTTGATACTTGGCTCAGAAAATAGCCATAGAGAATACAAATAGCTCTTGAAGCCTACAGTAAGCGTGTCTATATATTTGCATTTCTGGTTGATCTGCTGTGGCTGTAGTTCGCAGGTGCATGTACTTGCAATTCTGAGCATTTTAGTGAGACTTGCAGACCGCTGTGTTCTGGCTAGGGCGGCACATATCCATGCCAAGGCTGAAGTGGCAAATCAGGAGGGTTGGATTTCTATTAGGCAATAACTTCATGTCATCTCATCTGGCATATAGTGTGCTTCCTTTGATACTGGCTAGAAAATAGCCATAGGAGTACAAATAGCTTCTTGAAGCTACATAGCTTCTATATATTTGATTCTGGTGATCTGACTGGTGGCTTAGTTGTCGCAGTTGCATGTCTTGCCAATTTCTGAGCATTTGTAGTGAGACTGCGACCGCTGTGTTTCTGCGCTTAGTGGCGCACATATTCCATAGCAAAGACTGAAGTGGAAAATTCAGTAGGGTTGGATTTCTATTAGGCAATACTCAGTCCATTCATCTGGCATAGTACTGTGCTTCCTTTGATACTTGGCTAGAAACTGCCATAGGAGAATACAAACAGCTTCTTGAAGCCTACAGTAGCGTTCTATATATTTGATTTCTGGTGATCTGCTGGTGGCTGTAGTTTCTTCTGCAGTGCATGTACTTGCCATTCTGAGCAATTGTGTACGTGGACTTGCGACCGCTGTGTTCTTCGCGTTAGTGGCGCACATATCCTAGCAAAGTCGAATGCAAAATTCAGTAGGGTTGGATTTCTATTAGGCAATAACTCAGTGTCAATCTCATCTGGCATAGTAGTGTGCCTCCTTCCTTGATACTTGTCTAGAAATAGCCATAGGAGAATACAAATAGCTTCTTGACGCCTACAGTAGCGTTCTATATATTTGATTTCTGGGTTGATCGCTGGTGGCTGTAGTTTCTGCATTGCATGTACTTCCAATTCTGAGCAAATTGTAGTGAGACTTTCTTGGCGACCGCTGTGTTCTGCGCTTAGTGGCCACTCATCCATAGTCAAAGCTGAAGTGGCAAAATTCAGAGGGGTTGGATTTTCTATTGGCAATAACTCAGTGTCATCTCATCTGGCATAGTTGGTGTGCTCCTTTGATACTTGGCTAGAAAAAGCCATAGGAGAATACAAATAGCTTCTTAAGCCTACAGTAGCGTTCTATATATTTGATTTCGGGTTGATATGCTGGTGGCTGTAGTTCTGCAGTGCATGTATTGCCAATTCTGAGCAATTTGTAGTGAGACTTGCGACCGCTGTGGTTCTTTCTGCCTTAGTTGGCGCACATATCCCTAGCAAAGGCTGAAGTGGCAAAATTCAGTAGGGGTTGGATTTCTATTAGGCAATACTCAGTGTCATCTCAATCTGGCATAGTAGTGTGCTTCCTTTTACTGTGTTCTAGAAACATAGCCGCTAGCATCTCATAATACTTCTTTTTGAAGTTCTTATCCCATGTCAGCGTTCTATATTTTGATTTCTCTGGTTGATCTGCTGGTGGATTGTAGTTCTGCTCTTGCATGTACTTGCCCAATTCTGAGCAATTTGTAGGTGAGACTTGCGACCGCTTGTGTTCTGCGCTAGTGGCGCACATATCCATAGCAAAGGCTGAAGTGGCAAAATTCAGTAGGGGTTGGATTTCTATTAGGCAATAACCAGTGTCATCTCATCTGGCATAGTAGTGTGCTTCCTTTGATACTGGCTAGAAAATAGCCATAGCAATAGGATAGGGATTGTTGGTTCTAAAACTCCAAAAAAACAAAACACAACAAAAAAAAAACAAAAAACACAAAAAAAACACACAAACAAAAAATAAATAAATAAAACAAAAAAAAGTTATAACTTCATTTTAAAAATGTTTAACCCCAGGGATTAGGGTTTTTAGAGGACGCGGCGGGACGTGGCGTCCAACTACTGCAGGGGTCAGAGGTCCGTGGTCCTGGGCGGGTGTAACACCACCTGCTGATGAGGGTAGCAGGGCGACGCCCGTCAGAGCTACACTCCATAGGTTCATGTCTGAAGTTACTGGGACTCGTGGTAGAGAGGCACTGTTAGGCCAACGAAACGTGCCGCAACAGGTGATGCCGTGGATGCGACACATGCTCGAGCAATTTGGTCCACCACAGTCCGATGCTCCCGCAGTCCCCCCATGTCCACCGAAAGGATCCCCATCCCTCCTCAGCTCCGCACTCAGCCTCCTCCCCCCAGTCTGCCCCTCCCAGGAAAATTTGCCATTTGAACCGGCAACTCTGAGGAACGGTTGTATGGACCCTTCCCACAGTCAAAACCACTTGTCCGGTTGTGTGAGGCAATTTTCCGATGCCCAAGTTTCCCACAAGTCACAGTCTGTGGGTGATGATGACTTCATTGACGTATGGAAGTGGTTAGAGGTGTCCGACGATGAGGAGACACGGGTTGTAGACCAGTGGGGAAGTTGTTGTCAGGGCAGGAAGTCCGAGGGGGATAGACAGACCTTTCCGTTTAGGAATCGGAGGATAGATGATTGACAGACCCAGCTGGGTTGAGATGACCGGGTGAACACAGTGCCTTCTGAGACGGGGAGAGTCTAGACCTGCGAACAGGTTGGAAGAGGCAGTGGTGGGCCAGATAGCGAGGCAGGGCAGTGCCATAGCGCTGGTGCACATCCGCCACTGTAACAGTAAGCTCCCGGTGGTGAGGGCTTTGCTGCGGGTAGACTTCCAGAAGTGTGGAGGTTCTTACGGAAACACCGGATGACAGACGGACTGTGGGTGGAACCATTGCCAAACAGGCTCAGCAGGGTTCACCACTACTAAGCTTAACTACCACCAGTATGCGGAGGGATATGAATGCTAAGCACCCCCACCTCAGTGGCAACAAGCACGTTCACCTCCGGCCGGCACACCACGCTCCTTTCCTGCCTGTCAGCTGCGTAGTCAGGCCCCTGCCCCGGCCCTGGCCAAAACACCCATCGTCGCCTCCACGATCCTCCACAGTCCACCAGCGTTTCAGCTCTCCATACCACCAGAACGCTGGACGGAAACTCAATATAGCTGCAACCCACCCGCACGCCCAAGCCCTAATGTGCAATCCCAGATTGCTTAGCACTGAGATGCTGCCCTATAGGTAGTAGATACCGAGGCCTTTCCGCAACCTCATAGGCTGGGCCCGGCCCCTCCGGTATTTGCGGTCCCCGCAGCGCCCTACTTGTTCCCGATGTGCCGTCCCAGCCCTGCACGCAGCACGTGTCAGACAACATCTCGTGCCCTGACGCACGCCGTTTCTGACAAGGTCCAACCTGAACCACGACACGTGACGAGTGCTCGCCAAAAAGGGCAGGCCATGCTATATAGCGTCTGCGGCAATTGGGTTAACTGTTGGAGGCTGGACCGAGACTGACCCTGGGGCTGCTTCTAATATGCCGACGCGGATTATTGCGGGGCCTACTCGGTCCAGGTGTTCCGGCCTACTATGCCTCCTCCTTCATCCACCCTCCTCCCACCTCCTCCTCCCCGAATACCATCCGTGGAGCACGGCGCCATCATCGTTTAGCTTGGCACAGCAGCAGTGCCGTCGCTAAGGCGACAGCAGCGCGGGTGCTCACGCTGAGCTAATGCGAAAACAAAGTGCACACCGCCCAAGAGCTTACAGGGCATCACGGCGCAGACTGATCTGTGGCTGGCACCCCTGAACCTCAAGCCGGGAATGGTTTGGTGTGCCAACGGCAGTAACATGGGTGGACGGCTCTGCAAGACCCGGCAGACTGACCTGTGCCATGCCTGGCCCATGTGTTTAAATCTGGAGTGCAGCGTTTCCTCAGGACTACCCAACCTCTGTCTGAGTTGGCTACGAAGGTGCGCCGCAATCTGTGCGCATTTCAGGAAGTCACAGCCAGATGCTGCACTCTAGGGACAAGTTCGCAAGCGCCGCTCCACTGCCCCTCAGACGACGTGTTGTGGCGACGTGCCCACGAGGGTGGAATTCAACACTGACCATGTTCTCCAGAGTTTACCAGCACGCAGAGCTGATGTAGACTGCCAGTGTCAACTTCCACCAGAATGGGTAGTCAGGTTCATCAGCTTCCTCAAGTCTACATGAGAGTGGGACGTGGATGTCTGCATATTGTCAGGTGTGAGTACTTGAGGAATTCAACACAGATGGTCAGTGGGCGATGTCCGCCTCACACCTCACCTCCCTCGCTTGGCTGTTGAAAACTCTCGTGGTCAGCATGAAGTCGGAAGCTTTGGCGTCGTCACAATAACGGGGGAAGAATATACCCTTGTTTAGCCAAGCCCCTGAGGTCTGTTTTCAGCGATATAGGAGGAGGTGGAGGTGGAGGAGGATGAGAGGAAGGAGGAGAATGTTGGCCGAGTACACAAGAGGGACCATTGTTGAGTCCTTCACTGTTAGCGTGTTATGGGCAAGAATAGGAGTTGGAGCTTGAGTGAGGAGGAGGAAATGGACCGTCGGCCACGTGAGGGGAGTGAATTTCTTACGCGTTGGTACTACTGGCGCATATGGCATGTTTCATGCTAGGCTGCCTATCCGGACCTCGTTCAAAGAATTGATTCCCAGCACAGATTATGGGTTCATCTCCTGGACCACACGGTACAAGCAAATCTTGCCCACTTCATCCCTGCAGAGGAAAGGGCATGGAGAATGCATGAATACCAGCAGGCCTGGTGCAACAAGCTGAAAACAGTCTTTCCCTTCTGACAGCGCTATGCAGGGAGTCTAGTTCTGCTGACAAGTAGCGAGGATAGTAGGCGAGCAGGCCACTGTTCCAGCACTGGCAGATGGTACCGCTTTTACAAGGTTTTGCCAGCTTTATGTCACCCCAGCAGACACTGTCACTGTCCCAGTCTCGGCAGAGGTAAGGGTGATCTGTAAAAAGATGGTGAAGGGTACGTAGTGAACCATACCATCGTCCCAGAATATCACACAGCTCCCTACAACTAATGGGTGTTCAAAGCGGGACATGTGGCAGAACTGGCGTGTACGCCTTGAGGTTCTTGCCTGCCCTGCCGCTAGGTCGTGTCCGCGGGGGTTTTCAGTGCCAGCTGGTGGCACAACACCCGTACACGTAAAGCCTGTCGACTGACGCGCGACAGGTGACGTTATAAAATGATAATAAAGGCTGGATTTTCGAATTTCCATTCTCCACAAGGTGAAGGAGACTCAACCTGAATACTTTAATCCACTCCTCCTCCTCCTCCTCATTTTCCTCTTCTCCTCCGCTTTGTACAGTAAAGCAGAGGAAAATGGCTATTTTTTTGACAGGGCCCCTGGCTCTTGCCTATACTTCTGCATTTATTTTTCTGGAGGGCCCCTACCCGTTCTCTTTTTGAAACAATTTTGTGAGTGCCACAACAGCACTCAATTCTATTCCATTTTCTGGAGGGCCTCCGACCGGTCTCTTGTTTGAACATTTTTTTGACTCGCCACATCAGGCACGACCACTCATCTTATTTCCTTTTTACTTGAGGGCCACCTACCTGCTCTCCCTGGTTTGAAGAATTTTTTGGGACTTGCCACAACAGGCAAACTCAAATCTAATTCCATGTTTCCTTTTAGGGTGTGAGCCCGGAAGGACCGGCACAATCGAAGCGCGTAGGTGGTTCAATGGGGGAGTTCCTTCGGAAGAAGAGAATGGGGGATTGCATTGTAAGGGTAGGGAGTGTTTGTTCGCTATTGACGGAATTCTGGGGCGACGCACTGATTTTGTATTCCAGATATGGATGGAGAAAGGAAGGGAGAAAGGATTAGGTGCAAGGGGGGTAAGGAAATGAAGCTCCGGAATCCAGGTGATAGCGCCGACGTGTGGTAGGTACTCAGGTGTGCGGCGTAACATGTGAGGGGCTGGGAGACCCGTTATAATGGTGTGACTCTGGCTACTGAAGGATCTGACGTTGAGGAAAGGATTTTTAACAGATTAAAGTAGGGGATGTGAGGGGGAAACGTGGAGAAGACAACGGGGGAGAACGATGCAGAGAGAGGGGGGGGTGAATTAACGGGGCTGTACAATAGAGAGTTAATGGAGTCGGGTTATGAGAGGAGGTGGTTTTGGCACGCCTATGTGTTGCATCGAGGAATCCCTATTGCTTTTAGGGGTAGTATCCCCCTCCGCCCATTGTTATAGATCCGAAGGTGCGGATGATCAGGCCTCCGGAGTTTTTTGCTCCGGGACGTGCGAGCGCTAAGGAGTAAAGCGTTGGGTGTAAAGTTAGGATTATAAGTTTCGCCGTATGCACAAGGGAGCTGGAGGAGGTCCGTCTCAGAGGGATGTCGCCGGGCGTAGTTTTGGCCGCCGATTTCTCGCCAAAGATGTGGGTCAGAGGGTGCATTCTGGTATCGTTGGAGGGAGACTTAGTTACAAGGTTAGGGCAGGGGCTTGTTGACACATTGTCCAGCGAACGTGATAGAAGGAAGTGGCAGGTTGGCGAGACCGACTGAATGTACAACGCCTCGCTACCCCCTATGTCTTATGGATTCCTCCCGTTTGTGGGGGTGTGGGGGAGGGTGAGGGGGGGGAGAAAGAAGTAGGGGTAGGAGGTAGGGGCTGGGACCCTGTCATCGCTCTTTATTTGAATGAACATTTTTGGGACTAGCCACTACAGTCACTCCAATCTATCCTACCCCTTTTAACTGGAGGGGCCACCTACCGGCTCCTCTGGTTGAAACATTTTGGGACTGCCACATACGGCACTCATCTATCCATTTACTGTAGGGCCACCACCTACCTGCTTCCTCTGTTTGAACCTTTTTTGGGACGCCACATCCGGCAACTTCAATCTATTCCATTTTTACGGCAGGGCCACCTACCTGCTCGCTGGTTGAACATTTTGGGACTTGGGCCACATACAGGCACCAAATCTATTCCATTTTTACTGGAGGGCCCCCTACCTGCTCCTCTGGTTTGAACATTTTGGGACTGCACATACATGCCACTCAATCTATCCCAGTTTTACTGGAAGGGCCACCATACTGCTCCTCTGGTTTGAAATGTTTTGGACTGCCACATACCGGCACTACCAAATAATAATTGTCTCCCATAGCAGCCTCCACCACGTTGTCTCCATTCCTACTCACAAACGTCGTCCCTATAGCTGCCTCCATACATAAAAACGTCCTTTATATATCAACAGTGTTTCCGGCAGAAATTTGGGTGTTTTTCATGGATTCCATCCACATCAAGTTGTTACTTTGTCGGCCACCCTGCCTTGTGTAACCCCAAAATATACTTGCAAACTTTTACCATTTAGTGATTTATTTCATCGCTTCTTGCTCATCTGTTTAACATTCCCTCCCTCACCCGCCATATCCTAAACTTATAAGAACGCTACTCCCTTGATCTTATACAAAATGTGGTTGGTGAGTAGCCTAGAGACAGGGCTTGGATTTGCGAAAGCTCGCCTGGCATCCTGATCTCCAGCTCCATGGGGGCCCCCCCCGCGCATCATCTCTTCTTGCGCATCTGTTTACATTCCCCCTCAACACCCCGCATAATTCCTAAACTTATAAGAACGCTACTACCGTTATCTATACAAAGGTTCTTAGAATTGCTGTTTGGGAGTAGCCTAGAGACAGGGCTTGGATTGGCGAAAGCCTCGCCTGGCAGCGGAGCGCCAGCTCCATGCCAAGATCCATAACATAGTTTTAAAACTGCAGCACCTTTAATCTCTAACTAGTTCACTGCCCTCCATACAGGTCCCCTTATCAAACGAGCTGTGTCTCAGTAATTTGGGTTGTTTTCATGGCTTCCATGTTAAACTTTGTCGCCACCCTGCGTGTAATCCTCAAAATCTACTGGCAAACTTTTATCAGTACCGATATTATTTGAGCACTTCTTGCTCCCGTCTCCTTTTGTTCTCTTCTGCCACCCATTGGTTGACGGCCTAGTCCATTTGGGTATGTCGCCATGACAACTCTCTAGCCTGCTTGCCGCTGCCTCGGCATGGGCCGTCCCCTATAGTGTCAGGGTCAATTATTGCATGTTTAGATGCTATCTAGCTTCCTTCCTGTCACTCTGTCAGGGCCATGCTGTGCCCATAATTTTGGCATAATGGTGCGTTTAGCAGCCTCAGAGGCATCCATTCATGCTGCCTGGCCCCCTGCTGTTTTCCTGTCATTTCCCGTGGTGGTGTTTCCACTCATCCTTTTCCTGAGGTTCCCAGGTGTTTGGCAAGCTTCCCTGTGCAGAGCCTTGGTCCCTTGAAAAATGCTCGAGTCTCCCATTGACTTCAATGGGGTCGTTTCGAGACCGATCACTCGAGCAATCGGGAAAATTCGTCTCGATAACGAGTACCCGAGCATTTTAGTGTTTCGCGTCATCTCTAGCTCCAACCATAGAGCTTGCATCTACAGGAGAGAGGACTCTCGCCCACTAAGTATCTTACACTCTACAGGAGAGAGGACCTCCCCATAGACTTATCCTCTACAGAGAGAAGCCTGCCATAAGAGCTTACCTCTACAGGAGAAGAGGTCCCGTCCCTGCATGAATAGCTTACAGACTAGACTAGGAGAGAGGACCTCTGCCCATAGAGCATTACACCTACATGAGAGAGGACCCTGTCCACAGAGCTTACACTGTACAGGATAGAGGACCTCCCATAAAGCTTACACTCTACAGGAGAGAGAACTGCCATAAAGAGCTTACCTCTCACAGGAGAGAGACCTGCCCATAAGAGCTTACATCTACATGAGAGAGACCCTGCCCCATAAAGCTTACACTTATAGGAGAGATGGGACCGTCCAAAAGCTTACACTCTACGAGAGAGATACCTTCCCCATAAGAGCTTACACTCATAGGCGAGAGACCCTGACCAAACAGCTTCCATTCTACAGGGAGTGTCAGTGGTAAGTGTCCATCTGCAAGGGCCCATATAGTTACAGTATAGTCTGCCCTTCATACTATGTACTGTATGATACATGACTGGAGCACTTATAGTCCCCCATGGCTGAATTTTAAAAAAGGATATCCAGACTACTGTTTGCCCTGTACTGCGGGAACACCTTGGGACAAGACAGTGTGAATGTAAAATAATACGCATCCATACTATGGTACGGCCAAGGGCATGCTAGGGTTGTGAAGATCCGGGGAACGGGCCCCATGCATATGTATCGCAGTTACAGCAATGCTCCATCTCTACATAACCCCCCTGACATTTGCTTGTGCAATGACAACTTCACTTTTTATGTAGCTCCTGGCCTGTTACTGGGTGCTAGGAATGTGTTTATAAGACAATTCTATTGCCATGGTGGAATGTTCTCTAAGAAATGTCCACGACAGACACCCCCATAATGGCCCTCAAGCCCCCCGTGATGGGTTCCCCGCAGTCCCTAATAATGTCCCCTCACAGGATCCCAGTATGTCACATAGCCCCATTAAGTCCACTCCATCCTACTCCAACAGCCCCCGTAATATCCCACCAGCCCCCATTACTACGCCCAGCTCCCCATTTCAGCAGCCTTCAGTAAAACCAACGCCCCAGTCTGCCCAAACCAGTCCACACCGCCACCCATTATCTGCTGTCCCTTACACAGGCCGCCCAGTAATATCCCAACAGCCCAAGTAAATTCATCCGACATAGTCCCCAGTAATATCCTCACACAGCCCCCGTTAATATCCCACGGCCCCATACTTAATGTCACCACCAGAGCCCCAGTATCCCAACGGCCCCATAATTCACTACGCCGTAATTCTCACACCCAAGCCCCAGTAATATCCGCACGGCCCCATAGATTCACCACAAGTCCCCTATATCCTCACACGGCCTCGCATTAGTCGTAATCCAACAGGACCCCAGTATTTCCCATCAGCATCCCCCAGTAATAGCCACAGACCCCCTAGTACATCCCTCACACAGCCCCCAGTAATATCCCAACGGCCCCAATTAATGTCACCACAGCCCCAGTAATATCCCAACGGCCCCATGTAATGTCACCACAGTCCCCCAGTAATATCCCAACGGCCCCAATTAATGTCACCACATCCCCATTACTATCCCAACGGCCCCATGTAATGTCACCACAGTCCCCCAGTAATATCCCAACGGCCTCAAGTAAAGTTACCAAAGTACCCAGTAATATCCCAACAGACCCCCGTAATGTCCTCATACAGCCCCCAATAATATCTTAAACAGACCCCCGTAATGTCCTCATACAGCCCCCAATAATATCCCAACAACCCCCTAGTAAAGTCATCACAGCAACCAAAATGTCCTCACACAGCTCCTTGTTTTCAGGTGAGCTCTAAACTGCCCTTAAATATATTTAAAGGGGCTTTACAGAAATTGAAAAAAAAATCTGATTTTCTCCCACCTGCCCACAGGTTGTGTATTGTATTGTTTCTCATTCCAAATCGCTTCCATAGAGCTAAGCTGCAATACCAAATCCAACCCCTGAATGGGTGTGGCGCTGTCTCCAGAATGAAGCAGATTTTTCTGAACCTGTACATCTGGTTTATTAGTAAAATTGTTCTTTAAGCTGCTCTGTCTCTGACCTTACAGCAAAACTCATCATCATGTAACCCAGCCTGATGTATGCTAATCCCAGAATATGTATAAAGGATGCTCCGTCATGCATCGGGAGGTCATCTGACACTACCCTAGACACCGCTATGATTTTATAATACACAAATGTCTAATCCGGGGATTTTCAGGACAGCATGAAGAAAATTCATTGTAAGAGGTTAATTCGTATGGCCTCTTAAAACATGCACTGACATAATAAAGAGCGGAGATATCTCTTCTGCCGAGCATGTAATGAAAACGCTTTATCTTTTTTAAAGCCAATTCGTCTCCATAGAACTTTCCAGAAAGTTCTCATTTTGTTCCAAATTCCTCAAATCATTAATAAAATAAATATTCAGGGAACGCTGATATGTTGTGTTATGTGTATAGGTTATGCCTAATGCAGGGCCTTAGGAGGAGGAGCAAGGAAGGCTTCAAAATAGAAGGCTCTACCTACCATTCAGAAGACCGTTGTGTGTACATGTTCCTCATGATGTGACTTCATCTTCATTTTCTCTTACATCTCATATCTTCAGCTGCTAAGACTCATTAGGGGTCATTTACTAAGGGCCCGATTCGCGTTTTCCCGACGTGTTACCCGAATATTTCCGATTTGCGCCCATACCCCTGAATTGCCCCGGGATTTTGGCGCACGAGATCGGATTGTGGCGCATCGGCACTGGCATGCACGCAACGGAAATCGGGGGCGTACCCGAACGAACACCCGACAGATTCGGAAAAAACGCAGCATTTTTTTAAAAAAATGTGTTGCGGAGCTTGCACTTACCTTCATTAGGAATAGGCCGGTGAACTTGAGTGCGTTCCGATGCTCTTTAGCGCAGCAGCGCCACCTGGTGGACGTCGGAGGAACTGCCTTAATGAATCCCGGCCGGACCCAAATCCACCGCAGAGAACGTGCCGCTGGATCGCGAATGGACCAGGTAAGTAAATCTGCCCCATTGTTCCCCCTCTACTCTCTGTAGTCATTGGGGCAGATTTACTTACCCGGTCCATTCGTGATCCCGCGGCACATTGTCCGACGTGAATTCGCGTCCTGCCGGGATTCACTAAGGTTGTGCGCCTGTAGTCCGCCAAGTGTCGCTGCTGCGCTGAATTCCGCCGAAGTTCACCATCCTCTTCCTGGTGCATGTAAGTGCGTGTCAAGCGTCACAATTTTTTTTTAAATACAGGCAGTCCCCGGGTTACATACAAGATAGGGTCCGGAGGTTTGTTCTTAAAGTTGAATTTGTATGTAAGTCGAAACTGTATATTTTATAATGGACGTTCTAGACAATTTTTTTTCTTTTGTCCCAGTGACAATTGGAGTTTCAAAATTTTTGCTGTAATTGGACCAAGAATGATCAATAAAGCTTCATTACAGACACCTTACAGCTGATCATTGCAGTCTGGGACTATAGTAAAGCATCCAGAGAGCTTCACCAGAGGTCACAGTGGGCAGAGGGGTCCGTCTGTAACTATGGGTTGTCTGTAAGTCGGGTGTCCTTAAGTAGGGGACCGCCTGTACCGCAGTTTTTCCAAATCCGTCCCCCCGATTTCCGTTGCGTGAAACCCATCGCCGATGCGACACAATCCAATCGCGTGCGCCAAAAACCCGGGGCAAAACGGCACAAACGGGTAATTTTCGGGAAACCCCACGAAAATGAGCGATTCGGGCCCTTCGTAAATTAGCCCCAATGTCATCTGACACTTCAGTGATCTTCTGTCTAGCAAGAAGAATTCAGCAGAATTTCAGAGTGAAAAGTAAATTGAAAAGGAAAAATAGAAGATAAGGGCCAAAGTAAGAGGAGAAGGAATCATTTTCCTCTGATAAGAAATATGAGACTTTATTTTACACATCAGGAGGTAAAAATTGTTGAACACTCTATAATCAGGACTGAACCAGATATGAAAATAATCTATAGACTGTCAACGGACTGAGTGACTGTAAAAGCCACAGCCCGCTATGAAAAGATGTACATGGGGGGTGTCTCAAGGCCTGCAGTGAGATCTTCAGTTATTACCTCTAATCTAAATTAACTCATCTATTGATTTCACCTGCAGAACTTCCAGAGGGGGAATGGAGTACTACACAGTTCTCTTTGCAACCTTAAAAATTATCTAAAGACAGGTTGCAAAAGCCCATTACAGCTGCAGTGCAAATACACCTTTCTGCTTTCTCAAAGCATTTGCATTACAATATAATTGTGTGTTATAACTTGCATTGCACCCTGACAGAATCCTCTGTGTAGTCCCAGGGGTTGGGCTTTGTTTTGGACGCATTTCACAAAACAACATGTGACTTGTCTGTGCTGCAGTCTCAGCTCTTAGCCCCCACCTTTGTGCTCCTGTACAGCTCCTCCCTCCTGCTCCTTCACAGAGCTCACAGCCTGGTAAGCTGATATTAGTGGGAGAGGGGGGAGCTGTCCAGAAGCACAAAGGTGGGGGCCAAGAGCTGAGCAGTCTGCAGCACAGACAAGTCACGTGTTGTTTTTTGAAATGCATCCACACCAAAGCCCAACCCCTGTGACTACACAGAAGATTCTGTCAGAGTACAAGGTAAGTTATATTAAAGATAATACACGTCACTCTCTGTTGCGTTGTCTTGTCCTGGTGCTCAAGTAGGATACAAGACCATCGAATAAGTATTTAAGAAGACTTGGCACTCCTATTAGTTGCGTTTGATAATAAGTGAGTTTATTTCACAAATGTATAGGCGTGGCAATCCCAAAAATTTTTACAACGTTTCGGTCTACATACGGACCTTCGTCAGGCACTATATACAAAAAATAAGGGCAATAAAATCAAACGGTTGGGTGGAGGTGATCAAATTAAATAATCTATACATGATGATGTATATAGCAAAAAGTCTGCGAGACACGTTATAGGTACGATAATGATGACGTTTGTTTGCCACCATGGCATATGATAAGCTAGGATGTGAATCTTCTCAAAAATTGTGCTCTCCTGGAGTTTTTCTTGCACAAATTATCAGCGAGCCTGACTTACAGCTCCTGGAGATAGAATATCCTCCAATGAATGACCATGTTTAAAGACCTAGGGATAGATCTTACCCACAGGAAGCCCAATTGTTGTGGTATTTTTTTGGTGGGTAGTGACACATCATTCGTAGGTACATAAATATAGCAGATACTGGAGGGGATACATATGGACACAGCGACTTACATTAATATAATGGTACATATTAGTAACAGACTGTAAGGCTTAGTACTGAATACCCATTAAGTCAATTAAAACGCTCAGCGTTCTCTAACTTTAGCCGTATTGCATGGTATATTAGCGAAGAATAATGCGAAATTATTAGCGTCGGCGGCCACTATGTGGCCAGATGAACATCTCTGGAAAGAAAAGCGGGAGACAGGGGGTGGTTACTTGAAAGGTGGTGTGCTCCGGTAATCGTCCGCATGTAACGGGATAGCCGGAGAACAGCGTTAGGAGAGAAGACGACCGGGCAAGCCGTTCTGGGGCGATCGCTGTGGGCTATATAAGGCCAGCAGACCGCGAAAACGCCGATGTTGGAAGTGACTGTTCCGTTAAGAAGGTATCTCAGCTGACGGGTCGCTTGAATGTTCCAGAGGGGAACGCGGAAAAAAAGCGGAAGCGATACAAGGTTTACAGCAGATCGCCGACGGGGGAACGGGCACCCCCCCCCCCCCCCCCCGGAGATGGAGCGATAAAGTAAAGAAGATGTGTGCTGTGGTCAATGTGTGCCTATTTTGGGAGAGAGACTGTGTTATGACGAGTGCTATATGGTATGGTGTAGTAAATGGCATATGGTGTAGTGTGGAGAGAAAGAAGTAGCCTACATGCAATTGGATATGAGGGGGTCTGCCTTGCATATGATCTATGAAAAAGTCATCACGGTGTGTGTTGTGAGTGGATAGTAGATGTCTATGTGTCGAGGACGTAAGTCCATGTGTGCTGTGCAATAGAAGCGGGGGAAGAGAGGAAGAATATACCTATTGCAATGCCGCGGTCGTCAAGTTTCAGGAATCGAAAAGAAACAAAGTATAGTTAGTGATGGGTGATTCTCAGGATTTTATTTAATATGCGATATTTTGTTAGTCTACTCGTATCCCTTTATAGGCCCATTTGGGAGCCCCATTGCATTGAGGCGATTGCTATCCAAAGAGGCTTCTGTCTCATTAAGTTTGCCTGGTAATCCTGTTAACCATACCTCGTCTGGGCTACACGAGTATATACATGTGTCCACCACCTGGTAAATCTGTACGTTGGGAAATCTTATCTTTTGCCTTTGGGCAAAATGGATAATGGAAGGGGTAGTAAGCATTGTTCGTCGTAAAAGATTTGTGCTTAGACATACGGTCCTTTATAGTTTAACAGTCCTCTGCCTACTACAACCAAGACCACTGGGCAATTGATACATATTTACCCACGAATGATAGTTACAGGTGAAGGTTTAGTTTTTGACTTTTTTTTGTGTCTTTTGGGTTTGCCAGTTCTGGGGTGGGATATTTATCTCCCCTCAGCACATATTGCATTGGCAGCAATTGAGGACAAGGAACAGGTGCCAATTTGGGGCTGACGACAGGAATCGTGCTCCGTTTTGTTCTTGGAGGGACCTTCGTCTGCTTTCACCAATTTATCTCTTAAATTGGGCAGACGTTTAAAGCAGGGGCGAAATTGTCGCGTGAATTCAGGTATGGAGGGATGACTATTCGTAAGTATTGGCCAGTGCTTGCGTATGCTTTTATGTAATTTAAATATTGTGGGGTGGTATTGGTGGATGAAATTGATACATGGTTCCTTCTTTGATTCCTGTCTCACCTTGTGTTCCTGTGGATACATGGTTCCTTCTTTGATTCCTGTCTCACCTTGTGTTCCTGTGTTTTTAGTACGTGTTCAGGATAGCCACGTACTCTGAATTTGTCACGCATCTCTTGGAGACGTATTTCTCTTTGTGTAGGGTTGGAGACTATCCTATGGACCCTCTGCATTTGGGAATTCGGTAGGGATTTTTTACAGGGATTGGAGTGACAGCTAGAATAGTGTAGAAGGCTGTTCCTGTCTGTGGATTTGGTGAACAAACCAGGGTCACCTGATCTGGCCAGCCAACCACTGCTATCGACGTGTAAGGGTACCACGTCATGCTGGGTGGAGTGCAGAGTCTCCTGGCTTGTGATTGGCTCTGTTTCTGTCCGCCAAAAAGCAAAACGGCGGGAGATGCCATTTTCTCGAGCGGGCGAAGTATTCGTCCGAGCAACGAGCAGTTTCGAGTACGCTAATGCTCGAACGAGCATCAAGCTCGGACGAGTATGTTCGCTCATCTCTATTTACTTGCCTTCCGACACTCTCCACAGCTCCTCTTCATTGCACTACTCCTCCCAGCTCCATAGAAGGGGCTCTGGTGTGACTGGCTGGCGCAAATGTGGACAAATGTGGACCTCCACGTTGGTGAAGTCTGCCAAGCTAGTTTCCTCTGGGAGTGCAGTGAAAGGGCACCACGTCTCCAATGTGATCTGGAGCAGGGCGAGTGCAGCGGCTGAGTGGGTGTGGCAGGTTTGTGGCTGGTTGGCTTAATGGTGGCCCGAACAGGTCCAGGATCAGGACCAGGACCGGTCGAGTCCTAAATGGGCCTGTGCCGCGGGACAGCAGGTCTCTGGAACTTGAAGTGCTGCCAAGTCTCTGCAGACCTCTTCATGTGGCTGGTAGGCTCAAGGATCCCTGAACATGTCCTGGAGCAGGATGCCGCCAGAGCAATTAATGATCCAGTGTAGAAGAGGAACTGCAGAGCGCTGTAGAGTAAGTATATACATTTATTATCTTTAAAGGAGGCTACGCCGGGACATTTTATTTTTAAAAGAGGCTGCTACTGGGACATATCATTAAGGGAGGCCACTGCTGGGACATATAATTGCTAAATGAGGTCACTGCTGGGCATTTTATTAGTAAAGGGAAGGAGCTGCAGTACATTTTTTTTTATTAAAGGAGACCGCCCCTGGACATTTTATTAGTGAATGGAGGTCGCCGTTGGGAATTTTAGTAAAGAGTAGTGGCTGAATTTTCACCCTTGGTTTATACTGCAGTCAATACATTTTTCCAGTTATTTGTTGTAAAATTCGGTACCTTTGCATATACTCGAGTATACACGGTATGCCTTACACATTTAAAGTATCTCTGACTGACCCAGAATGTTACGGGACTTTGTAACACATCACCTGGCAGGACTGAACGTTCTGTTATATTTTTTTGAATTTGGGACTCCTTGGAAGGGTCAATGCTTGTTGCTAAATTGTTATTGTCGCTTTGGTTACATAATTTGTCAGGGTTCTCCATTTCGTCCTCAGTGTTCCATTCCTTTCCTTGTCCCACCCTTCTGTTCCTCCCTTGTGCTGTCCGGCTAGACTTGCCCTCACTTGGGTCCCCTGCTTTGAGACCATCTCCAAGGTAAATTATGGCCAAGACTAATAAGGATTGCCTAAATGTTTTGATATCCCATAATGTGCAAGGCTTTAATTCACCAGATAAGCAACCAAAGGCTTTCCTTTACTATAATTCGGTTAGAGCTGATAAAATATATATCCAAGACTCACTATTCTTTGTTTTCAAAGCCAAAGTTTTTCAATTTTTTTTTTCCTCAGAGTCATCTAGCGTCCGCACCTACTAAGCATTAAGGAGTCGGTATCTGGTTTTCTAAATCGATACATTTCCAAGCCCATATGACCTACGGCGATAAGGAGGGCCGCTTTATTCTTCTAGCTGGAACCATTCATGAGTTTGCATACGTTGAATAAAAATACAAGGGTACAAAACAATGAGAATACAAATAATAAAATTATTCAGCACTTCAAAATGGATATAAGGCAAAGTTGTTGTTTTTTTTTTTAGAAAACCCCTTTATTAGGTACCAATGAATTATGAATTTAAAAAAAAAACAAAACATGAATTTCATATATTACACATCAAAGATGATGTATTCTCCCAAAACATATTTATTTCCTTTTAGATGTTTATAAAATTCTCAATAATGAGGCATCCAATATAACCAAATAAATATGTCCAAAATGAACAAGTTTTGATTTTATATCGTAAACAGCAAAAATGCATATAAAAGTAGATTCCTATAGTATGATCATTTCTTCTTTCAGGGTTATAAAATTCTCAATAATGATGTATCGATTTAACAATAAATATGTAAGTTCCAAATCCTGATGGTATAGTGCAACAAATATGTACGGTGTGAACAGGTTTCAATTCCCAATGGTTGAACCATTATATTCAACATGAATAGATTTTAGATCCAGTATATATACACAAGTCTGTCTCCAAACAGTTCACAATAAGTGCACAGTGTGAGAGTGGAGCTTCGATTACTGTAAAAATAGCCTTTTACTCACTGTTGAGTTATACTCCTCGTGTCTCACAGTCTCGGCGTTCCAAGGTCTCTATTGCAGCAGTACCTGTTTCCACACATGCGCACCACGAGAGCCACACTAATCCGATCTGTGCAATAGTAAAGCACGGACCTCTGCAATGCCGACTGTAGGTAACAAACAGCAGTGTAAAAAAATGGAGTGGTGATTGCAAAGCTTTAGCTTAAGTTTAATGGAGATTTTAGTTATTCAATACTTAATTTCTGACCGTCCACAGCAATAGCATGGTGCTGGCAATGTATCAATAGCAATCATCCACAATAGCGATCAAACGCATTTTGGAAGTATCTCACTTCCTTCCTCAGTGATGACTTATACTGAATAAGCCTCTCTTTTTAGGTGCCATTCAAAACCTGGAGTCGGTATATTTTCAAACATGTAAAGGATCATTGATACTTTATAATATATCACAATATACATATGGTATATAATAATAATAGAAATAAAAATGTGAAAATTAAAAAATAAAACATAATGCATATTATACAGATTGAGGCACACAAGGGTCCATCGGACACATTTCCGTCAGGTTTCCCGAATATTTGCCCAGAATTGCACTGGTTTTTTTTGGCGTATATACCGCTACCACCTGCGATAGGTGCCAATACCGATATATCCCAGCGATTGCAAAGCTGCCGGCGGCTTCAAAAAGATGACGTCATCGGGGAGCAGCGATCCATCACCATGACAGCCTCGGGTCTTCCGAAGTCTCGTTTTAACCCTTTCATTATAATGTGCTACCAGCACATTGTAATGAATGAGGAGGAAAATCCCCATATACTGCCATACTGTAGTATGGCAGTATATGATAGGATCGATCAGACAACTTAGGGTTAAAGTACCCTAGGGAGTCTGAAAAATAGTAAAAAGAAAAACAAAAAAAAGTTAAAAAAAATTCTAATAAAAAAACCCGAAAAATTAAAATCAACCTTTCCCTAGAACTGATATAAATATAAATAAAGAGTAAAAATCAAACACATTCGGTATCAACATGTCCGAAAATGCCCAATCAATCAAATATAATAGTTACTATGGAAGCTATCCAAGGTAGCTATAGACAATGAAATTCTCTGTTTAACTTCCTCATATATTTGTTTTTTTCAATGTTTCCAATAGGGTGAATCTATTTCAAGTTGTAGTTCTTTTAATTTAATGGCCTCTTGTACAGTAATCAATTTCATTTACTCTAGGGAGCACTCTGATAATATATTGTTCCAATCAGTTATAAAGTATTCCGAATATACAAATATGGGTTATGGCATGGTGGAAGGAGTCGATCATATACAGCTTGAATAACCCATTTTGTGGATGTTTGGAGTGGTATGGCAGATACATCGATGACCTCCTGATTATTTGGGGGGGGGGGGCGATGTGTCTGCCATACCACTCTTTGTCCAGTTTCTCAATGACAATGACTGTGGGCTACGTTTTACACATGCTACAGATGATAAAACAACGGTATTCCTAGATCTCCGAACCATATAGTGAGAACGAGCACATTCAGGAAACCCACAGTGGGCAAAACAATTCTGTATGCCAGTAGCCAGCACCTAGATCATACGATTAAATCCACCCCCATGGGGGAAATCATAAGAGCAAGGCGTAATTGCTTCACCATGACGGCATCACCAGAGAGATTTTCAGAGAAAAGAAACATTTTAGGGAGGGATAACAGTGGAAAGAACCTTCCTCCCAAGAAGCAGCCTGACAGATCTGTTGTATGGAGGCATGTTTTCATTCTGCCCAAAAGTTTGCCAGTGCTCTGGTAGAATGGGGCCACATTTTTTCAGGGGCAGATTCTATGGCAATTTCTTAAGCCATCTGGATAAAGACTCTTATCCATCTCTTTCTATCTTGGGATTTGCACAAAAAGAGGGAAGAACTACCTCCTGAGATCTATGGAAATCTGAGACCTTGGGTAGAAACTCTGGGTCTGGTTTGTAAATGATCCTACTCTGAAGTCGTGAAGTGTATGAATGTCTACAGGAAAGAGCAGACAGCTCACCTACTCTCTTAGCTGACATAATGTCTGTTAAAAAAGACTGTCTTGAGGGTGAGCAGTTTAATAGAAATATCTCCAAAGGGCTCAAATGTAGGGTTATGACATGACCTTAAAAGGGGTACTCTCATGAAGAAATGTTTCTTAAATGTACTCAGGATAACAAAAATAACACATTCTCTAATTCTAGTTATTAACAAAAATACAGCATTTCACAGATATAATTACATATGTCCTGGTGCATACAATTTTGGTTGCCCTGGGATCAGACTGTACAGTCATGGCCAAAAGTTTTGAGAATGATACAAATGTTAATTTTACAAAGTCTACTGCATCAGGTTTTATAATGGCAATTTGCAATTAATTGCTGTTAAGCTTATCACTCTTTATAACATTCTCGAGTAAATGCAAAGTCAATATTTGCCTAGAAAATGAACTTCTTCCCCCAAAACACATTTCAACTTCATTGCAGGCCTGCCTTGAAAGGACCTATACGCCTATACACTTGTGAAATAAAACTCACTAATTATCAAACGCAACTAATAGGAGTGCCAAGTCTTCTTAAATATCTATTCGATGGTCTTGTATCCTACTTGAGCACCCTGACAAGACAACAAAACAGAGAGTGACGTGTATTATCTACAAATATACAATTACTTTTACACGAGCACCAAGGACACTATGTCCAGTGAAACCTTTTCGTATGACCCCGAAACCACGGCCAGCATACTGGCTAAAGTCTCCGTACCAAGTGACTTCCTGAGAGTCGCCAACAGTGAATATAAGACCAGGGACTTTGAACGAGTTTCTAGGAATCTATTAAATTACCAGCTGCACTGTGCAACACTGACGGAATACTTAAAGGTACAACGGATACCAAGAGGCCTACGGGTATCACTACGCCCCACCATCTTTAAGGACAACAAAGAATTCTGCAACACTTTCCAACAAATTTTAAACAAGTGCTCCTTCGATCTGATTACCTTGACAGTAGAATATCTACAAAAGGAAATCATCAAGACTGAAGAAAACATCTCCACGATCGAAAATCAACTAACCTCCACACTAACAACAGAAGAGATCAAAACATTGAAAGAAAAAACAACCCAACAACTGGAACGCTTCAGAAAGGAATCAGAACAGAAGAAACGCGATAAATTCATAAGAGACACACAAGATTATCTACTGGAAAGGGTATACAGATGGCAGGATACCTACCCTACACGAGCACCCTATCGAGGATACAGAGGCACAGCGGAATCCTCCAGTTCCGGCTCCGACTTCTATGGGCCACCATCAACACGAGGTCGTTTTTTAGGACAACGGGACCGCAGACGCGGACGACCAAGACGAGGAGGGGAGGACAACATCGGCGCTACACAAGGACCCACGATGACGACCAGATCACAGGTAATACATCCCCGCTAGTAGTCAATATCTCCTCCACCAACCTGAGTCCAGCACAAATGGGCCTATTACAGAAAGGATTATCCTTCTGCCCCACACAAAAACTAGATACTTTTCAACTTGAACTGGATCTACATCGGTTCTACAGAACCATAAGACTCAGAACTCATTTTAGTTCAGAGAACACTCATACTTGGGTACCCTCTGAACCACAACAAGCTCTTATACGAGCCACTGATTTGGGACTCTCTACTAAAAGTTCCTTTATGCCCCCTAAAACCGATCATGCAGTGGAAAACTTCATAACACTAGTTCAGAAAGATTTTGACCAATACAGAAAGGATATTGAAAAGGGCACACTACTTTACCCGAGTAACTTCACCAGTTTAGATCAACAGGCATTGGAGTCCCTAATCCACGACAAACAGATTATTGTAAAACCGGCAGATAAGGGGGGAGCTATAGTTGTCATGGATAGAAATGACTACATAGAGGAAATCCTCACACAACTCTCTGATGAGCAAGTGTATCATAAACTCCCACATGACCCTACTCCCACACTCTCCGCTAAGATTAAATATACCCTCGACCAACACCTCAAAGGGAAGACAATTGACCAAAAAACACATAACTTTCTTTTCAACCAGAACCCCGTCATACCATTGATTTTTTGGACACCACTATTGTCAAGGACACACTAGGCAGACTTTCGAGTGATTTGTTCACCAAATCCACAGACAGGAACAGCCTTCTACAGACACCACTATTGTCAAGGACACACTAGGCAGACTTTCGAGTGATTTTGTTCACCAAATCCACAGACAGGAACAGCCTTCTACACTATTCTAATAGGTATATTCTTCTCCTTCCCCCTCTCTATGCACCACACATGGACTTACTCCCGACACATAGACATATACATCACACACACACCGTGATGACTTTTTCATAGATCACATGCAGCACACCCCCTCAACATCCAATCAGAGTACTACTTCTTCTCTCTCCACACTTACACTATATGCCATTTACTAACACACCATTTATACTCCCTATATACAGTCTCTCTCCAAACCACACACATTTACACAGCCCACATCTTCTTACTTTACCTCCAGCTCCGTTCCCCGTGCGATCGCTGTACACTTGATATCCTTCCGCGTTCCACTCTGGAACGCAAGCGACCATCAGCTGAGACCGGAACGTCACTTCCGGTTTCCGGTCTGCTGCCTTATATACCACAGCGATCGCCCCAGAACGCCAGCGCTTCTCTCCTAAGCGGATCTCCGCTACCCCGTCTCCAGCGCTGCAGCGGCCACAGTGCCGCAGACCTAACACTTTCCATTATTCTTCTAATATACCATGCAATCCGGTAAGTATAGAGAACCTGAGTTTTAATTGACTTAATGGGTATTCAGTACCTAAGCCTTACAGTCCTGTTTCTAATATGTACCATTATATTGCAAGTCGCTGTATCTATTTTTAAATCTGTATCCTCCAGTATACTGCTATATGTATGTACCACATGATGTGCACTACCCAAGCACCCACAGCAATTGGGCTACCGCTGGGTAAGATCTATCCCTAGGTCTTTAAACATGGTCTCATGAGGATTATCTCGTATATCCAGGAGCTGTAATTCAGGCTCGCTGATATTGGCAAGAAACTCCAGGAGAGCACAATTTTGAGAAGATTCACTTCTATCATATGCCATGTGGCAACAACGCATCATTATCGTCCTATAAGTGTCTCCGACGTGTATATATCACATGTATATATTATGTTATATATTCTCACTCCACCGTTATTGCGGTCTCCGAATTGTGTTATATATATATCCATGTATATATTATGTATATATTATCACTCCACCGTTATTGATTTGTATTCACTTATTTTGTATTAGTGCCTGACGAAGGTCCGTATGTAGACCGAAACGTTGTAAAAATTTTTGGGATTGCCACGCCTATACATTTGTGAAATAAACTCACTTATTATCAAACGCAACTAATAGGAGTGCCAAGTCTTCTTAATTACAAGGTAAGTTATAACACATAATTATATTGTACTGCAAATTCTTAGAGAAAGCAGAAAGGCATACAAGCTATGGTCAGGTGTGATGGGATTCTGCATCCTGTTTTTAGTGAAAATGTGGTCCCTGGTGACAGTTTCCCTATTAATTTGAGTCCTACGGAACAAGAGACTCTTCCTAATAGTTTTTTCCTCTAGATAATTTCTTAAAATATTGCACATATTTAAATAATTTTTTCTGTTTTAATTAAGTGTTTGAAATTAAAATTAAAATTTCCCCAAAAGTAACAATTTGGTAACCCATCAAAAACTCCCCCAATTATCTGTTGATAAATACCTCTATTTTCTCTTCCAATTTGATCTCCCCAATCTCTCCCATTCCTTCAGTGATTGCCATTTGAGAAGGGCACAGAGCACAAATTACGTGACCTTTCTTGCTCCTTTTTTATAGAACAAAAAAATATATATATCATGTCTCATACAACAACTTCATTTTCTTGCTTGACATTTTCCGAGCTGATTGAACCTATTTATATCTTTGTGTACATCTGTTCTCTGAGATATAACAGTACATCAGCTGGTAAAAAGGTGCAGGAACAAAATAGTCAAGAAATAAAACATATAGGGGCCACATTTATCACTTTTGTGCGCCTGAGTGTAGTAGTTGCGCCTAAATTCTGGCGCACTGTTTGCCAGAATTATCACAAGCTACAACCATCTGTGATAAGTTAGTTTTCTGCCTCTTATTAATCACTTTACTTTAACACAGTTTAGGCGCAAATTTGGCGCAGTTTAGGCGTAATGTTAGATTCAGGCACTTACATGTCATCCTGCTACAAGCTCCTCTCTGCTCCTCACAGCCCAGCATGAAGATAACACTCACAGCAGCACCCAGGTGTGTGACACCCAGCACCCAGTGACCTCCTCAGCAGGGGCTTCTCCTGGAGGGGATCCCCCAGTGCTGATATTAGATAGATATGACATAGATAGATAGATAGATAGATAGATAGATAGATAGATAGATAGATAGATATGAGATTGATATATATGAGATAGATAGATAGATAGATAGATAGATATGAGATAGATAGATAGATAGATAGATAGATAGATAGATCGATAGATAGATATGAGATAGATAGATATGAGATAGATAGATAGATATGAGATAGATAGATAGATAGATAGATAGATAGATAGATAAATAGATAGGAGATAGATAGATAGATAGATAGATAGATAGATAGATAGATAGGAGATAGATATTGTATTTATGGTTGGATGACTTGAGGCCAAGCGAATCCACCTCAGAGAACGCGCCGCTGGATTGCGAATGGACAGGGTAAGTAAATCTGCCCCAATGTGTTGAAATAAGTAGGAGAGATAGATAGATATTGATTCAGTGTCCTGCTTGAAAGAATTTAGAGGCAAATTATTCCATCAGACTGGATCATTTTGGACTGTTTTTGTTTTGTCTTTCTGGAAAATTCTGCTCCTGGTTGAGAATTTGGACCAAAACAAATCGGTCATCATTGTACGATGGAAAGGCCAGTTCATTGCTGTTACTTACTGCTGCCGAGATCGATTTGTGACCTCAACAACAAGTCTTTCTTTAGAATCAATACATCAGCGTGCCATACTACTTACCTAAGTGCTTCTCACCAAAGGGAAACGATGACAAACTACTGCGTGGAAGGGATATAGAAAAGAGATTGCTGATGGATGAATGGCTGGAAGGATAGATAACAGATACATGGGGGGACATTCATCATAGTTTTTTAGACTGTTTCTAGGATTTTTTTTTTGCACAATAATCTGGCGCAGTTCATTAATTTGGCGCTTTTTTGTGCCATTTTCTGGCGTACGGCAAAGTCCCGCACTTAGTTGTTTGGTGTGGATCCTCTGGACCACTGCAGACGATGATGCAAGCCACTACCTGGGAGCGGAGTGTAAGTGGTACCTGGTTTTCACCAGAGCCCGCCGCAAAGCGGGTTAGACAAGCTGCGGCGTGGTACCACCAGGTCGTTCCTCAGGCGTGACTTGTCTGCAGTGGCGGCCAAGGTAGAAGTACAGAGACGGCTGACAATCTCGTGGTCGAAGTCCAGGCACAATGTCAGGGCAGGCGGCAGAGGTGCAACGTCAGAGTCCGGTCCAGAGTATGCAACAGGAGTCCAAGCAGAAGGGTCCGGGAACACAGCACACAGGACAGCAGCCCGGGGGAACACTGGTACACGGAGGAGCTCAGGTAACACAGAAACACGGAGGAGGTCAGGTAACACTGGAACACGGAGGAGGTCAGGTACACAGGAGACACAGGAACGCAGAAGACACAGGAACGCAGGAATCGCAGGCAAATCGCAGAATAGCTTTCTCTCAGGCTGTGAGTCACAAAGATCCGGCAAGGGCTTGCAGGAAGAGGCAGGCTTATATAGAATTAATCAAATGGCCAGCTGCAATTAATGGCGCACTGGCCCTTTAAATCTTAGCAAGCCGGCGCGCGTGTCCCCGTCTCCTAGGGCGAGCCGCGAGAGCAGCAGAGGACGCCGCGGGAGCCGGGGAAGGTGAGAGAAGCCGGCCACCCGACCCCGGGGAGGCACGGGTGCACCTGCGATCCGAGACAGGGATCGCGGGAGCACCCGTGACAGTTTTGAGTCCCTGCGCCTTATCTGACATAGTGAGCGGCTGCTATACAGATGTTTGCACGGGATCTATCACAAATTTGCGCCTAAAAAGACGCAAAAATGCACCTAATCTGAGCAGTTGCACTTAATTTCTCCAGTAACGACTTCATCATTTTCTATAGGATCATCTCTGTGAGTGATTATTGTCTTATTGTACAGATCTGAGAATATTATCAGTCCATGTAAATTATAATAAAAAGAGCAGAGACTCATTTGAACAAGATTTTTTTTTTTTTTTCGACATATCTGTAATTTTTAGTCCCTGCAGTGACATCACAATGATAGTTTTTTGTGCAAAAATGAAGCCCTCAACATTCTGTCACATTTTCTCAGTCTCCTTTCATTATTGCTCACAAAGAAGCTCTAATAATTTGAGACAAATTTGGCGCATTTTCTAAGGCAAAACTAGATCCATAATAAATCACAAACCAAAAAAGAGGACAAACCAGGCGCAAAAATAGGCGAACCTAGGGCCACATGTATCACTCATTTTTTCTGTTGTTTTTGCGCCTTTTCACTAAGGCGCACCATTTTTGCGCCACTTTAGCGACTAAGCGCCAAACTAGCCGCGCAGCAAAAATAACCAGCTTTCCCTTATTTATCTTACCAATCCTGATGTTTTGCTGTGCCTAATGATATTCATCACTTGCAACGTTTTCATTTAGGCGCAAAAACCGGCGCAAAAACACTCCAGCCCGAAGGTGGCGTTAACTGAGAAGAAAGCACTGAGCCCCTTTGCAGAACAGCTCATTTCTAGCAGCAAAGCTCAGCCAGACACTGGAACATATAATAGATACATTAGATACATTGCAGACACTGGAACATATAACAGATACATTAGATACATTACAGACAGGAGCTGCAGACTCTATTTACACTTCATCACCTTCTATTTACAAAACATTCTGCAAAATCCTGAGCTCAAAGCAAGAGAGAAGAGAACTTTGCAGAATGTTGCACATAGTACTGACAAGTGTCCCCCATGTAATTCTGCACAGTATCACCAGTGTGTCTGAGGGGTATACTGTGCAGAATTACAGGGGTGCAGCAGGAGACCAGCACTGGGGATCCCCTCTAGGAGAAGCCCCTGCTGAGGAGGTCACTGGGTGCAGGGTGTCACACACCTGGGTGCTGCTGTGAGTGTTATCTTCATTCTGGGCTGTGGGAGAAGCAGAGAGGAGCTTGTAGCAGGATCACATGTAAGTGCCTGAATCTAGCATTGCGCCTTAACTGCGCCAAAATTGCGCCTAAACTGTTTTAAAGTAAAATGATTAATAAGAGGCAGGTAATTACCTTATCACAGATGGTTGTAGCTCGTGATAATTCTGGCAAAACAGTGCGCCAGAATTTAGGTGCAACTACTACACTTAGGTGCACAAAAGTGATAAATGTGGCCCCTAGTATACTACTGGGGGCTTGCTGGCTATATACTACAGGAGCTGGCTGGCTATATACTACAGGGAAATGAAAAGGAAAGAACAAAGAACACAACCGAAGAGGACGGCGCCTCGTGTGATAACGTTTTGAATGGTTTGTTTCCAGGTAGGAGGTAGAAGGTGCTCACCTGGTAGCCACTTGGCTTAATTGCAGATATAAATGTAGGGATCTCGGTTATCCTTATTGGTGGATCCTTCCTCGGGTTACTTCAGCAGCTTCCCAAGCGCTCCGAAAACCGGTATCCGTTGGAACCGTAAGCACAAGAGTATGAGTAGAGGAAAAAATGGCGCTACGGATGGGTGCGCTTGTAACCCAGAAGATTTTTACCAAAAACACGAATTGGTGTAAAAGCAAGGTAAGTATTTATTATAAATGGTTAAAATTTGGTTTCAAACATAGGTACATTGGTTACGCGTTTCGGGATGGTGACCCTTCATCAGACCAGTAAAATAACAGCGCCCGGCAGGATGAGCAGGAGCTGTGGATTACAAGCGCACCCATCCGTAGCGCCATTTTTTCCTCTACTCATACTCATATACTACAGGGGGCTGACAGGCTATATATTACAGGGGGCTGGCTAGCTATATACTAAAGGGGCTGGCAGGTTATATACTACTGGGGGCTGGCTAGCTATATTCTACAGGGGCTGGCAGGTTATATACTACGGGGGGCTGGCTGGCTATATACTACAGGGGCTTGCTATATACTATGGGGGGCTGGCAGGGTATAAACTACTGGGGGCTGGCGCTATACTACAGGGGGCTGGCAGGCTATATAATACAGGGGGCTGGCTCGCTATATACTACAGGGGGCTGGCTCGCTATAAACTACTGGGGGCTGTCTGGCTATATATTACTGGGGGCTTGCTGGCTGTATACTATAGGTGGCTGGCTCGCTATATACCACAGGGGGCTGGCAGGCTATAAACTACTGGGGGCTGTCTGGCTATATACTACAGGGGGCCTGCTGGCTATATACTGGGAGGCTGTGGTCAATGCATTCCCCACCCTTGGCTTATATTTGAGTCAATAGGTTTTCCCAGTTTTTTGGTGGTAAAATTAGGGGTCTCGGCTTATACTCAGGTCAGCTTATACTACAGTATATACAGAATCTATTTGGATAAAAAAAAAGTCCTCAGAAGCACACAAAATATAACAAAAAATGGTTGCCTGCCAACAAAATCCGGCAAGATTCCATGTAAATATAAAAGAAAATGAATGGCAGCACTCCAAACATTAGTGAACAAAATCATCAGACTTATTCCATAGTGTTGTGCTGCCATTCTTTTATATTTTTCTATCTGTCTGTTTATCTCTCATCATATCTATTTATATATTATCTATTTATCAATATCATATCTATATACATCATATCTATCAAAATCACATCTTCCTAATCATATCCATCTTTCCATCCATCTCTATCTACTATGGCAGGGTAGCTACCACTAAAGCAGATTTTGGGTATAGAATGAATATGTTTCTGGATGGATGTGGGAAAGCTGGGTGTTTTGCCACTAATTTGCATCCAGCTGGAAATCCTGCATAACTACCTGGTGCAGACTTCCCACAATGGCTCCACCCTGGGGAAGAGACAAAGGCCTGTGGAGCTGTGGCAGTGAACTGACACTGAGTTTTTGGGGTGCCTGCCAGTAGGCCAGCATCTGGGGAGGTAGGGAACCTCAATGTATAGTTAGTGCCGGAGAGGTTTAGGCTTTATTTTAGCTGTTTTGTTTATTTTCTTTTTACTGCCGAATAAAACTGGCTGCGGTCAGTTGTACCCAAATCGTACAGTGTGGACAGTGAATTTACTTGTGTGCTGGTGAATTGTGCCTGTCTACCCCAGGAGACGACGATCCCGGACCTAATCCCTTACACTACTGCAACGTCCCTGCTAATGCGTATGGCAGAGGAGTAGTTGTGAATAAGCCCCTTGTACAATTTAGAACATATAGAACTAATATGCAGCGGTAGATACTGCCTCGATAGGCAAGGGTTAATCTTACTTAATGTTATCATCCAATAATGTTCCACCTTTGTAACTGGAGTGTGATTGGAGAGTGAGATCATCTGAACAGGGATTAACAAAACCCTTAATCAGGGGAGGAGTTAAGTCTCTTGGAACCCAGCTCTTCTAGAGAGCAGACACCTCTTAGAGCACCAGCTCTTGCTACAGGCCTCCTAGGCCTCAGCACATCAACTACACACTGAGTGACAGAGGCAGCGTGTGCCTCACACCTCAAGCGAGATCACACAGAACAACCAGGACAAAGCTGCAGCTTCCAACATTGGACACATCTACATCCCAGCCTGCGTCCTCATCCTGGCTGGTGACCAAACTCCTGAGGTTCCCTCTCCAAGATCACTCCAGTAATCGGCCTTTGTACAGAATTGTTTGGCCTGTTGCTGCTGTTGGTTCGAATAAAGAACTGTAAGTTATTTTATGCACAACGTTGCCTCCGTATGGTCCCTGCTACGGCTGTATCACCATCAAGGGCGCCCAATCTATCTTCCAGGGGCACATACTACAGACACTAAGAGGTTGCCCCAGGGAGAACCAGTACATCAGCCTCTCCCTCATCTAATTTCTTGCATTAACCACCCACTGGAGACCTGCCAGGCTGTAGGACAGCCCTCCGGTCCCCATACCAAGCACCGTGACCCCTCCAGGAGAAGCCACTGCTGAGGAGATCATTGGGTGCAGGGTGTCACACACCTGGGTGCTGCTGTGAGGGTTAATCTCATGCTGGGGTGTGGGAGAGAAGCAGAGAGGAACTGTAGGTGGACAACATGTAGCTTCCCGAATCTAACATTGTGCCTAAACAAATAACAGCAGAATATCTCAGAATCTTACAAAGCGTCAAAAAGACAATTTCATTAACAGAGGCTGATAAAACTAGACAGCAAATAGTTGGTTGGAGCTGACTTCCAGCCTTTGGTCGTTCCAATTGCTGTTATGTTGCCTGATTGTTTATACCTTTGATTTTGTTATTGATGTTTCTGCATTACCTGCTGTTGTGTTCAAGTCCCATCTGTGTTCATTTGTATTGTCCTATCGGGAGTGGCCGGGATCTATTTACGGCTGGTTTTGGCATTCAGTATTTGCTAGGTATTGTTATATCTATACTTTCTATACATCTATACTTTCTATACATCTATACTTTCTATACATCTATACCTTCTATACATCTATACTTTCTATACATCTATACTTTCTATACATCTATACCTTCTATACATCTATACCTTCTATACATCTATACCTTCTATACATCTATACTTTCTATACATCTATACCTTCTATACATCTATACCTTCTATACATCTATACTTTCTATACATCTATACTTTGTAGTATTTTGTGACTTTGTCTGTGGTGAGAGATTCTGAAGTCTGTCTGTTCTCTTGTATTCTCTCACCACTTTCCAGTCTGTTCCCCTTTGTCTGTGGTTATTTAATAGTGAGTGTATGTGGACACTCTGGTTGTTACCTGTTATTCCGGTCCTCCCTATTGCCCTCCTTCCTGTAGTCAGCCTCGATTGTGTGTTTATGTGCATGCTGGGATTGCTAGTTTGCCATGTTTTACTTGCAGCAATCTTTTCGTTATTAAAATTTAGTACACCAGACCTTAATATCCTTTAGTCCTTTTCCCTACTATCTAGATAGATTTTCGTGTTCGGAGGGAGAGAAGTTGTCGGGTCCAGAACTAGTTGGGGGAAGCTGACCATCACCTGCAGGCAGGGACTAGCTTAGGCATAGAGTAAGGGACCATTTTCCCTTCCGTTTCCCTAGTTCTTGCTGCTCTCTTTGCACATTTTCCTGCATCTGTGTGAATTGTGACATCAGTACCTCCGTAGGACTGTGTACACACAGAGAAGCTACGACCTGGTAATGAAACAATCGATTTTATATTTTTTAGATTCTATAAAATCTTTTCCGTAGTCTGATCATTTAATGTGGGAAACTACAGAGAAAATTCTAAGGTTATCGAATTCCATATCCATACCATATAAGATGTCATCCAAATCCAGCATGATAAACCAGAGACACTTAAAGAGAACCCGTCATGCAAAATAACCCCCCTAAACTAAATATATTTTCATAAACTGCCATTAGAGAGCATTGCCTCTATCCCTTCATTGTCCCTCTACATGCCTGTAAACCTAAGCAATGAGGTCCTAAAGCTGTATGCAAATGACCTGTGAAATGTCCAATGAAGCATTAGCATATTCAAGCTGTCCACTCTATTCATGAGTGGGAGGCACAGCCACACCCCCAGTGCATGACTGACAGCCGGTATAATGATGTGAGGCTGTATAATGATGTGCTTCCTGGTGCTGGTGGCCACGCCCCCTGCAGCCTGTGTGTGTGTTTAGGAGAGATACAGCAGCTCCAGGCAGCCATGTTACAGCAGAACATGTCAGATTCATGTGTAGCTGATGTCTGTGTCTCTCACCTGTATATTAGGAGGCTGCAGCATGTCAGCAGATGCAGCACACACACTAGCCATGCTTTACTATACATTACACACAGACCTCAGCAGGGGGAGGAGAGGGGAGGGGTAACAGGGGTGACATCACTGCCTCTGACCATGTGACCAGCCTCATTTACATGATAAAAAATAGATGATTTTACAATGAACAATGTATGAAATAACTAGATAAAGGCTGGGATGGGATCCTTGTGAGCTGCTCCAACAGGTAGAGGTGACAGGACAAGTGGCAGAGACCTGATGACAGGTGTCCTTTAATCATAGATCCAGGCACTCTGATTTAATTTCTTATCCATGGTCTTATGTTAATGAGCCAGAAGAGCTCTGGGGGCCAGTACAATAGCCTCTCTGTGCTGTAACTTCACAGGCTGTTACACTGTGCAGGAGTATTTCACTTCACTCACTGTGTGAGACTACGTGGGGCGACAGTGTAACTGCCTGTGAAGCTGCAGCATGGAGGGGCTCTGGTAATGCCCCCAGATTCCTTCAGGATCATTAGCATAGTTATAAAAGTAGATTTTAGAAGGAAGGAGGCCAAATATAAGAAGATTATCACAGTCACTGTGCCCGGATCTATGAGTAAGTGTCCCTGGTTTATCATGATCCATTTTCATGGTAGATTTCCTTTAACTTGTTAATTGTTAATACGTAATATGAAAACCCTTAGCTTTTCATATCTCAATGGTTTTCTATTGTGTGATATTACACTGCAGTATTTTATTACTGCTCAGATCCCATGTAGACGTGGCCCAGGGGGGATTGGAGCCCAGGTCCCCGGGGCTGTACACAGCTGTGATCCCCCCCTATCTCCACACTGTGTCATACAATAGATATCATAGATCTTTCCGCCAGCTTCTGTATATCTTACGTCTCTAGTGTCTGTTCTCCAGGGTTTACAGTAATTGTATTTTCTACCAGTTAAATGCATTTTCTTGTCAGGTAAAATACAGTATTTACAAATGTGTATTTATTTCCTGCTCCGGATTTCTTGTGCATATTTTTATAATGTTTTCTATTAATCGCTTGTCCCATTTTACCTGTTATCTCGTGTTATTTTTCCTCCTGTCGCTGTCATTTGTTATTTTCCCTGGAGATATATTTGGCAGCGCGTCGCACTTTGAAGATTACTGTGTATTCTCGCTATTTCGCTGCGGATGCTGATGCCGTCTTTTTGGATTTATGCTCCGGACACATTACACTGCCATAAAGTAATGTATATCGGAGACGTTCCCATGCATCCGAGATGATGAATATTTGGCGGCCTATTGAGATTCACATCAGAAAAACAAAGCAATTCTGTCAGCAAAAAGTGGGATTCACGTACTACATACAATGTAGGTCAAAATATGGGATTCTTATCATGTATTTTTTCATTTAGGTCAAAATTTCTAATTTTTAATATCTTGATCTATACATAATACAATCTAATATATGAAGCTGAGTGTATGTATGTGTATATATGTCCGCTAACGGAATCTGCAACGCCGTGATTAAATCACTAAATGTCGCGCAGCCATTCCCTGTGACTCAGGGAACGTCATAGACTGGGGCGCAACTAGGAGAGACGATTTGTGAATGTGGTCCCCCTTAAAAAAATATATCCATATTACAATCACACACAGTCTATACACACCCTATATATATACATACACACAGCATATACACACATGCATCATATAACAAGACATATGGCATATGCACACACATACAGCAAATAGACACATACTTACAATACCACATACAGGATATACACACACATACAAATATAGTATATAAACACCACACACACATACACAGACAATAGCCCAGATGCTGGGGCCCCCTGACACTGTGGGCCCCATAGCACCTGTTATGGTTGCTACCCCTGTAGTTACCCCCCTGGTCATAGACTAGGTTTTGAGTCAAAATTTGCTTTCCAAAATATACTTATTTGCCACCATATACAAGAGCCATTGTCTGCTACTTCTGTGGCAGTTAGCAACCAACCACAGCTCAGATTCTATTTGGCAACAGGTCGTTAATATGAGCTCTGAACTTTGATTGGTTAATAAGTTGAGTATAAGACAACTTATGTGTGAGGTAATATGGATAGAGATAGACATGCATAGAGAGACAGGCAGAGGGACAGACAGAGACAGACAGACAGAGAGACACAGACAGAGAGAGAGATAGATATGTCTGAAAAAGTAATCTGCAAGAGAGAGAGCGACAAACAAAGGTAGACAGAGACAGACAGTCAAAGGCAGGCAGACATTTCCCTTAACTAATATGGCACTCCTACATTTTGGTGAGTACTGTGCATGTCCGAAAGTTGCTGCGAAATCACAGTGTTGTCATGGATGGGATGACAATGCGCCAGACAGGAATGACTCTGACTGCAGACCTGCCTATACATTTTGGAAGCCAGACGTTTGGATGATTTATCAGAAGTAGATCTGATGGTACATTCCTCCTGCTGCCTCAGCCCTAATCTGTAATTTAATAATCGTGGAACATAACCTAACTCGTTAAAAAACGTTATTTTAGTAATATGTAAATTAACTGCAGAGGCTACTGGGACGTGTACTAGCCAGTGCCCGTCCAGGCTAGTACATGCCCCAGTAGCCTCTGCAGTTAATTTACATGTTACTAAAATAAAGTTTTGTAACAAGTTAGGTTTGGTTCTAGGAATATTAAATTACAGATTAGGGCAGAGGCAGCAGGAGGAATCTACCATCAGATCTACTTCTCATAGTAGGATTCCTCATGGTATGTTTCCTATAAATTTTCTGAGTAGCCAAAATATACATATAGAGATCACATAATGACTCCTTGTACTCTACATACATCCCGTTATATCGGAATACTCTTTCATTTGCTGACACATCTGACAGCTTATACTGCGCCTAATGAGCCAGTTGCTGCAATAAACACGACTCCATCTGTACTAAAAAGATCACTTACAATTATGCAACCACATTCTACGACTCTCTGCCACTAACACAACCCAACAGATGAATTATTATAAAAGAGAGAAAAGGTCCTTAAAAGCAAATAGTAAAAAAAAAAGCAGAAAATACCGTCATCTTGGCCTCCAAAACACCATAAAATTGTCTGAAAGATAAATCTAGAAATAAATTTCAAAGCCACTTGGAAAAAACTGATAATACAATATTTTTATTACAACATAAAACTCGTGTGAACTTTATAGTGTGTAGTGGAAGTCACATAGCTCATAAGTTTTAAGTTTAGTTTTTGAGTATCCAGAGAATTGGATTCGGCTATTTCACTGCATTGACGACAAAGGAAACTCTTCTCCGTACATCATCGTTTACACGGCGCGTTCAGAGGACGGGGTCGCTTTATTGGTTTACTGTTGGGTATTCACAGATTAAGACTACAAAGCCATCATCTGTATGGCGCACTGAGGGGGTCATTGGTCCTACCTGGTTGATAGGGAAGATTATCTTAATGAGAATGGAAACTCTTCTCTATAAATATTCGTTTACCTGGGGCGTTCAGAGGCCGGAGTCGCTTTATTAGATTAACATTACATATTCACAAACTATCGAGCCGTCATCTCTATTGAGCTCTGAACGGATCGTTGACCCTACCTTGTTCTTGAGGAAGACTATTTTAATGAGAAAGGAAACTCTTCCCTGTACATCATCAGAAAGAACTTTCAGCTGTGCATCATTACCCGTATTTTTCTGACTATAAGACGCACAAAAAATGCTATGATTTTCTCAGAAATCAAAAGTCCGCCTTATATATGAACCGACAAATGGATGATCGTGTTTAACAAGAACTCCAAGCCACTCTAGCAATATCCTGCCAACATACTGCAACAGCGCATACTGTAGACCGGGCACAATACACCACACCAGCTCCCGAAGTGCCCTGGCACCGCGATACCAACATCATGCTCTTCTGTGCATTGGAGCAGGGCAGTAACATGGAGAGACCGCTGGCAGTAGGGGGACCCGGCAGTGACAAGAGGAGGCATATCGGAGGAGGGCAGTGGACTCTACTTACCAGAGACGGCCCCTTCACAACAAACCTCCAGCAGGACCCAGAGACCATGCGGGGCGCAAACCACAAACGCATTAGTGTGGATCGCGTGGCTTTCTCATCGACCGCCAAAGCAACCACCAAGAAAATGGCTGCGCCATATAATTCGGTGCGCCTTATATAAGAACGTAGATGTCTCAGCAGGCCTTTATTGATAATGCACCTTATAGCCCAGTGCATCTATAGTCCAAAAAATAGTACTTATTCAGGCGCTGATGGTCCTTTATCAGCTTAGTGTTGCATATGCACAAATTTAGACTATAAAGATACATCTGTGTGAGTGTCATTGGTCCTGCCTTGTTTATGGGCAGGATTATTTTGATGAGACAGCAAACTCTTCTCAGTACATCAGGGCAGGCGCTAACACTGGGCATACCCGGGCACATGCCAGGGCCCAGAGCTGCTGGCGGGGCCCACATAAGGTTGTACATAAGGAATTCATGGGGGTGAAGGGGGCTGTATCCAATGAATCTATAGGGAGTTAACAGGGCTGTATATAAAATAACCATGAGGGCTGTTTGCTATGATAAACTAGGGGCCCAATGAGGCTCTGTCACCCAGGGGCCTATGAAACCTGGAGCCGACCCGGGTTTACATGGTGCTTTCAAAACTCGGTGTGGCTCTATTAGTTTTGCATATTCATAAAGTTAGACCATACAGTAGTGCTATCATCTGTATGGAGCTGTAAATGGGGCCTTGCTCATAAGGAGGATTATTTTGACAAAAAAAGGAAGCTCCCTTCTATTTATCATCAAAGGAAACTCTCCTCTGTGCATCAGCGTGTATGAGGTATTCAGGGGCTGGTGGTCCTTTATCAGCTTAGTCACAGATTTAGACTACGGAGATATTTGATTCATGTCTGCGATGCTCTGATAGGGTCTTGCTATGTGCTTGTTTATGTGGAAGATTATTTTGACAAGAAAGGAAACTCTCCTCTGTAAATCATCACTTATATGACCTATACCAGTGATGGCGAACCTTTTAGAGACTGAGTGCCCAAAACTGGAACCAAAAGCCACATATTTCTCACAAAGTGCCAAATGCCAATTTAAAGTGACTTATTGCTCACTGCTGTGTTACAGATTCGAACCTACTGGCGTCCTGAAAACACCAGTACAGAAGAAAGATGGAGAGAGAAATTCTGATTATTATTGTAGCTTCCCTCTAAGGTCCCCTTAACTGGATGAATCACAGGCCCTGAAAAGGGGCTTCAATGATAATCCAGCTCTGTCCACACCCCCTTGCTCCTGCTGTACTTCAAGTCACTATAAAATAGTGCTGAACAGGGCATGTTCTGGGCTGCCTGTGACTGCAGGAGGAGGAGTCCTGAATGGTGACCTTTGTGCTGGGTGATGGCCTGGGTGCCAAAAAGAGGGCTCCAAGTGCCACCCCTGGCACTCGTGCCATAGGTTCGCCACCACTGACCTATACAGAGGCTGCTGTTTATTGTCTTAGTGTTGCATGTTTTAAGATTTAGGCAAAAGAGCAATCGTCTTTATGGAGCTCTTAAATGGTCATTGGGTCTACCTAGTTCATGGATCCGAGTTCAGGATCTATAAGGAAACTCTTCTTCTATGGATCATCCTCCGTGCATCTGAGGTATCCAGTGGCTGACGTCACCTTGCATTAGCTTCTGTTTCATTTTCACTAATTTAGACTAAAAAGGGATCATCTCTTCTCTAGACATCATCAGTGGAAACGCTTCTGTGTACATCATCACTTATTGTATATGATGTATTCAGTAGCCATTGCTGCTTTATTTAGTTAGTATGTTCACAAAATTAGACTACAAATGGAAGGATTATCTGTCTGCTTCCAACACAAATTTCCTCTGTACCGTACATCCTAATAAAAGAAGCTCTTCTCAGTACATGATCATTAACTTGTGCCATAGGGTTGACCTAGGTCCTTTGCCACCAAGTGCAACACTTGGCTGTAGATGTCACATAGCTCATAAATTATAAGTGTAGTTTTTGTGTTTCCGGAGAATTGGATTTGGCTATTTCACTGCATTGACAACAAAGGAAATTTTTTCCTGTACATCATTATTTACATGGTGCTTCTGAGGCCGTTGTCGCTATATTGGTTAAGGGATTCACAAATATAGACTATAGGGCCATCATTTGTATGGAGCTCTGAAAGGGTCATCAGTCCTACTTTGCTTATGAACAAGATTATTATGAGGAGAGTGGAAACTCTTCTCTCTGCATCATCACAGACATGGGGGCAAATTTACTTACCTGGTCCTGTCGCGATCCCCTGTTCAGGCGGTCCGGCGAAGATGAAGTCCGGCGCGATTCATGTTGCACGTTCCTGCATCCATTGCTTTCCTGCCGAAGTCCACCCGAGTTCACCTTCTTCTTCCCGGTGCTTGTAAGTGCGTGTCTTGCAATACAATTCGAAATGTTAAATCCTGTGCGTGGTCTGAATCCGTCAGGTTGTCCGCCCCCAATTTGTGTCGCGTGCAAGCCAGCGCTGATGCACCAAAATCCGATCATGTGCGTCAAAATCCCATGGTAAATGCGGCGCAAAACGGAAACCGACGAAAATGCGCTCCACGGACCCTTAGTAAATGAGCCCCATAGTGTAGTCAGTGGCTTGTGTTGCGTTATCGGATTAGCTTAGCCTCAGCGTATTCACACAATTAGCCTATGAGTAGACAAATCATCTGTGTGTTGCTCACACTAGGTCTTTGCTTCCATCATGGTCATGAGCAGAATTATTTTTAGGCTTTTATATGTTAGGTGATGATGAAAGAAAACATTACCTGCTGTTCATTATGATGTGCTTAGGTCTTAGCTGTTCCACTAATGATAATTGTAGTTTTAGTGATGGATGCTGATGAGTAGGAGATATGCAAAGTCCTACATTCCTTTAGATTTGAAATATTTAGCAAAAAGTTAAATAAAACATTACAGGAATTTTCCATTTTTAGTTTGAAATAAAACATTTATTACATGTTAAAAAGATAAATAATATGTACGGTATGGTATCTACATGTATTAGAGATCGGAATCATAAAGTAGTTACAAGAAAAATGCAGATGTTGTATGTAAAACAGAGAGGTTCATAAATTGATAAATAGTCACAAAATTCGGGTGTTGAGGCTGATGCCTCCCAGTGACACATTCTTGAAGGAAAGTAGAAAGAATTTTAAAAAACAGAGCTAACCAGAGATGTAGAGGTACAAAAGAAACTTTTAGGGGGTAGTCTTCTTCAATCTAAGGAAACATAAACTAGTAGCCTTTAAATTGGGCCATCTTAGGTTAGACATCAAGGGGGCCACTATTAGGCTAGAGACTGGGCCCATTCTCGAATCCTCATGCCCTCCAGTCCGACAACGGGAGGAAATGTCCAATTATATGGTCACCAGTGTTTTCATACTTGAAATCTATTCATCCATTTCAGATGCCCTGCTGGAAGCAAAACAAAATTTGTTTAGTTAAATTTTCCATATTTCGATCAACTCCTTTTATTTATCTTACAATTGTACTTGCCAAAATAAAGTATAATGGCCCATAACAGACCCCAAGTTGTCTACTAATAACAACCCCATGAAGGTAAAAACTTCCATATTGTTCCACATGGAAAGTCGGGAAATATGCAAATACGTTTTCCAGAATGGGACAAGGAAAATCATGCCTCTTTTGCGACCTTGTAAGACAGCCCCCTTACCATCAAGCATGACTTTCAGGAAGCCTAATGCCATGATGATTAAAGGGCTTAAAGCCAAACCAGCATTCCCAACTGTAGACAGCACTATTTTGACTTCCTCTCTTCAGTACAGTGTAGGAACCGATTTAGGTGAGTGAGAGGCTTTTGACTAAGGTCAGGAAGTAACAGTTCTTCCATTCTTGAAAACTAATTTCTCAGAATCTCCTAGTGGAGCATCAATGGCAATAAGTCTCCACACACCTGCATACCCCCATGCAGCCTTAATTGGCAAAGTCTCCGTAACCATGGAAAGTTGAGAAATTGCAAGAACTTTAAAGAAAAGAAAAGATTGAAGAGGGTTTGTACATATCCTCCTCAAAGGTAGGTACTTAAGTTCAGCCTGAGTGCTGTCCTAGATAGGTGGGGCTCAATTACGATCTTGTACAAGATCAGGGTCATAGGAGTATGAGAAGAAAAACACCAGTGTGACCAAGTCTTATCGGGGTTACCTATTTTTAATGACCAGACAAGGTAATTTAAAGCTATGGATCCACAAAACAAACAAACCGGACACACTGATCAAAAACACAACAGTGAAAAATCATAAGAAAAATTGGAAAAAGAAACTGAAAACTTTTCATAGTTGATCAAATGGAAAGGTTCATGTGCATGAGCCCCAAATCAGAAGTTACTCAACTTGGCTTCAAAATGATCCGTCCATCAAGTTCAACCTTTCTCTGATCAATTATACATCACACATTGCTAAATTATTTATCACACCCAATGTCATTTGTTATTAGAGAAGAAATTACTTTTTTGTAATAGTATCTGCCATTGATCCAGAAAGAGGAATGATCCTCATCAGGAACTGTACACCATAACTTTGTGGTGTAAAAGCAAACAGCAAGGGGGTAGTCCGGTCCTTTGTACTGTGGCCAAAATATATTTAGCTTGTTTCAAAAGTTTATTTATTTTTCTTTAATTTAGTGCATGGGTTAGAAGCAAACCCAAAATGGGGTGGATTGAGTCACAGTCCCAATAGAAAGGTGCATAGAAGTTAGTAGCAGGCAACAATGGATATCCATGAGATAGTAGATATCCATAATTAACTAATCTCTGATTTGGACTTCCAATCTTTATCACCTCTGCCTGGTTTAAAGTCAGTGGCCATTCATTGGCCTCCTTGGACCATGGGGACATCATTTGTGACCTTATAGGACATAATGTGCCATGGTCTGATACAACCACTAATTGGCCAGAGTGGGTCCCTCGACCTCCCAGCACTTCCATCTGGAGAGAAGGGTCAAAAAATGTAAACTTAGAGTGACCCAGGAACTTGAAGCCAGAGACAATTTTTTTGTCAGCACATCCCGACGCCCACAGGGTTTTCCAGAATTCCTGGGGAACACCTTTCGTGCTACCTTTTCATAATACTCCCATCTAGATTGAGCTGATCACCCACATTGACTATTAGTACTGTGCAAGCTGTGGTACAGCCATATAAGGTAATAATAAAAATAATTATTTTTTATATAGCGCACACAGATTACACAGCGCTTGCCAAATCAGTCCCTGTCTCCATGGGGCTCACAATCTATCCAATCTACCAGTATGTTTTGTAGTGTGGGAGGAAACCGGAGTACCCAAAGGAAACCCATGCAAACACGAAGAGAACTTACAAACTATTTGCAGATGTTGACCTGCAAGGCTAAGCCACCGGGCTGCCCGGCAAGTAATGTTACACATGGTATCTTCAGGCAGGGCAGGTGTTAGGGGGCGAAAATTGGGCATTTGCCCAGGGCCCCCTGTCCTAATGGGGCACCTTGCATGTGGACTTTTGTGGGCAGAGGATGTATTGCTCTTTAATACCTGGGTGAAGATGCTTATTATCTATTGCCTATCATCTCTTTGTCTAGTTATCTATCTCCTATAATTTATCTATTTCCTACCTATATATGTCTAACCATTTATCTATCTAGCTGTTTGTCTCTCTCTCTCATATATATATATATATATATATATATATATATATATATATATATATATATTATATATATATTTTTGTGTATCAACTCAAATGGCAACTTCAGTAACAGTCCAGGTAGCTGTTTTATTTCTTTCCAAAACAGTTTAACGAAACAGAATCGCTTGCTTCAGCATATAACAGAAAATACAGTCCATATAAACAGGCCTGACTCACAGTCCTTTGAAGGTTGTGTATCCATCCAGCAGCATAACCAGAGAATGTCACTATTGCTGGTCCTTGGCTGTGTAACACCTCCAGCTCTGCATGCAGTATAGCAGAAACTTCCAGACTGCAAACACACAATCACCCAGCTCACCTGAGCTTCCTGGCTTTATCTGTCAGCCAAAGCCTGGCCTGGATATGTGGGAGTAGTCACCCACCCTGCTCTTGACTACTCCAATGAAAGCCGGCCCGGATCAACTGCATTAAGCAGCTTTGCTACATTAACAATTGTCAAAAACCTAAGGTTCCTGACCAAACAATAACCGGCTCACAATAACCAGGCACCTCGGTGACACATATCTGCCATCAATAATGGCCCCTTGTACCTTCTCACAATATATATATATACTCATATCTATCTATCTATCTATCTCATATCTATTTATCTATCATATCTATCTCATATCTATCTATCTATCTCATATCTATCTATCTATCTATCTATCTATCTATCTATCTCATATCTATCTATCTATCTATCTATCTATCTATCTATCTATCTATCTATCTATCTCATATCTATCTATCATGTATCTATCTCATATCTATCTATCTATCTATCTATCTCATATCTATCTATCTATCTATCTATATATCTATCTCATATCTATCTATCATGTATCTATCTCATATCTATCTATCTATCTATCTATCTCATATCTATCTATCTATCTATCTCCTATCTATCTATCTATCTATCTATCTATCTATCTATCTATCTATCTAACTATTCACTATCAATTATGTATCAATCTATCTTCTATTTCTTTCTTCTATATCTATCACATATCTATCTATAATCTACTTTATATTGCTGCATCTATACATCTACCTATAATCTATAAATCTATATCATCTATCATATTTATCTTCTATCATCCATCTCCCTATCATCTGTCTGTCTCCTATAACATCCTCCTACAGTCCCATATTACAGATACTTACCTACTACTGTGTGTAACCTACAAATTGTTATTACTGTGCAGGACCAGAGGAGCCTCTTACTGACTGAGACTGTTCATAAATTAGTTTTATTTTGTGGCCCCACTTTTAGTTTTGCCCAGGACCCCCCTTTGTCTAAAACCGGCCCTGTCTTCAGGACATGCTACATGATGGCGTCTCTTTGCTTTTTTGTCTTCTTTAGTGATATTTGTAGAGATATTTCGGAGGGTTACAGTCACATATCCTACTCTAGTAATGGTCTGCATTCCGTTTTAGCACTTTTTCCAATGTAGAGTGAGAATTCCTTTGTGATTTCCGAGTATAATTATCCGGCTTACTCACGTATTCCGATTCCATCCCGCATAAAGTCAGGAGGCGCGCCGTCCACTTTCCATCAGTCTGCTTTAATCTTCTCTATCAACAAGTGGTTTAAGATGAAAATCCCCCGTTCTGTCAAACATCGCAACCGCTGTTAAATTTATAAAATGAAACGTCGCTTCTGACCAGATACTTTATTAAAGGGATCTCATCTCCCGGTGATGTTTTCAATATCTCCAATTCGTCAGAATTTACAAAAAAAAACGAGATGAAAAAGTCTGATGATGTGTAAAGCCCCCACACTGTGTCCATTGTATAGATCCCCAACAACAACCGTACAGAGAAGAGACCTGAACTGCGGTGACATTTTACAAAACATCTCAGTCTCCAACGTCGCCTTGTAGATATTTTTTATTTTGTTCTGTGTGTCTGATGTGCTGACCTTACAAAACGTATCAGGAAGCAATAAAGCCTCCATCAATATTCAGGATTAATGTGTTTAATATCGCTTTACTCCTCTGTCCGCGGTGTCCATCAAAGGGATTATATGTTACTGCTGACAGTCCGGATGTGTCTGTTTATATGGAGCAGAGGACAAAATGTTTAAGAAAGAAAACCAGGGTGTAGGGCTGGCGACAGCACGGGGCATACATGGGCAAGTCCTGGGGCCCAGAGCTGCTGGGGAGGGGGGGGGGGGCACATAAGGCTGTACATAAGGAATCCATGGGGTGAGAGGGGCTTATATAAAATACCCAGGAGGGGGCTTTTTGGGTTGATAAACTAGGGAATATTTTTGGGAACAGGAGAATATTATAGTTTTTGAATTTTTAATGCCACCATGTGAGTTCAATACAAAGGGGCCCATTGAGTCTCTGTTGCCCAGGGGCCTACTGAAACCTGGAGCAGACCCTGTATAGGGCAAACATTACACTACAGCTATAAAGTGGCAACACTTTAAAAATAACATTTTGAAAGTAACAGCGCCACTCATTCCCAAAGGCAATATGTGTCAATGCGGTTCAATCCCATTCAATCCCATTCAATCCCATGCAATACCGGACATAGCCTATGGAATAACAATGGTGCAACAGTGTCTTGTCTATGTGATTCCCAAGCGGGGAAGCAGTTATTGCAGAGCTTCACTATGTGTGAAGATAGGGAGTAATTACAGGACTACCTTAGGCCCTCTGCACATGAACATGCTTGGTCCGTTGGACAGTTCCCTCAACCTGAGCCCAGTGCAATCGAGGGGAGTCCTTGCATCATAGTGAATTGTGATGAAAGGATACCCTGACTGCTGGTAAAACTACGACAGTTGTAACAGTGTCTGCACTGCTGCTCCTTCCAAAATATATCACTATTAGAGCTGAGTGGACCCAATGCGGCTTATTTACTAAGGGTCCGGCGGTCGCATTTCTATCGGGTTTTCCAAACGTTTTCGAGGATTGCACCGCTGGGACAGGGATTTAGGAAGGGATTGTGTCGCACGTGATCGGATTTTGGCGCATCGGCGCCGTCTTTTAAGCAACAGAAATCAGGGGGCAGGCCGTCAGACGATCCGACAGATTTTGGACAAACCGAGGGATTTAACATTAAAATTGAGTCGCAAGCCCAAGCCCTTACATGCAGCGGGAAGAAGATGGTGGATGATGGTTCAGCAGACCTGAGCGGGGAAGCGACACATGCAGGATTTCAGCACACGATGTAAGTGAATCGCGGCAGAGTGCAGTATCGTCGGACACTCCGGATCGGGGAACGCGCAGGACTGGGTAAGTAAATGTGCCCCAATGTCCGTGTTCGGGTTCAGGTTCAGCCATGTGCAGACATAATGCTGGATTGGCGGGCCAAACAGCCGCTCCGGCAAATTGAAGCCCCTTGCAACTAGCCATGGCTATGATTGATGAAGGGGAGCCATTGATTGACCATCCGGTGTTAATTTCCCAAATCGATTGCCGCCAGACCAGCTTTATATCTGGGTCACGCGGCCGAACCCAAACATGGACATCGGGCCACCTCATTTCTAAACCCTATCATGCTAGGACTGTCATCAGAGGCGGACTAAGACTGCCATGGGCCCTGGGGTGTATGAATATTATAACAACTACAAATCTGGAATTAATTTTCTACATATGGGACTAGAATCAGGACTTTCAAAGGTCCAGAAATTGATCTTGTGAACATGTGTATTGAAAGCAGGAAAATATATACAAGGATTTCATGCACCACTGTGCTAAATCTATGGGATCTGACCAGTACACGGATCCGTTGCTTTGGACCGAGCCAGTGTCTAAGAAAGGGGAGGAGAATTATCAGAGATGCAACTTTTTTTTTTAATTTGTTTTCTTTACAAAAGAAAGAAAGCCCTGGCGACATCAAAACAAAGGTGCATTACGGAGCTTGGCCAGAAAGATGAAAATGTTAATGCCCAATCTAGGAACCCTTATCAATCCCAAGCAGTCACTGCTGTAAGTTTAGTTGTATACATAAGTAGGTATAAATGTATAGATGATCCCATTCACCCTTTGTGGGTCTTTATGTTTCCATGTACTGGATGTTTTACTTTAGTTTTAGATCCCTGGTTGTCCCTATTGTTGTAGGACATTCCATCTTGTTTTTATGGCTCGGGATTTCAGCCTCTTTCTATTATTGATTTTGCTTATGGTCTTATCCTGTGTTTTATACGGTTCTGTTCCCCTGTGTGCGTTCCCTTTGCTCTAAAGCTATCTATTTATTTTCGATAAATCTTCTGATTAACCTCTTTGTGACTCAGGTAGTGTCCTGAAGTTTATATTACTCCTCAGTTCCCGGTATGAAGCAGCTGCGGTGTCTTCCAGCTTGTGCTGTCATAATGAATCCCACAACTATAGTTCTGGAGCTGGTTTTCTCTCTAGTGGGGACAAAGAACACAAGAACTGCTGTAAATGCAAGACTGTTTCTTATTATTAACACCATTTATACTGTAGTTTATCATTTATAACATATATATAGTTTTCTATGTGACTAAATTCACAAATGCAATAAACCACTACCGGTATGTTGTAAAGCAGCTATACACTTTCCTGATCATGTGTCTTTCCTGGCCTAGTGTGAAGGCATCATCTAGAAAATCAACTTTGAAGAGAGATGTAAAATGTGTATAAAGTCATGGAGGCGGAGTGTCCGCCACTGAAGTCAAGCTCCCCCAGCCTCACAAATCCTCCTTTGTTTTAATTGACATCCCAGCGTCCAAGGACTTAAATAACAAGAGCTTCAGAAGAATGGTGAATGATGTAAACCCGTAGCAGAAGGGATGTTCTGAGGTGGGTAGAGCTTGACTTCAGTGCTAGACTCTCCACTGCCTTGTGTGCCTCCAGGAAGGACTGTTATCAGCTTGTTGCTGCTCATGTTCTGGACTGTGTCCCTATAAAGAACTGTGAGTTTTTTGCAAGATTACCATTGCTTAGTGTGATCCCTTTCCTGCCGCTAACATCACGGGCCTCTCTTTCACCATCTGCCTGTGGATTCGTTACTACACAGACACCAGGAGTGCCCTAAGGGATCCCTTATCTACATCACGGCCTCCCCCTCTTCTTGATTCTCCCAGCTGGCCCTGACAGGCATGAATGAGGCCTCTTTCTGTGGACGAAGCCAACAGCCAGCCACTCGCATCCCGGGCAATCCAGCTGCGGTCAGGCCCCGGTGGGGTAACGTTGCATTTGCAATGATGTTTTATTGTATTGTTTTATGTTATGCTTTATCGTAATTACTAGTTCTCATGACACACCAAAATTTCCAAAATTCAGTTGTCACAGGGACGAAAAAATTTGGTCTGGAGTTACCCTTCTAAAATATATCTGTCCCAACTTACATATAAAGTCAACTTAAGAACAAACCTACAGAACCTATCCTGTACGTTAACCCGGGGACTGTATGTAATCCCTTTCCTTTCACTCTCAGACAGGACTTTGTACCACCCAAATAAACTTATATAACGAAAAACAATCAAAAAAGTTTCACAAAGCCCATTGCAAGTTTTGAGAGACGTAGAAAACCAAGAATTGAAAATGACTACTTTTGCTTTATGACCATTTCTGTTTCCTAAGTGTTTTTATGAGTTCTCAATTCCTGATTTATTTACACTACCAAAAACTAATAAAATCTACAAGGCTGTACTAGAAATTCAGGAACACGGATATAACACTCTGCAGAGTATTTAATGTGGTTTTATGATGTTTGAGCATAAACACGTTCGACGTCTTTTTCTGTTTCCTCTGTATATAATAAAGGTTCTCTGAAGAGTATAAATGGGACATAAAAAGTGCATAGACTGGTCAGAATATTTTATGTAGCCCGTAGTTTGGGCCTATGGTATAGCTTCTATTGGCACCCCCAATACAAATAACCCAAATAACTATTACTTTGTCTAATGGATGAGATGTTCAAAAGACAATATCAGGAATCAAATAGAACATTTATATAGTCCCCTAAATCTCTATACAGCGCTACCACCATCATACACTGCAGAACTAATATACTGTAAATACTGTCATATGATTTTCATAAAGTTAGGGAAGTTTCTAGGTCATTTAGCCAAAAAGGTGAACCTCAAAATTTGCCAGCCATTCAAAGTTTCGTTGAAAACTTCTCCCAAGGGAGCGGCTTACACAAGGATCACTGCTTCCTCTTCCTGTGCAGTATGATGCTGGCACACTCTCCTACATTTCTCTGCTGTGCCCCTCCCCTTCCTCTCTGACCCGACTGCTACATGAATGAAGAGGAGTGGGAGGCTTGGAGCACACCCCAGGCGATCACACACCCTGCCTGTTATTTAAAATGGTCCTGTGTTGAGGTTACATAATATCTAAATATATTATACAATGTAGTATAATGTTTTAAAAATGATCCGTCAGCATTAATGACCATACAAAGCTGTAGACAGTGTTAGGTAATGTCACTGGAGAGCTGCGTAATTATACCTTTGTGAGCGTTGCTGGTAGAAGCGGCAATATGAAATATGCATTTATATTCCAGGATTGTAGCTGAACGTGGTGCACTGGAGAATAGTCTTCACACTGCTGTTTTATTAGATCTCTCCACTGAGCTGCTCCCCCTCAGAACAGAATGAAAGCTATAGAGGCTTTCTAGTTTATGCTGGTGATGTGATGTGATTCCCCCACACCTCCCTCTCACATTGTGCCTCCGCCATTTCCACTTGTATTACGTGCCCTTCATATTCCGCCCCATCTTGTGGCCCACAAGCAGCTCCATCTCATATTATATGCACTCAACAGCATCTCCCCTTCATAATTTGTCCACCACAGTAGCTCCCCATCATATTACATGCCCTTCCACAGTAGCTCACCAGTAGCACTAATATATTCCACAGAGCTTGCCAAATAAGTCCCTGTCCCCATGGGGGCTCACAATCTAATATCCAAACTACCAGTATGTTTTTGGAGTGTGGGAGGAAACTGGAGGACCCGGAAGACACCTACAAAAACACAGAGAGAACATACAAACTCTTTGCAGATGTTGACCTGGATGGGACTTGAACCCAGGACCCCAGCACGCTCATATCCCTCGTATTACCCACCCTAATCAGCTCCCCCTTAAATTGCCACACCAGAAGCTACCCCTAATAATAGCCCCAGAGCAGCTCCCTTTAACCCCTTCCCGACGCGCGCCGTACTAGTACGGCGCGCGCCGGGTCCCGGTGCATGGAGAGGGCTCGCGGGCCGAGCCCTCTCCATAGCCGGTAAGTCTTTGCTGCATATTGCAGCAAAGGCTTACCGGTAACACCCGCGATCGGTGCTAGCACCGATCGCGGGTGCTTTCACCGCGATCGCCTCCGGCAATGCTGCCGGAGGCTTCAAAAAGATGGCGCCGCATGGGCGCCGCCATCTTGGCGCGGATCTCCGCTCCCCGATGACGTCACGGGGAGCGGTGATCCGTTGCCATGACAGCATCGGGCCTCACGAAGGCCCGAAGCTGTCTCGTTTTAACCTATTCATTACAATGTGCTATCAGCACATTGTAATGAATGAGAAGTAAAATCCCCATATACTGCCATATTGCAGTATGGCAGTATATGGTGGGATCGATCAGACAACCTAGGGTTAAAGTACCCTAGGGAGTCTGAAAAATAGTTAAAGTAAAAGTAAAAAAAAGTTAAAAAAAAAAAAATTATATTAAAAAAACCTAAAAATTCAAATCACCCCCCTTTCCCTAGAACTGATATTAATATTAATAACCTCCTCATCCTAATAGACTGTAAGCTCTTGTGTCACCCCCTCATCCTCATAGACTGTAAGCTCTTGTGTCACCCCCTCATCCTCATAGACTGTTTTTTAGCACAAAAAATGTGCTGAAAAACCCAAACTCGGCTTATACTGGAGTAAAAAAAAATAAATAAATCAAAACTCGCCTTTCTGGCGGCACCCGTAGATCTTCTGTGCCATCCATCCGGTATTGTTGTGCTGCACGACGGGGAAGGGGGGGCTATATACACTGGGGCAGGGTCTGGCAGGCTATATACACTGGGGCTGAGGCTGGCCGGCTGAATACACTGGGGCAGGGGCTGGCTGTCTATATACACTGGGTCAGGGGCTGGATGGCTACATACTGGAGAGGCTGTGACCAATGCATTTCCCACCCTCGGCTTATACTCGAGTCAATAGGTTTTCCCAGTTTTTGTGGTAAAATTGGGGGCCTCGGCTTATACTCGGGTCGGCTTATACTCGAGTATATACGGTATATATATATATATATATATATATATATATATATGGTTTTTTTTTTAGAAAATAACATTTAATTCATTGCAACTAACATTGGCATGTGTTTTAGTGCTTTATGGTATTCTATTGCTCAGGTTACTACACCACAGCACACCATATGGTCAGGAGTGGTACTGCAAGTAAAACGCATGAATGGTTTTGGTCCAATAGATTTCAACTTGTCTGCATATTCCTGTAAAACCAAGATCATTTTGATATCATGAAGGCCATAAGGTTACTCACGCGATTTCTTGGTGCTTCCACGCACGGCCGTACTTGAAGGTCCGTATCCGGCTTTGTTAAACGCTCTCACTGTTATGTGATATAATGTATTTCCTTCTAACTCTGTCAGGATGATGGACGACTCATTTCCAGCCGTTTTCACTTTTTCTGCAGCCTCTTCCTGCTCCATATCTTTCCAGTAACTAACCTGCCAACATTGACCATACAGAAGATTAATTTTGGCAGCCGTGAAGTTTTCACTTTATTTCTTTATTGGTTACGTGAAGGCATTCGCCTCCCTGCAGTGAAAAGACCCTTCTGTCAAAAAATTAACAGGCTATTTTAAACACAAGGGATTCACAGCCCAGGTTTATGCCTGAGCGCTATATTACGCATCCCGCCTAGCCGTCTAGGGTCAGGATGTCACCATATTACTCACACAATCATTGAAATTCAGAGCCGGAGCTGTAGCGTTACACTGTTTGGCTGTTTTAGACCGTACAGAAAAAAACAAATACTGACAGATAGTCAAAAGAATTTAAAGAAAAGCCAGAGACGTTTTGCCTCGCCCCAAGTTTCTAGCAGTTAGGACGAAGACGTGCTGCTCGATATCTCGCAAGGTGCAGCTAGACAGCAAATGTTTTGTCTTCATCACTATCCACATGGTGAAAGAGCTGTGGAGATGTGATGGATACATTCTGACAGAACACCTAAGGAGAAATTGTAGCCGGTTAATGTTCTAGGAAAAGCATAAGCAGAATAAGAGCGGAAGGAGAACTTTCTCTCACAGCTATTCAGACTAGGACAGGTGTCTGTCACATGTGGTTTAGGGAGAGCCGTGACAATGTCAAAATGACCTTTGCTGGGGAAAACAGGGATAAATATGGTGATGGATGTTTCCAGGCTACTCGGGAAATTACAATACTTGGCCTTATTTATTACAGGAGGAGATTGGTGCTAGGTTAGTCACTGGAGAGTTCTGCAACTGCGCGTCAAGTCCCACCAAAGCAAATATTGAGGACAGGGTCATTGTTATAGGAAATCTATATTATACTCAAGTATATACATTCTAAAAATATAACGTTTTAAAGGAAGTCTACCATCAAAATCCAGTATAATAAATTAGGGACACTTAGATCCAGGTACTGTGACTGTGGTAATCTTCTTATATTTGCTATCCATGACCTCCTTCCTTCCTAAAATCTTATCTTTATGCATATGTTAATAAACATGTAGGGCTCTGGTGGGTGTTACAAGAGCCCCTCTATGCTATAGCTTCCCCCTCTTCACCTCTCCCTCTGCTCCCCCAGCACTTTCTCCTTCCGCTGCCTGCTGTAATCTCACAAAATGGGAAGGGGAAGAGCTCCTGCACAGTGTAACAGCCTATGAAGCTTAAGCATAGAGGGACTCTGGTAAAATCACTATAGCCCTTCTGGCTCTCCACTTCTCCCTCAGCTCTTCCAGCACTTTCTCCTTCCTCTGCCTGCTGTAATCTCACAAAGTGGGAAGGGGAAGAGCTCCAGCACAGTGTAACAGCCTGTGAAGCTTAAGCACAGAGGGACTCTGGTAAAATCGCTAGAGCCCTTCTGGCTCACTTGAATAATATTAAAAGTTGATTTCAGAAGAAAGGAGGCCATGGATAACAAACATAAGAAGATTACGCCAGTCCCAGTGTCTAGATCTATCAGTTAGTGTCCCTGGTTTACCATGATGAATTTCATAGTAGATTTTATTTAAAGGCCCAGGTCTCCATTTCTATTGAACCTGTATCTCGAGAAGGTAGCATAACACATGTAGTCACCCTGGGCTACTTTAAAAACAAACCTAAACAAATCTCAGACTTCCTCTTACAACTTTCTAAGGTGAGTAAGAATTCAATATTTTATTATACAGGCGGTCTCCTACTTAAGAACACCTGACTTACAGATGACCCCTAGTTACAAACGGACCTCTGGATGTTAGTAATTTACTGTACTTTAGCCCTAGGCTACAATAATCAGCTGTAACAGTTATCACAGGTGTCTGTAATGAAGCTTTATTGTTAATCCTGATTCTTATGACAACCCAAGAGTTTTAAAATCCAATTGTCACAGAGTGAACAGTTATCAAAGGTGTCTGCAATCACTATAAGCTTTATTGTTAATCCTGGGTCTTATAACAATCCAACATTATTAAAAACCAATTGTTACAGAGACCAAAAATTTTGACAAAAATTTGGCTGCGGTTACAATGATATAATATACAGTTCCGAGTTACATACAAATTCAACTTAAGAACAAACCTACAGAACCTATCTTGTGCTGCCTGTAATACTAACCTTTATGAGGAATGTACCAGGACTAAAATGCCCTTCGAACCAATAATAGTGTCATGTTGAGGACTTCCAAACACACCATTGTTACTATAAACCAATGAAGCATTAAGGGATAATCAGTTGTATGAATATGCAAATCATCAGATTGTAAGTGAAACGGGAGCAGCAGCTATGATCTACCTAAAGACAATGCCAAGAGCACCAGTCCTTCTCTGGAATTGTTGCTCCATTAGTCTTGATTTACATGTTAAATCTCTGTCTCTGTCATAGCTGTCTGTAGGCAAATTTGGGGAATCATGTCCGTCCCTGTTTCACTTTGCATATGCAACATTACTATTAGTTTTGGAGCCATGTACCTGAAAGACGTCTTTTAACCCTCAACCTTTTAACAATTGATACACTAGTTGATTTTTACTATATAATCTAACCCTATTTAGGGCTACCATACAATTTTAGCCAGTAGAAATCCCTCCCATTTGAGATCAAGGTAATCCCTCCCATTTGAGATCAAGGAAATCCCTCCCATGAGGGAGCAAGGAAATCCCTCCCATGAGAGATCAAGGAATTCCCTCCCGAAAGGGAGCAAGGAAATACCTCCCATGAGAGATCAAGGAATTCCCTCCCATGAGGGAGCAAGGAAATCCCTCCCATGAGAGATCAAGGAAATCCATCCCATTACAGATCAAGGTAATCCCTCCCATGAAGGATCAAGGAAATCCCTTCCATGAGGGATCAGGAAATCCCTCCCATGAGGGATCAGGAAATCCCTCCCACGAGGGATGAGCTCCAATGCACCTACCATAAGGCATCTATAATATATGTTCTTCTTCTATCACAGAGGGGCGTGTGAACCCCAATCAGGGACCACTGGTCAGGGGCAGATTCTCCCTCTGCACTCACTATAAAAGTGCATATCCGAGTGTAGACTTAGATCTAGATAAATGAGACATTGGGGCAGATTTACTTACCCGGTCCATTCGTGATCCAGCGGCGCGTTCTCTGCGGTGGATTCGGGTCTTCTGGCGACTCACTAAGGCAGTTCCCCTGACGTCCACCAGGTGTCGCTGCTGCGCTGAAGTTCTCCGAGGCCCGCCGACATGCACTGAAGTTCACCGGCCTATTCCTAGGGAAGGTAAGCGCGAGTCCCGCGCCACTGTTTTTTTTTTAAATGCAGCGGTTTTTCAGAATCCGTCGGGTTTTCATTCGGCCACGCCCTCCATTTCCGTCGCCAGCGGCGATGCGCCACAATCTGATCGCGTACGCCAAAATCCCGGGGCAATTCAGGGAAAATCGGCACAAATTGGAAATATTCGGGTAACACGTCGGGAAAACGCGAATTGGGCCCTTAGTAAATGACCCCCATTGTCTGTATTTTAGCACGGAGTGAGTATTCTTCTGTAAATGGATACTTGCACCTCCTTCATTATGTTGAGCTATCACTGTTGGCTTCTAAGTGACCTGATTAGACGCACAGCGCCACTAAGGATCCTGCCTTGTGGCATTTCATCTGATTGCAAACGCTGGTTGACATTAACAGATAGAGGACAATCCTAGACGTTAAAGTGACGTCTGTCATAGTTGGTCATTTACACATGGATAATTTGTCTGCAAGGCAAGGAGAAAAACTAAGAAATAAAAAAATGAAAGCCCCAGTTAGATGAGCAGAGCTGTCATTCCTTGTCCTTTAGACCAGACAGTTCAGGAGTCTCGGTAATCACAAAAGAATTTCAGGATGACTCCACATTTAATAAGAAGGGTTTAATGGTAATAAGAGAACTTCAATGTCAGGAGCTTTACAGCGAAAAGTGACATTTTCCAAATCGATTGAACGCAAGAGGCCATATATAATAAGTGCTAGTAGTAATAAAGGCTGATAAAGGGGGTACCAAAAGTTTTTGGAGAAACATCCGTTTTTTTTAAAACTAAAACATGCCTAATTGTGGGATATTTACTGAAAAAAACTGTAATTTTCATAAGGGTCCCTGTTCACATAGGAGGTCGAGGTGGTCTGGACCCATTGTGCCAGTTAAAGGATTTGGCCTAAGGCCAGTCCTAAGTGCATTGTCAAAGTGGTCACTTCATATTCACCCTTTAACACCCACAGAAGGATTTTGACATTGCTGCAGGGAAACACTGCTAACCCAGGGGATCTGAGAGACAGCACCGAGTGGGCAAGAAAATATGGGTCAAGGGCAAGGCTGGCAGATGGTATCCTAGTCAGAGATCACATAAGGTGGCACAGAGTCAGTACGGTAATCAGGCCGAGATCGGAACAAGACTGATGCTGGCGGTGAGATGTACAGTACATGGCCCAAGCATCTCATAAACTGCTTTAGACTTGGACTTCTTGGGTCCACCACAGAAGATGACCAAAGAGGAACCAGCGAAACTTCTAGAAATACAGTCAAGCAACCTCCATAAACTTCTAGGTATTTATAATTTGGAAAAGGTTTGGGATAGTATCAGGTTAGGATATTGTTATAAATAATATACAGGCAGTCCCCGGGTTACATACAAGATAGGTTCTGTAGGTTTGTTCTTAAGTTGAATTTGTATGTAAGTCGAAACTGTATATTTTATCATTGTAATCCCAGACAGAACTTTTTTGGTCTCTGTGACAATTGGATTTTAAAAATCTTGGGTTGTCATAAGAACCAGGATTAACAATAAAGCTTATAGTGATTACAGACACCTGTGATAACTGTTACAGCTGTGTATTGTAGCCTAGGGCTAAAGTACAGGAAATTACCAACATCCAGAGGTCCGTTTGTAACTAGGGGTCGTATGTAAGTCGAGTGTTCTTAAGTAGGGGACCGTTAATATGGAGGCACAAAGGTTTGGAAGCAGCTTTCTGGCACCGCTCTAATGTAGTCCACATTTTTGGTATGAAATATCCCCTTTTCCATCTCTTTTCATTCAGAATTGCCTTATTTAATTCGTCATCTATCCTAGACCCCTACTTCCATTAAAGAAGATAATTGAAGTCAATAGCACTGATATTGAAGCAATAATAGTCTCGATGTGTAATCCGTAATACAGAACGCTTATACAAAAGATATTCAGAGAAGAAGACTTTCGATAAACTTTAATAAAACGGTTCTAAGTGTTCGCTGTCAAAGTTGAGTAAAACATATCAATTCTTCTATGGGAATCCTGCCTGGGGCTAATCATATACAGCGCTAGTTGACGTGTATTCAATATTCCTTTTATGCTGTACAACAAAGTGAAGACTGAGCAAAAAAAATTCTAAATTAATAGAAAAGAAAGAAAATGAAATTAAGAAGGAATAGACCGTGGTGTAATACTGTCTGTCGCCTGCTCTTCAGTGATGGAGATACGTGGATTTATAGGAATTTAATATGTAATTATGGAATGTCGTATGGATGCTGCTGCAGACAGACCCGGATACAGGCGGTCTCCTACTTAAGAACACCCGACTTACAGACGACCCCTAGTTACAAACGGACCTCTGGATGTTGGTATGTGTCTGTAATTAATTAAGCTTTAGTGTTAATCCTGGTTCACATGACAACCCAACTTTTTTAAAATTCAATTGTCACAGAGACCAAAAAAATTTTGGCTGGGAATACAATTATGAAATATACAGTTCCGACTTACATCCAAATTTAACTTAAGAACAAACCTACAGAACCTATCTTGTACGTAACCTGGGGACTGTCTATACTTCCCCTAAAGACTACTCTGATGAATTGTTGTCCATATATTGAGACAGCCCAGAGACAACAAGCACCACTGTCCGTTACTAGGTATGAGCAGAACAAAGTGGGTTCAGCTACTGGCACCGATCGCGGGTGCTGACTCCTTAAATACCGCCAGCATTTAAATTAATTTACTACATTATTAATAAATGTTTGGTACTGATGTTAGTTTGGGGGGTTCCACTGTTTGGCCAGGTTCCACTGTATGGAGGAGGTGTTTGTTTGGTGAACCTTACCTGGTTGTACCAAACATTTTGACTCATGTATGTTTTTTAATTGTTTTTAACTTGTCATTCATGCCTTGATGGAGTTTTCTATTGTTGAAATAAAGATTTACCGTATTTTCCGGACTATAAGGCGCACAAAAAAACCTAGGATTTCCTTAGAAATCCAAAGTGCGCCTTATGGAGGGCAGCGGACCCTACTTACATAGGTCCCCGCTACCGGAGACCGGAGACAGCAGAACTCCAGCAGGAACTGCAGACCACGCGGCACGGACAACAGGCGCCATAGCGCGAACCAACTGGTCTGCAGTTCCCGCTGGAGATCTGCTGTCTCCGGTAGCGGGGACCTATGTAAGTAGGGTCCGCTGCCATCCTGCACCTGAATGGACCCCCTTCCCCGCTCACCTCTCCGGTCTCCGCTCCGGTCGGTCTCCACTCCGGTCGGTCTCCGCTCTGCCACGCCCCCGGACCTCCGCCACGCCGCGCCTTATAGTCCGGTGCGCCTTATATATGGAATTATTCCATATATAAGGCGCTGACTACTAATGCGCCTTATAGTCCGGTGCGCCTAATGGCCCGGAAAATACGGTATTACTTTTTTACATAACTTTGTCTATTGGCACACCTCTTTTTCTCTTTGAATATTCTATAGTTTGGGGGGGTCCTGAGTGGGATATTCCTCTTTATGATGTCTTTATGGCCTAGTATATATAGAAAGGAGTTTCCAATATGAAACATTTTATTGTCACCGAGATTTCCGGGAACAGACACAACTATATAACATACGATGACCCATAGACCTCCCCTGTATCTAAAATGTTTGTATTTTACTTTTATTCGGATGTTATATTGTGACAAGTGACCACTTTCTTTAATTCTCTTTCATCCAGTCTCTTAACTTTCATTAAATATCAATTACGGATTTTCCGCAGGAAGGAAACATAAGATCCCCCCCCTTCGCACTATGAGCATCTATTAAACATCTCGCTACATAATAATTCACCAAGTTCTCACAGGGAGAACATTTAAATAAATGGCGGCGGTATAAGAAAACATGACTGTATAATATAGTAGCAATGCGGCTTAACCAAGTCAATCCATTTCTATAAAACAAGTCACTATGCATTATAGAACACAGTAAAACATCTAATGAAATCAACTATGCCGAAAAAGTTTTCTCAAGTAGAAACGCATTTGAATTCTGTTTTATATGCTAATGCATGCGGCCGCCTCTTTGATGCGGTGCTATGTCTCGTATGCGCCTCATTTTAATAGCCCCGATTCTTCTTTAGTCGATTGTAATGAATTTAATTTATTTAATATCCTCCTACCAATAGCGACAGATTACATGACACACAGATTAAATTACAGCTTGGCTCTCAGTGTACATATATCAATGTACAGGGTTGTGAGTTATGGAACATGTCATCAAAGGTATGTAAACTCGTAGAGGATCAGAGACGCTTCCGGTGGAGGCCTATGGGTAATGTGGGATCATTCGAGGTAGATGTTACAATTCAGGTAAAGTAATTTCAGTTGTGTCCTAACTTAAAGAGTTTTTCCAGGTTACAAGCACTTATAACATATCCATAGAATATGTCCTCCATACAAGGGGCGGGGATCCGGAAGAGAATTTACATATAAAACGTATAGGACAAGACACCTCGTCTATCTTAAATGGCTCCTTACACTTCCAGGGATTCCTCTTCTACCTTCTACTACATCAGTGTCTTCTCTTGAAATCTTGGACATGCGCTATGCGATCCTCATCTTGCAGCCATCTGCTACTCAGCAGCTACTCAGCAGGCGGCTGCGCAATGGAGATGGCGAATCAGAAGGCTGACATCACCAGTAGATGTGGAAGCTCGGGAGAAGGAAAGAGGCGTGTAAGAGGTGCTGCTTGGGGATAGGTGTGTCTTAGTCAGTGAAGCTGGAGCCCAGAGGAGCTCTGGTAAAGCCCCTGAAGAACTTCTAGCTAATTTACATATTTTTATGATGATGCTGGTTTATCATGTGTAAATTTGATGATAGATATTCTTTAACATCAGATTGGTGGAGGTCCACCACCACCCGGCACTCCCAAAGATTGGTTACTCCCAACTGTTGATAGACAGCTCCCCTTCCTGTGAAGTGGTCAGACCAAGTTATGGTAGATCAGCTTCCAACTATTTGTTGTGGGGTAATTTTCCATTTTCCATTTTCATTGGTCTCGTCTGAGGTCTCCAGTATAAGTAGTCTGCTCCTGGGTCTCCCCGTATTAGAAGGTTGATTTGACATTTGCAATATTACTTGTCTGGTTTCTCCATTATGATTGGTCTGCTCTGTGGTCTCCAGTATTATTGAAGTCATCCTTGGGGGTTTCCAGTTTTCTTAACGTCTGCTGGGGGGGGGGGTCTCCATATTTGTCTTCTTTGGGGTCACCAGTATTAATATTGTCTGCTCTAGAATCTCTTCATTATTATTGTCAGATCTGGTCTCCATATTTGTCTGTAGAGCAGACAATATTAATACTGGTGACTCCAAAGCAGTGTTTTCATTATTGTTTTCAGCTCTGGGGTCTCCAAGATTTGTCTGCTGTTGGAGGGGGTGGGGGATGGGGGTCTTCATTATTATTAAAGGAAACGTTTCATCACAAAAGGCATTTTTTCAGTGATGACAGGTTCCAAAAGGTAATGCAATGCTCAATATAACTCACGGTTGGTTAGTCCTTAAATAATTTTACTTCTTTACCATACTTTGGTTTATCTGGCTCCCTGTCAGAATCCTGCTCTGAGTCCCTGGGGAAGGGGAGTCACTTCAATTCTATAAAGTCACCTGCTCAATGGCATCCCTCTCCCCTTCAGCATTTCTCCTCACTTCTCTTCAAACCAACCCCTCCCACATTCTCCCTCTCCTCCTCCCTCCCCTACAGGCGACTGTTTAAATTTGAAGTGCCTCCCCCACAGGACTCAGCAATTAATTCTGGCAGGGAGCCAGGTAAGATAAACTAAAGGATTGTAAAGAAGTAAAACTATTTAAGGAAGAGCCAAAACATGATTTGTCAAGCAAAAAAGTTCAAGGACGGTGTTCACACCATTCCAGAAAACCGGACCGTTTTTCACGCACTCCTCCCTGTCCTATGATTTCTGCTGAATAAAGAAATAATTTTTGGGTGAATGCCGCAACTTTTGTCTTTCTTTTTGCACCGAAAAACATGATTTGTATTGAGCATTACATGCCCTTTTGGAACCTGTCATCACTGAAAAATGACAGGTTCTCTTTAATTGTCTGCTCTAGGGTCTCTTTATTAATTGCCTGGTTTGGGTGCTCTATTTCATGCCTTGTCTATATTGGTTATTGTTGGAATGCAGTATTTGGTTTCTGGGGTGGTGTTAAGAATCTTTGGGGTGGCATATTGTGCTATACTGAGGTTGTTGGTGCATCTAGGGTTCTGGTTACTAGTACCCCCCCTCGAAGTTTGATCAGTATGACAATGCGGCCCTTGGAACAATAAAGGTTGTGCATCTCTGATCAAGGCTCTTGGGAGCTCTGTCCACACATAGGACATAGAGGTCTCCCGCTCGTCCCGCTCTGTGCCGCTTAGTAAGCAGGGCTGATTTGTTTTCCGAGCACTTTGGTTGTGGAATGACTAATTAAACATCGGATGTCTCCATTACGCAGCTGCAGCAATTAAACTGCAAATTTCTGCTAATGAAGCATAAATAAAAACAGTGTGCAAAATGGGATATTCCATATGTGGCGGAGTCATAGAAACATGGGGGACTCCGCAGCCTCCATCTTCAATCCTGCACCACCCATCGTTACCTATAATTGTGGCACGACATTAGTAACTGTCTCTCTGTGGGATCTGGCAGCAGCTTTAATGAAGTGGCCGTAGGTGATCTTCTAGGAGCCACATGGGAGCGCGCCATGAGGAGGTAGACATTCGGTTCAGAACATATTCCTCACTTCTAACACTAGTCTCTTAAGCGAGGAGGGGAAAAGTCATTAGTAAGCAGAAAAAGCAAAAAAATCTTCTACTACAGAAAAATTTGAGGAATCTGAATCTGCTTCCCTGTTTTGGTAAATCAGTCGTGATACCAGGATCCTATTTAACCTTAGGGTCTCCGTCTGTGTGAAGGCCGTGCCATCTGCATGACACTGTAAAGCAACCCTCCAGTCTAATCCATAGAAATTGTAAATCCCCATGGTCTTCCTCCTATTTCTAGTTCATTCTAGTTTTGGGATTTTTGGGATTTTGTATTTATATTATGAAATAAAATGAAGGTAAACCTGTCACATTCCCAATTTGCTGGTCTGAGAGGAAGTTGAACTTGGAAGAGGTTTGTGTCAGCAAATAATTGGTATTCTATGTGTAATGAAAAGTTCTACAAATTTCCAATATACTCTCTGTATCAATTCTTGTAGGGTTTTCTAGATCTCTGCTTGCTGTCATCCACCAGGAAGCTTCATTGTTTACTTCCTGTAGATAAAAATCTCGTTTTATCCCTGGTCATGTGATGTCACACAGATGCATGGCTCATTATATCTCTGGTTGTGTGATGTCACACAGGTGCAAAGCTCATTATATCCCTGGTCATGTTATGTCACACAGGTGCATGGCTCATTATATCCCTGGTCATGTGATGTCTCACAGGCGCACCACTTGTTATACCCCTGGTCATGTGATGTCACACAGGTGCACGGCTTCTTATGATGTCTCTTACATATTGCTTTTTCACTTGTGAGTGAGTGCTCATGGAAGTGTATAGCTCACAGGACCTGTAGAGGAGTGAGTGCTCATGGAAGTGTATAGTTCACAGGACCTGTAGAGGAGACAATGCTCATGGAAGTGTATAGCTCACAGGACCTGTAGAGGAGACAATGCTCATGGAAGTGTATAGCTCACAGGACCTGTAGAGGAGACAATGCTCATGGAAGTGTATAGCTCACAGGACCTGTAGAGGAGACAATGCTCATGGAAGTGTATAGCTCACAGAACCTGTAGAGGAGACAATGCTCATGGAAGTGTATAGCTCACAGGACGCTGTAGAGGAGTGAGTGCTCATGGAAGTGTATAGCTCACAGGACGCTGTAGAGGAGTGAGTGCTCATGGAAGTGTATAGCTCACAGAACACTGTAGAGGAGTGAATGTTCATGGAAGTGTATGATCACATGACCCTCTATAGTCTGTTATCTTATGGAGGGGAGCAGCAGGAAGCCATTTCGGAAGGAGGGTTGTGGATTCTGATTTCATGAAAATGATGCAGAACTTTATCTGAATATACACTCACCAGCCACTTTATTAGGTACACCTGTCCAACTGCACGTTAACACTTAATTTCTAATCAGCCAATCACATGGCTGCATTTAGTCATGTAGACATGGTTAAGACAATCTCCCGCAGTTCAAACCGAGCATCAGTATGGGGAAGAAAGGTGATTTGAGTGCCTTTGAACGTGGCATGGTTGTTGGTGCCAGAAGGGCTGGTCTGAGTATTCAGAAACTGCTGATCTACTGGGATTTTACGCACACACCATCTCTAGGGTTTACAGAGAATGGTCCGAAAAAGAAAAATATCCAGTGAGCGGCAGTTCTGTGGGCGGAAATGCCTTGTTGATGCCAGAGGTCAGAGGAGAATGGGCAGACTGGTTCGAGCTGATAGAAAGGTAACAGTGACTCAAATCGCCACCTGTTACAACCAAGGTAGGCAGAAGAGCATCTCTGAATGCACAGTACGTCGAACTTTGAGGCAGATGGGCTATAGCAGCAGAAGACCACATCGGGTGCCACTCCTTTCAGCTAAGAACAGGAAACTGAGGCTACAATTTGCTCAAGCTCATCGAAATTGGACAGTAGAAGATTGGAAAAACGTTGCCTGGTCTGATGAGTCTTGATTTCTGCTGCAACATTCGGATGGTAGGGTCAGAATTTGGCGTCAACAACATGAAAGCATGGATCCATCCTGCCTTGTATCAACGGTTCAGGCTGGTGGTGGTGGTGTCATGGTGTGGGGAATATTTTCTTGGCACTCTTTGGGCCCCTTGGTACCAATTGGTACCTACCTGAGTATTGCTGCTGACTATGTCCATCCCTTTATGATCACAATGTACCCAACATCTGATGGCTACTTTCAGCAGGATAATGCGCCATGTCATAAAGCTGGAATCATCTCAGACTTCTTGAACATGACAATGAGCTCACTGTACTCAAATGGCCTCCACAGTCACCAGATCTCAATCAATAGAGAATCTTTGGATGTGGTGGAAGGGAGATTCGCATCATGGATGTGCAGCCGACAAATCTGCGGCAACTGTGTGATGCCATCATGTCAATATGGACCAAAATCTCTGAGGAGCTTCCGCACCTGTTGAATCTATGCCACGAAGAATTGAGGCAGTTCTGAAGGCAAAAGGGGGTCCAACCCGTTACTAGCATGGTGTACCTAATAAAGTGGCCGGTGAGTGTATATCGGTAAGTTGCTCACAATCACATCCCCAATACATAATAAAACATTCATATAAAGTAGCCAACCCTTCTAAGTCTGATGGTGCAACAATTATCAGGGCTGAATTCATTCTCTACATCTGAATGTGAAATCGGCACAATAATCCTATATTCGCTGAATGTATGGAATCTGTAGGTCATGTAAACAAGGCTTCGTCTCATAGTGTTTTTTCCTCTCTCAAGCATAACCTTTATAGTGTGCGCTCTCTTCAGACTGGTAAACCAGGGAAATAAAAGGAGCGCTGATTAAATAGTGACATTAAGGACAATAAGTGAATTTAATAAAACCATGATTGAATGTTGACTTTACTTAAACGGCAGGTTCGGAGCTAATTGTGTGCAGAGAACAAATACTCTCTGCGGATATTGTATTTTTCAGGTAGGTTTTAGATGGAAAGCAAAGAAGAGGTCATGTCATGCACAAAAGAAGAATTCAATGTATTCCAAGAACACAAGAGTCCCCGGGGTCTTTGAAATAAAATGTAAACTATTAATGGAGTTTTAAGTAGTTGGAATGATGGCAGCTACAAAAATTACTAACCAAGTGCTCTACATTAACTCACCAAATCTGTATCTGTAGATGAGATATAAAAGGTACAATGAACAGAAGGCTGTAATGCTCCGTGTCACCTGTGGTGGTGCTGTGGGGAGACTAAGCACCTGCTCTCACAGTACACCACTGATTGCAGGTGATCAGTGAGTGTTTAAAGGGACAGTCCAACCACAAACAAACATTTTGCATAGAATGTGTCTCCCTTTTTATATTATTAAAGGTGCTAATCCATAAAGATTAGCTTGTCTGTAGCATAGAGTTTTTACAGAGGTAAGTGGAAACCCAGACAACTTCTCTAGAGTTATCAATAAATGACCTCCACAATGTAATACTGCCTATCCTCTGCAGAGGGCACTGGCTAACACCGACTTTGCTTGTTTGTTTCCTTCCAGTTCCTTTACTTTTACAGTATATCACACATGATGGATGCTTTGCACCAGAGGTTATCTTCATCCTCTGATACGCTTTCTCTTCTTGAGTCTATGGAAATTTATTGATGCACATAACTCGGGAACTCTTATGACAGTTACTAGAAATAAGTAATACTAGTAAGAAGACAGCTCCCTGTCACACAGTTATAAAAAGGAGCTCATAGCTCAGCCTTCCTGACTGTGTACTTATCCTCAGCTTATCCAGGAGAGTACATTCGACATCACAGTGCACTCTTGTTCAGAGAAAATTCTGGTTAGTTATGATGCTATAAATCCCATGATGCTGTAATGAAGAATCATGGGATTGATAGCTAACAAGAGGGGAAGTAAATGTAAAAATAGATGGCATATTTTTTAAGCAGGGAGAGAGGCTGCACACCAAATACCCCTAACCCTAAAGGCAACTTGTATACAGAAAGTGCAGACAATTTATAGGCTTGTATGTAGGTCTAATAAAAACTACACGAAAAAATGGACACAGGGTTGAGGTGGAAATAGACTGCTCTTCTAAAGGAAGGGGAGGCCACCACGTGCTTCTATGGAGCTGTCCATTGGGTGGCAGCAGGGGAAAAAAATAGCCACTGGTGGGGGTAGATCTGTTGTTATCTGCTAATTCATGCAATGGCTGCAAACTTAAAGGGGGTGTCCTTGATTAATGTGTTTTGCGAATAGTTTGTGAATAGTTTGTGAATGTGTTTTGTGAATAGTGCTGCGGAGGAGAAAACATAGGAGAGGGAACGGTGCCATACTAGTATCATGATCCATCCATTTTCAAGATAAGTACAGTGTCACAAAAGTCAAACCCCCAGTCCTGAAGTGATGTCATATCCTAATAACATGCCAACGTCTGGTAAGCGACAAGTAATGAGTTAACCAAGGAGCTTCAAAACGTCCAAAACAATTGCAGATTAAATATTTTTAAAGGATTTTTTTTCAGATAAAAATCTATGAAAGCCGTCAAGGCTCAGACACATACCTCAAATCCCAAAGGTCTTCCCACATTATCTTTGGAGGATTTCCATGAGACAAGGATTTCTGATGCAGACAGACCCTTGGCCTTGACATCTGTGGGGGCCGTGCTGGGCTCTGCAAGAACGGAAAGAAATGTGACAGATCAGTCGTTATGTTACAATCTGCTAACGACCCAGCTATGGCAATGACAACCCTGGGCGCGTTCTAGCCAGGTGTTATACTGTATGTTCTGTATAAGAGGAAAGACCCTCTTAAAGGAAATTTTTCATGTGTTATTTTAGCTTCATTGCTCAGAAGTGAGTATATAGAGACAAAATAACTACCGTATATACTGTAATTTTTCTTTTCTTTCATAGATTTTTTAAATGTAATAATATAAATGAAGGCAGCCATGTTGGAGCTACACTGTATAGACTGAACATTGTCGTGTGAATCCTTTCTTATCTATGGCTTGCTCCTTAAATTAAATCACACATTCTCCAATATCTATGAAATTACTCAGCTGACCCTGTCCTATTCTACACAGCAAAGGCAGACGTTATGCAGCACTGTAAGGTATTCTTTGTATGCTTAAAGGGGTTTTACAGGAATCCTGGAATCCCCAGAATCCTGTGGGGGTCATAGAATGACTTAGCATTAAAAAGATTAAAGAGGACCTGTCACCCATAAAAAAGGCACTAGGAGCTGCTTACTAAAGTAAGCAGCTCCTAGTGCTACAACAGTCCCAGCAGTGTTACACTGATAGCGTTATCGGAAACCTCTGATAAAGCTAGCAGACACTGCCGCGTTGTACACTGGAAACGCCGGACCGCGCTAAAAGTGGTCGGGTGTATTCATGAGCGGGCGGGACTAGGGGTGGTGACTACCACATGAAGCATGGCAGTCACCGCCGGCCTGTGAAGTGGGAGGGGTGGTCCGGGGGAGAAGCAGAACCCCGGCCTGCGCCCTCATGAATACACACGTTTCTATTGTGGCAGTGTCTGCTAGTTTAATCAGAATTTTCCGATAATACTATCAGTGTAACACTGCTGCGTCTGTAGCACTAGGAGCTGCTTACTTTAGGAGAATAAGACACAGAGGAGAATAAGACACTGGCTACTGCAACTGCCGCCCCTCCTCTCTGGGACTCACTACACACTGCTGGCAGGGAGCCAGGTAATGTAAAATAAACTTTTATAAATTAGTGACAGTATTCAGAATGCTGACAAAGGTAAATTTAAAATCATAGTATAGGCCAATTACACCTGTCACTAGGTGAAAATGACATTCCTGGTGACACGTTCCCTTTAAGTGTAATAAGAAAAAAATGGAACCATATTGCAACCTATTCAGTGACTATTCAGAGCCATGGATTACAGTAACCAACAAAAACCAAATCTGCCTCCGAGTTCATGGCTTTGTTAATACAATGCATAGGAAGCTTTCTGCAGACACTGAACAAGCAAGGTATGTTGAGTGTTAGCTCCAAATATTCAACTGAATTGTACTCTAGGAAGCAGAATTCTTTATGGATTCTGATCCATTCATTGGGGGTCATTTACTAAGGGCCCGATTCGCGTTTTCCCGACGTGTTACACAAATATTTCCGATTTGCGCCGATTTCCCCTGAATTGCCCCAGGATTTTGGCACACACGATTGGATTGTGGCGCATCGGCGCCAGCATGCAAACGACAGGATTTGGGGGCGTGGCCGAACGAAAACCCGACGGATTCGGAAAACCTGCCGCATTTAAAAAAAGAAAAGTGTTGCGGAGCTTGCACTTACCTTCACTAGGAATAGGCCGGTGAACTTGAGTGCGTTCCAATGCTCTTCAGCGCAGCAGCGCTGGTGGACGTCGGAGGAACTGCCTTAATGAAACCCGGCCGGACCCGAATCCAGCGCACAGAACGCGCCGTTGGATCGCGAATGGGCCAGGTAAGTAAATCTGCCCCATTATCTTCAATAATGCAAAGCAACAAACAAGAGCTCAGTTTAGGGTTGGATCTTGTTCATTCAGTGCAAAACAAGTATTCTGCAGACCCTGAACAAGCAGGGAATGTTTAGAGATTTCAGCTCTGAATCCAGCAGTATTGTGAATGCAGCTCCAGACTTCATCATCTATTTACAAAGTTACGTATCGAGGGAATTAATTTTCTACGATGATCGTAAAAAGTAAAAGATAAAATCTCTTCCATAACGGGGGTGGCATTTGTAAACAGATATTGTACTTCGGCGAAGTCGAAAACCATATGGTATTCAGCTGTGTGTTCATAATTTGTCATTTTTTGTGTTTCATGTGTTATATTTCACCCTAAACAAAAAAGTATTGATAAAATATGAAACATTAACACAATTTTTATAAAAAAAAAAAAAAAAGTATTTATGGAGCTGTCATTCAGGAGGCCTATCTAGCCGAATGCAGGAATCTAAATCACTTCACAAAGTTAATAACTGCAGCTATTAACACCTGCTGGGTAAACTAGCAGACAATTACTGCTAAAAATCAATCAGCAGACACTGGTAAAAATAGATTTTTCTTTCACAGGTTACATAGAAAAACAGGCGCCTGCTTTGTACATAGCGAAAACCTGGGAGAGAGGAGCAAAAAAAAAAAAACCAAAAACTTTTTCTTTTTTCTTTTTCTCACTTGTGATTTACTATGCAATCTCTGCTGTTCAGTAGAATCTGGAACTTACATAACTTCCAGAGTTTTTTTTTTAAACCATTCGGCATTACACATATGTATCTGTCCTTAAAGGAATTGTCCATATTCCATAAATACCTTTAATCACATATCCACAGCAGGAAACTGGCTGCATCATAATCTTACCAGAGCCCTCAATGTATTCCACTTTACAATTGGCTACTTACTTCAACAAACTTTGCATAAATCAGTAGATCAAGAGAATTTGTAATATATCTGATTTTTTGAAACTTATTTTAAAGGGACGCCACCAGATTTTACCCCATAATACCACTATCGCCCTAAAATTTTCAGTTCTATAGCTCAAAGAACCACAAGCCTTATATGATCTTAAAGATGAGATTCTTATCTTTAATATGACACCAGCAACATGTTTCTAAGCGCTAGAAAACTAAAGATAGAGGCATCTGAAATACCCCTCCAACTGGAGACCCTAAACTTGACTTATCTCAGGCAAAATATGACTCTTCTCAGCTCATTTTCACCTGACTTTGGGGGAGATTTTTTAATAGGCAAAATATAGATTCAAGATATAATACTGAATTCTAGAAAGGACATTTTATACCCTGCCAGGGGGGGGAAGTAGTGGTTTAGTGGGGTAAAATCTAGTGACAAAGACCCTTTAACTCTTATCATCTTTGCTCCTTTCTTCCGATCTACTTTTCATTTTGACATCTCTGCAAAATTCCATCTTGCTATAAAGACTGACAGAAGCTCACTGAGGTGTCAAATTATATAGAAGTCTAAGAAGAGGTGAGTCACCGATGCTCAAAAATATATATTTAAATTCATATTGGGGGTCATTTACTAAGGGCCCGATTCGCGGTTTCCCGACGTGTTACCGAATATTTCCGATTTGCGACGATTTTCCCTGAATTGCCCCAGGATTGTGGCGCTTCGGCGTCGGCATGCACGCGACGGAAATCGGGGGGCGTGGCCGAATGAAAACCCGACGGATTCGGAGAAACCGCCGCATTTAAAAAAAAAAAAGTGTCGCGGGACACGCACTTACCTTCACTAAGTATAGGATCGTGCACTCCGGCGGACCTCGGCGGACTTCAGCGCACCAGCGACACCTGGTGGACATCGGAGGAACTGCCTTAGTGAATCGCCGGCAGACCCGAATCCATCGCAGAGAACGCGCCGCTGGATCGCGAATGGGCCGGGTAAGTAAATCTGCCCCAATATGTCTTGAAACTGTTAAAAGGGAAGGGATACTTTTAGATTTTCCTTTATTGTTTATATGAAGAGGCAGGTGTATCCATAGTAACAGACCACAATAAACTAGGTGTAGTCTGATCGTACAGTAATTTTTTTGTTAACATACCTAACATACATTAGCAGGAGCTATAATAGTAGAGTCAGACTACACTGTGTCTGTAGTCTGTTTCCATGGAGACACTTAGGCCAACATAAAACCTCATAGTGTGCAAAATTGTTTCCCTTTGCATTGTAGGTACATTGGAATATCACAATTTATTACCAAGGTGGATAGTTCATGGTGTCCTGTAGTAAAAGGATTAAAGGGCACCTACCACCACAAATCTACCTATAAAGGTAGATTGGGTGGTAGGTGCATCAATGGGACGTGAGGATAGCCCTTTTAAGGGCTAATCCTCACGTCCCCTCACTTTTTGGGTAACTTTTATTCCACATATATTTAAATTTACTTATGTGGCTACCGGGGCGTGGAGTAGCCGCATATGAGATTACATGAGGCGGCTACTCCACGCCCCGGTACCCACTTTACCCCTCCTACTCACCCATCTTCGGCGCGCAGCTCCGCGTAGCTGCGCGCCCTCGTCCGGCGACCCTGCCGTCTGCGCATGCGCAGAAGAGCAGGCCCGCGCCTGCGCGGTCACTGCTCCGAAACAGGCGCGGGCCTGCTCTCTGCGCATGCGCAGACGGCAGGGTCGCCGGACGAGGGCGCGCAGAGACGCAGAGCTGCGCGCCGAAGATGGGTGAGTAGGAGGGGTAGTAGGTAAAGGGGTCCGGGGCGTGGAGAGCCGCCTCATGTAATCTCAGATATGCGGCTACTCCACGCCCCGGTAGCACATAAGTAATTTAAATATATGTGGAATAAAAGTTACCCAAAAAGTGAGGGGACGTGAGGATTAGCCTTAAAAGGGCTATCTCCCGTCCCATTGATGCACCTACCACCCAATCTACCTTTATAGGTAGATTTGTGGTGGTAGGTTTCCTTTAAGGGGGATTTTCCATGATTAAGATATTGATAACTCATTCATATTGATGGTTCTGACGCATAGTAATCAGATAGCTGCTCAATGCATAGAAAATAGCTCCAGAAGCAGAAAGCTTCTGAGCACAGTAACCACTCAGCTTTCAAGCTTTAAAGAGAACCCGTCATGCAAAATAACCCCCCTAAACTAAATATATTTTCATAAACTGCCATTAGAGAGCATTGCCTCTATCCCTTCATTGTCCCTCTACATGCCTGTAAACCTAAGCAATGAGGTCCTAAAGCTGTATGCAAATGACCTGTGAAATGTCCAATGAAGCATTAGCATATTCAAGCTGTCCACTCTATTCATGAGTGGGAGGCACAGCCACACCCCCAGTGCTTGACTGACAGCCTGTATAATGATGTGAGGCTGTATAATGATGTGCATCCTGGTGCTGGTGGCCACGCCCCCTGCAGCCTGTGTGTGCATGTGTGTGTGTTTAGGAGAGATACAGCAGCTCCAGGCAGCCATGTTACAGCAGAACATGTCAGATTCATGTGTAGCTGATGTCTGTGTCTCTCACCTGTATATTAGGAGGATGCAGCATGTCAGCAATGCTTTACTATACATTACACACAGACATGAGCAGGGGGAGGAGAGGGGAGGGGTAACAGCGGTGACATCACTGCCTCTGACCATGTGACCAGCCTCATTTACATGATAAAAAATAGATGATTTTACAATGAATAATGTATGAAATAACTAGATAAAGGCTGGGATGGGATCCTTGTTAGTTGCTCCAACAGGTAGAGGTGACAGGACTAGTGACACAGACCTGATGACAGGTGTCCTTTAAAGGAAACCTACCATTTGTTTTGATGCATTATGAACCAAACATACCTTGAGAATGCTGTAGCTACAATGATGCAGAAACATAAATTGTTTATTTGAGTGGTTTTGCTGAAAAAACAATTATAAAATTCCGATAATGAGGCTCTCTCACTCCTCCTTCTCCTCCTACCCTAATTCTGCCCTGCTTCAGACAACACTACATTCAGGCAGAAGTAATCAATTGCTGCACCATTCCCCCAGCTTCTGTGTATGAGTCATCCATTTCAGGTTGATTAGTCCTGTCTGGACAGTTCAGTAAGCTTAGTATAATGGGGCTTATTTACCAAGGGTCCCGCGGACCGCACTTTCGTCGGATATCCCAATGGTTCCCATTTTGAGCCGCTGGGAAAGGGATTTAAAAGGGATTTTTGTCACATGCGATTGGATTTTGGCGCCATTGCGTCAGCATTCATGCGACACAAATCGGGGGGCGGGCCATCGGACAATCCGACAGATTCGAACAAACTGCAGGATTTAACTTCAAAATTGTGTTGCAAGCCAAGCACTTACATGCACCGTGAGGAAGATGGTGAACTGAGCGGGGAAGCGACACATGCAGGATATCGGGCGCACTATCTAAGTGAATCGCGGCAGAGTGCATTCTGGACGGACAATGCACTTTCAGGAACTCCGAGGGACTGGGTAAGTAAATGTGCCCCAATGTGTTTATTTACTGCAGCCAGTCTGCACACAGCTTTCCCAAGGTCCTTAATTCTATAATTGTTTTTTGAGCAAAACCACCTGGATCAGGAACTAAACGAGATATGTTTCTGCATCAGTGTTGCTACAGCATTCTCAAAGTATATTTGGTTTACAATGCATAAATTCAAATGGTAGATTTCCTTTAAGTGAATAGCAGCTAAAATGAAGTAACGAGATGTGGCCACTGCAGAGAGAATGGAGCTGTTTGCTTTGTATTCTATTCTTTGTGCATGAACTGCTACAGATGATAAATAGGCAATAGACCCCCACCATTCCTATAATGATTGCAATATTTTCAGTCAGGGAAACCCTAGATATCTCCATATCTCTGTAATAATGGTTGTCCTTAAATAACATGATCTACATTAAAGTTCCTGGACAATCAGAACAAATCCATTCATTTTAACAAATGCCCCCTTTTCCAGAAATGGAGTTTCTCTAATGTTCTTATAATTGTGAAAGCCATTACGTACAAACACCAGAAACCAGGACAGAGTGGATTTCTCTCCTTCCATATAAATCATTTTCTATCCGCAGTTTCCAAAAAAAAACCATAGTTTTTAATGATGTAAAGTAACTTATAGTAAATCATCGACACCATAAGACCTCGTCGGCCCCGCGTTGGCATCATCGTTGGCCGCCTCTAATCCATTAAAGAAGTAAATATTCTCACAACGTGAAGGATAATTATGGAAATATTCTTTATGGGCATCTATGGAGATGGGCTGTCCACCTCGTTGAGCTACTTACCGCGGCCGGCAGCTTCCTATTTTGCATTTCTTTATAAATGTGATTAGCATATGGTAGCTAAATAGAAGAACAATTAGATCCTGTCGCTTCTCTACAAAGCCGTGACCCCTGCCAGGTTTCGGTGGAACAACTTTGAGCTAATTCCATATATATGCATTATTAATACAGCCTGGATTAGCGGAAGCCGACTGTCTGGGATAATTACCTGTCCGTGTAGTTGAGTCGTGGCCAAGAGATCAATGGTTATGTAGTTGTTTATATAGATTTTAAGTTTGAGTTTTATTATTAAGATTCTTTTTTTTTTTTTTTTTTATTATTTTATGGTGATTTTTTCTGTTTTTGTATATTTTGACTTGTCGTGTATTAACATGTTGTCAAGGCAGATTCTTAGGTCAAGTGTGGAAAATATGTATGAGACCAATCAAGGACTCTGCCCCTGTGTAGGTGTTGTAGGATGTGCGGTGACAACGCTTGTGTCCCTTGTTATATAAGACGGCTGAGTGACAGCGGATTAACAAGGTCTCTGAACAAGAAAGCAATGAGCAATAGATACTGTATAATGGTTATGGATAGCAAAGGGCAGAGGGAATAGCCGAGACAAGGATATATGATATACAACAAAAAATGTCTTGGGAATTTCTTGTAAATCCATATTACATCTTGATGCTGTATATAGATAAGAAAAGGGCAATATATAAGAATCTAAGAGTCCTCTGTATGGCAGATACCAATATGTCAGCTTATGTCAGCATAGACATCATTATATGGGGCCATCAGGCCACCATCTAGACCACCAGTTATCACAGGAGCGGGCCTGCTTGACCCCTAAAGTGCCCCATTGGAATGTAGCAACGGTGCACATGCTAGTCTAGGGCTTCATTCACCTCCATAAGGCCATGTGACACACAGCTGTAGGTGCCACATGGAAGGGAATGGAGCCTTGACTGATTCATTCAGAATGGGCACTTTTTAGGAAGTCTACCACTGAGAATCGACTTTCTGAAGTAGTTCCCATGGTAGATTCCTCCTCCCTGCACCATCCCCACATTGTTCTCAGTTAGATCCTGTGGCACGTTGATGGAAGTGCAGCAGGAGCTACTACACTTGAGCAGGGTTGTTCTGCTGCCGAGATGCCCCCAAAAAACAAATTTGGAGCGGGTAGGCGGATCTCCTGGGGCTTCAGGGGTCTGAGAAGTAGCCTTCGCCTCCAGAGCTCACGGAGGCTATTACACCCCCCCCCCCCCCTGTAGCCTCTGCAATTCATTTGCATAAAGATAAAATAAAGTTTTTCTGCAAAAAGCACAATAAAAGATCTAACTAAAAACAGTGTGGGGATGGTGCAAGGAGGGAGAATCTACCACGGGAACTACTTCAGAAAATTGACACCTTATGGTAGATTTCCTTTAAGATCCTTTTGGGCCGTCATTTGGTAAAACACCCGGAATTGATAAGACACTTACTCACTTTCCCTGCAATTTACAATGTAATCTATTGGCTTCCAAAGATTGACACTTATAAGATACTAGAAGGTAATCCGTACCTGAATGGTGTCAGGGTAGGGTTGTCAAAAAAATAGAAAAGTGTATTTATTCTGCTGTGTCTACTGGTTCCTACATTGCAGCAGTATTTCTAGTCTTTGGTTCTCTGAGACCAAACAGTTGGGGGTAGTCATAGGTCCCACTATGCCAATCCCTGTCCTCCTTGAAAATCACTTGTGATGTTATAGGTAGGTGACATCTCTTGGTTTGAGAGGACCATGCCCTATTCCCGTGATCCCTGGCCATGTATATAGTTTGACTCCCAAGATGCAATTGTCTTCTTCAACATTTTTCCCCAACCACCAGTACACGAGCCACCTTTAGACAGTGGCTGCTCATGCTAAGGGCAAGAAGAGATGTGAGGAGATGTCAAACCTCCTGTCCTTAGCATGAGTGGTGTCAGGGTCCGTGAGGTTGTGGATCCTCTGAACCACTGCGGACGATGGCACCAGCCACCACCTGGGACCAGAGTCTAAGTGGTACCCGGTTTTCACCAGAGCCCGCCGCAAAGCGGGTTAGACAAGCTGCGGCGTGGTACCACCAGGTCGTTCCACAGGCGTGACTTGTCCGCAGTGGCAGCCAAGGTCGAGGTACAGAAACAGCAGGCAATCTCGTAGTCGAGGACAGGCAGGAGGTCAGGACAGGCAGCACAGGATCGGAGTCAGAGACGTAGCAACAGGTCAGGGCAGGCGGCAAAGGAGCGATGTCAGAAACGGAACCGGGGTCACAACGGGAATTCACAAGAAGAGCACAAAGCATCAGGAAAGCTTTCTCTAGGGCGCTAGGCACGAAGATCCGGCAGGGGCTTGCAGGAAAAGGCAGGCTTAAATAGATTCTGCAAAATTGCCAGCGCCAATTAATGGCGCACTGGCCCTTTAAATTTTGAGAAGTGGCCACGCGCGCCCTATCACTTGGGGCCGCGCGCGCACGGCGGAAGGGAGCGAGCCGGGAGCCGGGGAAGGTAAGCAGTGCTGTCGGCACGCTGGCGGGGGCAGAGAAGCACGGGTGAGCCCGCGACCCGCGATATGGGTCGTGGGACCACCCGTGACAAGTGGCCACTGTCTGAAGGTGTGGTGGAGATGCCTGGTGGTGTTACTTCTGCTCTTCAAACCTCCCTCCTTCTGCAGCTTGGGTTTAATATGGTTCTTGACCGGCATTGGCCCTTGGACTGGTCGATCTTGAACACTGTTGAAGAAGACACAATTGCCTCTTGGGAGTCAAACTAGATATATGACCTCCTATGGCCCCCAAGGCAACTTCCCTGCCCAATCGTTCCTCACCATGACTCTTTTTCCCCCCAGTCCAAGAACTCTACTGATTCTTGGAGCAAACACAGTTGGGGGTCCACTGCCCTTCAGTATAAAGAATAAGGTGTCAAGTCCCCCACATATATAAATCCTTACAATGTCATGTGGTCATCCAACCACATGATGGCAGTATTTCGGGTTACAAACCAACAAAGGATGCACAAAGACATACGTATATAATATCACTTTGTGATAATGCTGCAAAGTAATATTGTCCTAAAAAAAATCTCCAGACATGTCCAGGCATGACATTTATATGACTTTATATGAGATTTGGGATTTACAGGGAGTCAGAAAACCTTGTTTTTCCTTAAAAAGTTGTAGACGTCCATTAATCCGCCCAGTCCTTGTCATCCGCACAGCAGTAAGGACATTTTACATAAAAAGTGCAGAAAAGAATCTGTCTTGAAGTGTCTTGTGACAAGAGCTTTTACGGCCCAGACACCATCCAATAATCTCGGTAGTGATGTTTAAATTTTAGATTGCTTTTCTCCCTCATCCCTTCATCATATATATGACCTAAAAGGCAGGTTTTTATGTTTAATAAACTGACTGACAGGCTCCAAGGACACGGGCGGAGAAGGATACGCTCTCGTCTTCTCGTTGCCTTCTTTTGCTGCAGTGAAGAACAACTGGAAGAAAGTGAGAGATAAAGTGATTTATGGCCGGCTCCGCGTCTGTGTGGGAAATCGCTGTGTGTTAATATAAAGATGGGAGGAGAGTGATGCTATTTCACACCGCGTTATTAGACAAGAACTGGGACACTACCTTCTTCATTATACATTTATGACATTAGCAGATTCAGTTCAATGAATCCTGAAGAAGAGCGCCATTGTGCACTAGTCTCAGCGTTACCTCCTTATTAACTCCCTAAAGTCCCCTCACTGTTATTTGTTAATAAGCTTCTCGCAGTCAAAGGGCCGGCATCCTTTAATTGTCATACAGCTCTAAATAAGTTGGTGTTAGTTTTTTCTAATATCCCTTCACCCTTTGAAAAGATACGGGGCAAGATTTATCAGAAGTGCCTGAGAGCAGAACTGTTCTTGTTATCTACGGCAACCAATCAGAGCTATGCTTTTGCAACTTCCCCCACTGGGGCGTAGCCTTTTCTTGGGGCCTGGAGGCAGCTGGGGCCCAAATTAACGCCGTGGCTGGCGGTTGTGGCCTAGGCATGTTGTTGTCATGGTGCTTGGTATAAGGACCGGAGGGCTGTCCTACAGCCTGGCAGGTCTCCAGCAGGTGGTGTGTGCAAGAAATTAGATGAGGGAGAGGCTGATGTACTGGTTCTCCCAGGGGCAACCCCTTAGTGTCTGTAAGATATGTCCCTGGGTAATGGATGGGGAGCCCGTGGTGGTAACAGCCGTATCCAGGGATCAGACGGAGGCAACGTTGTGCAAATTAACTCACAGTTCTTTATTGATCAACGGGTAGCAGGCAAAGGGCAGGGCCTACAGCTGCAATTACATGATCTCTCAGTGCTAGAAACTTACAAAAGGGTTCATGACTCCCTCTGACAGCCCCTAACCTGGAGAGGGCGCTTTTCGCAACTACCAGCATGCATATGTATTGGTAGGGGTGTTGCACTTTCATTTTCCAACAGCTGCTTATAAAATTAAGCCGAGCTCTGATCGGTTGCTAATAGAGATGAAATGGCCAGTGGAAGTTTAATTGTATATTAACACATATAAGACAAGGAGGCGGTAACCTTTTATTTTCTGTGGGGGTGGGCATGAAAATAAAAGCCCCTTTGCTAGCCACTTGGCTAGTATGAGCGAACTTGCACATAATTTCGGAGCCATATGTTTCAAATGTGTAGTCAATTTAAAAGAAAACATATGTAGGTAAAAGGAGCAAGAGCTTATTCACTTCTGGCAGCCATATCTTCTGAAAAGATAAACCAGCTAGGGTCCAGAACAAAGCATATTGTTTAACCCCTTAAGGACGCAGCCCTTTTTCGTTCATTTTTCCCTTCCCGCCTTCAAAAATCTTTTTGCTTTTTTCCATGTAGAGAGCTGTATGGGGGCTTATTTCTCCGTAACAAACAGTGATTTATTATCCCATGTGTTGTACTGGGAAGTGGGAAAAAAAAATTCCAAATGCAGTGAAATTGGTGAAAATACACATTTTCACCATTTTCTTGTGGCCTTGTTTTTATGTCTTTCACAATGCGCTCCAAATAACACCTGTACTTTATTCTTCAGTACAATCAGGGTGGTTTCTTACTTCTATAGGTTTTATTGTGGTTATTGTCTTTTATAGAATCTAAAACCTAAACCCAAATAAAACCTTCATCTTTGATTTATGCAAATTATCGGCAGAGGGCTACCAGGGCGTAGAGTTGCCTGTCTGGGCTGTGGCAGCAAAGACTACTCTTCGTCCTGGTAGCCCCTTCTCCTGATCTTTGTTGTGCTTGTGCACTAGCTGTAGTGTCATTGCTGGCTTCTCTGGTGCTCTGCGCATGCAAAGTATCTCCTGCTTCAGTGCCAGTAGCAGAGATGAATGAGTGCATACAGAGCCACGCATGCGCAGACTTTCGGAGAAGCCAGTGGCGAGACTACAGCTTGTACACAAGCGAGATCAGAAGCGTGATTAGTACATGCAAGAAAGAGGGAAAGCAGAGACTACTGGGGCATAGAGTAGCCTTTGCTTCCACAGCCTGGAGAGAGGCTACTCCACTCCCCGGTCGCCTCTGCCTAAAATTTGCATTAATTAAAGATAAAATAATTTTTTTTGTTTGGCTATATAAAAGAATAAGAGAAAACACTTTAGGGCTGAGGACACAAGGAGGAACCTTGGCTCTACCTTGATAGGTACAAGGTACAAATATCATCTTTTCTTTGGGTTAAACCAGAGGCCCAACTGGTTATTTGATATGCCCTACCTCGATTCCGTGTGCTTAACCTACTGCTAATACAAATCAACAAAATATGACCCAAATCTCTAACCTCTCGTGGTGGGCATTCTGGGTAAGACAAAGCAGACTTTATGCAGCAGCATTCTGGCTTAATCTAAACCACAACTGACCTATATGTTGTGCATCACATTTATTATTAGTTTTAGGCACTTTAATGGTAAGGGTTGGCTTATTGGAAAAAGGGAGTGGTTTGTTAAGAGCAACTGGTTTAAAGGGAGTCTGTCAGTAGTATTGAGAATATGTGTAAAGAGTTCCGTACTCTATCATGTGAAACGCAACTTTGGAACGCATCACCTCCAGAAAGGGTGGCGCGACATTGGCGTCTCGCTCGACAATAGGGATGGATAATAAAATTTAAAAAGCGACAAACTCCGCTTTCTTGATATCCCCTGAGGATGCCCGCTAGGCAGGTGATACACGTGGGGCATTCTTGGTCTTCCCCCCGTTACCTGGACTTGATCACTTCGGGTAATATGATGAATTACTAACTCCAAATATTCAGCTATATCCACTTATTGGGGCTTATTTACTTACCCGTCCTGTCGCGATCCCGTGGCGCGTTCTCCGACGTGGATTCAGGTTCTTCCGGGATTCACTAAGGTCGTGCGCCCGATATCCAGTAGGTGTCGCTGCTGTGCCGTGGTCCGCCGGATTTCACCTGCTTCTTCCCGGTGCATGGAAGTGCTTGATCTTGCGACACATTTCGTTTTTTAAATTCCGCGTTTTTTCCGAATCCGTCGGGTTGGCAACGCACCCCATTTCTGTTGCGTGAAATCGATTGCGCCAAAATCCAATCGCGTGCGCCAATATCCCAGCGGAATTCGGCGCAAAACTGAAAAATTCGGGAAACCCGATGAAAGTGCGGCCACGAAGCCCTTAGTAAATGAGCCCCATTGTGTTACTAGGTGACTACATCATTGCACACTGCACTTTACTTTGATACTCTATCGTGATTTAGCTTCCCTCATCTATGAAATACCTCATGCATTTTTCTATATATACATTGTAGTTTTGACCTTGCATCAATTATTTGTAAGTCCATTTATTTACCTATATTTAATATTTAGTCAAATTTATTCATTAGCCTTACAACCAGGGGGCTACATAATCGCACGTTGCACTTTGTTTAACCATATTTATGTATATATTGCTCTTTTTGTCTGTGCATCAATAGGTTTCACAATTTTGTACATTTAGTATTATCTATTGTGGGGAGACCATCCTGTTCTTATCCCCTTTATTGGGTTTTTAAATGTTTTTATCTATCTTTGTGATTCAATCAAATTTATTTACTTTGCTTACAAAAAAAAAAATTACACATCCGCTGTTTTCTTTTCTGGTATGATCATTTTCTCTTGATGTGAATATCAAACTACTTTTAACCCCCCCCCCCCCCCCTCTGTTTTATTTGTTTTGAGCATAGAAAACTGCAGAGGTTGTTATGTTCATTCATCTCTATTCATTAAATTAATCTCTAATCAAATAGCAGCAGGACTGTGAATTATGAATTTACATTCCAGGATTGAAGTGCTCCAGGGGCGTGTCCTCACACTGCTGTGCTCTAATTTCTTCAAATAGATCTTTTACACAGCACTTCTGCTCTGGGTAAAATCTGTATCTGGTTTGTGGTTATAAGCAGTGACTCAGAGCAGTGGAGAAGTTTTATGAACATAGCTCAAAGCTATGAACATCTGCTCCTACTAACAACTCTCTCTAGGACCTAACTGCCTGCCTGAAGTTTGATATTGTCAAAGCTGAGGGAAGATCACCGATATGTAGCCGATCGATCGAAAACAGGAGTTCTACCAGAGAAAAGACAACTTGTATTGGCTATAAAGTGAGCAAGTAAGTATTTTATAGAAAGATTCCTGATCTTGTTTGATATTTGGAAGAACCTTTAATTGTATTTTCCTAATATTTTATCATTTTATCGCTCTACATTTTGTTATTGTGTAGTTTCTGGATTAATGTTCATCTTCATAGGATGGTGATCAGTACAATTTATCATGTAAAAACCGGCGGCATGAAGATGGTGACGATTTAGCAGGCTGTTTGATAGATGACTCCCTCATTGTATCCACGCTGCATAATTGACACTAACATTTGGAGAATCTGTGAAATGGGGTGTCAAGACACAACAATGTCTGTTCTTTTCCATTTATCCAAATCTTAAGGTGAAAGTTGATGTAACTTTAGTTTGTAACTTTTCAATTTACAGTATATATTGAGCGTGTGATGCTTGGAAAGAGCATGAGCTAAGGGTGACCCCAATGCTAATCTGGGTCACCAAGGGACTGTCAAGGTGTCACCACGTATTGCTGCTGTCACAGATGCACCCGCGATCCTTGTCGCAGATGGCTGGCACACCTGTGCCCCTCTATGTGCCACGGTCCCCGCTGCCGCTGTCCCACTCCCCGGCCTGGACTCACCTCTCCACGCTCATGGCTGTACTTCTGCTAGGCCGCATGCTCCTAGGGCGTGTGTGCCGGCTCCAAAAGACTTAAAGGGCCAGTGTCCTCCTGATTGGCTCTTCAGCATCATTTCCTGCTAAGAGAAAGCCCTCCAGTGCTCCCTGTGTTTCCAGTGTACCTCTGAGTTCCTGCGTTTCCAGAGATCCTCTGTGTTGCTACCATTCCTGTGACCTGCTGTGCCTTCCAGTAGAATCTTCAGTCTGGGCCAGCGTTACCAGTGTTCCTCCATGTTTCCTGCTGTCATCTCAGGTTTGGGCTGTTTCCCGCATTTCCTGCCGTTCTATCGTGGCTGCCACTGCTGGCCTAGTCGCACCCGTGGAATGACCTGGTGGCACCAGGCCACAGCAAGATCATCCCTGCTTTGCGGCAGGCTCTGGCGAAGACAGATACACAGATACTTTCCCACACACTTTCCCTCCTCAAGTGTGACAGCTGCTCTCTCTCCGGAAGGGATGGTGAGGTCATGTGCACCCCAATGGGAAATAAGTCCGCAAAGTCAAGTTCTGCAGTCAAAAGTTACCTTCTTTACTGAAGAAATTCATGTACAAAGAATACAAGCTTTGTCTTGGCTAGCTGCAACCCTCTTTCTCAAAAGGCTGGTACACTGGTAACAGGCTAGGAGCCCAGGGTCTATGGCAAAGTATCCCTGTCTCAGCTTCTTTTCTGGTAGCTCAGGTAGACTGGCAGTCTTCCACCCCAAGATCTGTTCCGTAATTGCAAGACACTAAGGACTGGGACTACTCTCCTTATATACCTTCTACCAGGGGTGGAATGGTAACGTTTCAGCACAAAAACAGTGACAAAGCATTCCCCCATAGAGTTACAATGAGTCCCCATAATATTGTAAGGCAGCAAGTTTCAAAAGTGTAAACAACTTTCCAGATAGCACCTGTCAATCTAAAGGTCAAGCTGTCTGCTTGTCTGGTAAACAAGTCAGTTTTTCTTCTGATTAGTTTTAAGGCAATAAAGGCATATTGGCAACTTTTGTAAAACAGTGGCCAACCAGCAATTTCTTATACCTTCTTACTAGCCCATTAGCTATCTTTTGCACATCAGATTTATCTTAATGGCTTAGAAAACTTGATAACAGTTAGTGTTAATGGCTACAGTGAATATGCTTTTTAGATAGTTTTTAAAGTCATAAAGAGTCAATATCGATTGCCAATGAATAAATCCTTCCGATCATACCCACCTGAAGATGGCGGATCATCCACACATGGACAATAAGTGTATCTCATCTTAGCAATGACAACTTACCTCCTTCCGCAGAGCAGATGAACACAATGTCACTGAAGGGTCCATCGCCTTTATTATTATAGACACCAACTTTCACTTCGAAAGGGGTAAGCGGTGGGGTGCTCTCATCTCTGTAGATAAATTTGGAGGCATCAGAAGAGGTCACCATTTTCTCCTTCCATCCTCTGGTGTCATTAGGTCTGAAGGCCACAATGTATCCAAAACCTTCACCGTTTTGAAACTCTTCGGAGACAGGCTGTAAGCAATTGGAAGAGAAAAATCTTCATGTGTTTTCTATATATACTTTAACCTTCCTTTTACCCACCTCTGTTCGCTCTGCCCATTCCCATGGAGAAAACTGTGACCCCACAAATGCAGAGAAATCTATCTTTTATGTACATTAACATTTCCCATATGGCCAGGGGATTCAGTCCACCCTCTCCTAATTACTTTTACAGAAGAAGTGTGGAACCGTGTAGTAGGCACTAAGTAGGGAATCTGGGCAATAAACTGTGCACCGTAAACACTTCTAAACAAAGGATGTAAGGTTGACCGCAGACACCCAAATTCTGTTCAATATGGGGAACATTAAAGGGGTTGTTCCAACTTAGGAAGTTATCTCCAATCCACAGTGTAGGGAGTGGTTAGGATCTGACAGCTGGGAAGCCCTGCTGATCATCAGAATGGGACCCCCCCCCAGAAATTAGGAAAATAGGGATCCTGTTCTCAATAATTGCTGGAGCTGCAGACTGAGCGTGCACCCTGCTGCTCCATTCATTTCTATGAGAGTGGCTGTACAGTGCCCAAAACAGCACTCTGCTATTTCCAGCTGTACCCATAGAACTGCAATGGCAGGGGGCATGCTAGCTTTGCATTCTCCACTCATTAGCACAAGATCCCCATTCTTCTGTTGTGGGGGGTCCTGTTCTCATGATTGACAGGGGTCCCTGTCTTTGAAACTTCACTGGAAAATTATCCCCTAGTCAGCGTATTAGTAAAACTTGGGATAACCCCTTTAAGGTGACTTTTGGTTACTTGTTAACCTTCAATTTAGAACACCCAGTGAAATTTTGCTTGAGAAGTGTATCTATGTAATCCATGGACATCTCCCGCTGCTCACCACTGCCAGGTCCTGAGCTATGGATCCCCTCCAATAGCAAATAAGTTAGATCTAAAACACAATCTAATGTCCATAGACTGCTCCCAAAACACTCCACATACAGCCAGATTACATAACAAGAACTCCACATACCTCCCAAGTTATCACCAATTCATGACGTCTTCCACTGCCTCCGCTGACATTTGCTGGCGGAGTTTTTGGTACTATAAAAAAAAAATTCACTGATTAACAAAATTAATCAAGTTAATTAGGTTTTTAAAAACTCATGTAATGACCAATTTTTTTATATCCATTTCATACATTGACACAATTGTATAGTTGAGGGGTTTTCCCTAAAGGATGGCCAAAAAAAAAATTATCGAAGACGTAGAGTTCTTTTTAAATTTTTACCACCGGTCTCTACTTTCTGTCCCGTCTTGACACATATTAAAAGCCCATTAAAGTAGGAACTGGAAGTCATCTGTATCAGGCTAAGTTCACAACTTTAGCTTTCTGGATCAGTGAGCATTCCCGGGTTTTTCTGGTTTGTACAAACAGGACCATACAGGACAGACCAGCAAGAGCCTGATAAAGAGCAGAGGTAGGAATCTGGTGTGCAGAGGTAGGTGATTGGCGAGTTAAGAAATTCTAGTTTTTTTATATTTCCTGGTCTCATCTCAACACAGAGCAAAAGTCCAGTGCAGCCACAGTGATCCACCTCCATCAGCAACTGGCTCAGTGGGCACATGCAGGTTTGTGGTGTGTAGGCAGGGTCAGCTCCAGGTTTCAGTAGGCCCCTGGGCGACATAGGCTCAGTATCCCCTTTGCAGTGAACTCATGTGGTAGCATTAAAAATTCAGAAACTAACTATATTATTGCCTAGTTTATATAAAGCCCCTCATCGTTTAACCATAAAAATCCTCATCATGGTTCTTTTATATACAGCCCCCATGGATTCATTATATAAATCCCCCTCACCAGGTAGTGCAAGGCTGCTGGGTAGTGAGATTCGGCCGTGTGGGCTGTTTGAATGTTTAAATATTAACTAAATAGTTGTGAAACTTTTCTCCTAAATTCTGCAGTCATTAAATTTTCGGCAATGAAAAAAACCCCATAAATGACCAAGAATCCGGCTAAAATTCTTTAAATGTTGAGTTGGATCCTGAGGTTACGGGTCCCATGTCGCATGCGCCAGACGCTGAGGATTTCGTAGAACTCTCCAGTTCATATCACTCAGGCTAATGTGTAACCATCAGTGTAATTTATCAGCGCATTCATATGGTTGTAAAACCTGCATATTGACACATAATTAGTATATTCGGAGTCTTCTGCATATTAATTGTTTGTAATGAGGCACATAAAGAAGACAGCCTTGCTCTAATGACGAGCCGAAACGACACAACATTTCATTTTGCATCGTCTTGTCCTGACAGTTTGGAACAGATGTACAGATGGCGAGTCCAAATAAAAGCCCAGAAATGAAAAGATGGAAAATCTTGGCAATATTGGATGAAACTTGAATCTAAGGCATGAAAGCTAAAAGGGAATGGGAACCCAACTGGTAATTGGAACAGGGGGCAAGTGAGGTCCCAGAGATCCCACCCGTCTCCTGTGATCAGCCACCAATATCCTGAGGGAGGTAGTGTCACTGACAGCTGGCAGTATACACACCCTGCTCTGTATATTGCAGTATATGTGACAATATACAGATACATACATTGCTGCATATATAAAGACGTTTCCATCTACAGTAAAATTACTATGGATACAATAAGATCCTGAAGTGATGTCACAGTACAGGGATAATACACACAGTGATGTCACAGTACAGGATAATATCACACAGTGATGTCACAGTACAAGATAAATACACCAGTGATGTCACAGTTACAGGGAGACACACACAGGATGTCACAGTACAGGATAATAACACTTGATGTCAGTACAGGATAAATACACCAGTGATGTCAACAGTACAGGGATAATACACACAGGATGTCACGTACAGGATAATACACAAGTGATGTCACAGTACCAGATAATACACACAGTGATGTCACATACAGGAATAATATACACAGTGATGTCAGGGTACAAGGGATAAACACAAGTGGATGTCACAGTACACGAGATAAACACACAGTGATGTCCCAGTACAGGAACACTATACACAGTGATGTCACATACACACAGTGATGTCACAGTACAGGGGTAATACACACAGTGATGTCACAGTACTTCGATAATACACACAGTGATGTCACAGTACAGGGATAATGGACACAGTGATGTCACAGTACAGGGATAATACACACAGCGATGTCAGTAACAGGGATAATACACACAGTGATGTCACCTAACAGAGATAATACACACTGAGTCACAGTACAGGAATAATATACACAGTGATGTCAGGGTACAGGGATAATACACACAGTGATGTCACAGTACAGAGATAATACACACAAAGTTGGGATGTCACAGTACAGGAACATATACACAGTATGTCACAGTACAGGGATAATACACCAGTGATGTCACAGTACGAGAATATACACAGAGTGATGTCACAGTACAGGGATAATACACACAGTGATGTCACAGTACATGGATAATACACACAGTGATGTCACAGTACATCGATAATACACACAGTGATGTCACAGTACAGGGATAATGGACACAGTGATGTCACAGTACAGGGATACTACACCCAGTGATGTCACAGTACAGGGATAATACACATTATGATTTCACAGTACATTAAGATGAAATCACCTTTGAACAACAATGATGTCATCTGCAATACCCCTGCTAATACATGGTCAGAGGGGTAGTTGTGAACAGTGCCCCCTCCAGGTTAGGAGCTGACAGAGAGAGTCGCGAACCCTCCAGGAAGGTTCTAGACCTGGTCATCAGGAGTTAACAGTGGTAGATCCTGCTTGAGCAGGTAATGGTTATCATCCAATTGTATTCCTTCATGTGAACTGGAGTGTGATTGGAGAGTGAGCCACCACCTGACCAGGGAATGACAAAACCCCTGGACAGGAAGGGGCAAGTCCTCTTAGGCCTGAGCCTTGCTTCTGAGCACATTCTCTCACCACATGATCAACTCTTAGGCCCTAGCTCCTGAGACAGGAGCATCTCTTACCAGCTCTCACAGAGAGCACACCTTGCAGTTTGTCAGTGACCAGAAAGATAGTGTGCCGCACACCTTCAGTGCTACACGCAGAACACCCAGGACAAAGCTGTAGCTTCCAGTATTGGACACAGCCTGCACCTACTACCCGGCTGGTGAACCCACTCCTGAGGATCACTTTCTATGACCACTCCTGTAATCCAGAATCTCCAACAATCCGGCATCTGTAACAAGATCGTTTGGCTCGTTGCCTGCAGTTGTTCCAATAAAGAACCGTGAGTTGTTTTGCACAACGTTGCCTCCGTCTGTTCCCTGAATACGGCTGTAACACCAAGGGCACCCCATCCATTACTCAGGGACTCATACTACAGACATTAAAGATATTTAGGGAGATTCAGTACATCAGCCACTTCCTCCATCTTTCTTGCACACAACACCCGCTGGAGACCTGCCAGGCTGTAGGACAACCCTCCATTCCACATACCAAGCACCGTGACATCAGCGCACCGAGGCCGCAACAGCCAGCCACTCAGGTATTCTGGGCCCCGGCTGCCTACAGGCCCCTAGAAAAGGCTAGGCCCCGGTGGGGGATGTTGCACATCCCTCGGCCAATAATTGTTACAACGAGCGTCTCTCAATTTAGAGGACTTCCTATTTTGAACTGAGCAGAAAACCTATTCATTTCAATGCACGCTGTGTGATTCCTATTTTCTCCTGCAGGATATTAAAGGACTAACAACTATGTTTCTTCACAAATCCCAGTCGATCTCTGGAGATCCCATCATATTGTCAGGGAACCCTTTTAACAAGTAGGGATTGTCCAAAGCGCAGAACCACTGTCAGCAGCCCTGAGGGTCTCAGATAAGGTCCTGACAGTCAGACCACAGCAGTGCTGTTGTTTCATAGGTTTATATAATCATTCTCTATGGTAGGAAAACCCTATTAATTATTAGTGCTTCCGATCATACAGCTAATTGTTCTGGGCTTTTCGAGCCTCCCATCCTCAGCAGGACCACATCTTACACATCTATTTTCTACTCTCTTTCTCTCTCGCCGATCTGATGATTGGTCATGCTTCATACACAACGTCTTCTTACATATTTTATACCTGACCTTGTAGAAACAGCTTGAAGGTCCCAAAATACCACGGAGGAGCCTCGTAAAAGCCTAAATACTCCAGAAGAGCTAAACCGCTCGCCCATAAACAGGCCCCTTCCCACCCCAGAGTGTGACTACATATACATAGGTGGCTTGATGATTATTGATCACATTTAACGTTTAAACATACCCAAAATGTTGCTATTTGTTAGACGCCACGTCCCATGGCTGCATTAAGCCTGGATAACGTGCTGGAAATTAGCATACCCAGTGCAGTCTATAATTTATCCAAGTAGAAAATGTAAATTGACAGCTACAGTGGAGTGAGGAGCCATTAAGCAGGAAAACTTCAACAAGTTTCTTAGTGTTGATGCTAATTTACTGCTAAAACTTCAAATTGGTCTCCAGATTCTTCTTTATGCAACGAGAGGTTCGCCAAGGGGTGAGCACAAATAGCAAATAACTATTTTTATGGCAGGTAACATAGATAAAACGATCTTAAAGGGGAACTCAGGGAATTGTAATAATTTATTAAGGCGTATTGTTGGCTTTAAAGGAAATGAACCAGTGTAAAAAAGTAAAAATTCCTACAAATACTTACCACAGCTCCACCTTCATCTTGACCCCGGTGCTGTCCATCACTAATCTTTACACGCAGGAATCACCTAGAAAAGGAACTTATAATTAGCAGCAGGAAACGCGGGGACAAGATGTCCGGTGCTCCGGGCTGCTAATTATGTAGACCCCCGCACATCCCTTCCCCATGTCAGGAGCAAGGGAGAGTGAGTTGACGTCACATGAGAGGCGTGAATTCTCCCAGCATGGGAGAGGGAGTTGCGGGGGCGTGCATAATTAGCAGCCCAGATCACCGAATATCTTGTCCCCACACTCCGGGCTGCTAATTATAAGTTTCTTTTCTAGGTGATCCCAGTGTATAAAGATTAGTGGAAGACTTGTCTCTGAACTTGATTGCCACAATTCAGATTTGCTCAAGCTCTAATGGTTCAAAAGAGATTATCCAGCAATTCTCTAGCAGGTTTATAACAATTGGATCCAGCGCCTTCAGCTCCGTGTACATCACCATGGACAACACGTTAACTATCAAGGAACTTTCCAATTTGTTGTTCCATCTTTCTGTGTTGAGAACTTTCACACAACAAGAGATATTGCAAATCTGATAACGGCAAGTGATCTCTGGCACGTGATGGCATCTTTGATCTGCCACATGACCACCTACCCATTGGAAAAACTTGACCTTGATCCAATAGGGCAGCTCTCAAGATGTCAGTGATATTTTGCCACACAGTCTAACAATTCCAAAGAAGTGCACCCCACTTCAGTTATTAGAATCGGTCCAGAAATTTGCCAATTTTCATAATTGGCTTTTTAATTTTTAATTTTTAATTTTAATTTGGAAAGAAAGATGGCGGCTGGGATTGGAACTTGCTTGCCATTTATATCATTAATTGTGTCATTCAGCAATTAATCTTAAATAAACAAAAAATATGAGATGAGTGGCTTTTTGTGTAATGCAGAGTTGTGTCAGGTGCTACAGATACAATGGTTTTAGGAAAACTAATGAAGATCTTGATCAATGGTCTCCCCTCATAGGGTATGCCACTTATAGAAAACTTTATCAAAGTAAGTATAAAACCCTAACAGCATTGCCCATATTACCGAGCAGGACAAGTGATGTCACAGGAAGTCCTGCTGCCTGAGGGTCAGGTGACCTGCTGTACCATCAGGAGTGGGAACACATGGTGCTGTTGTAGGTCGCAGAGGAACCAAGAGTCGACACCAATGCCTCTCCAAACTGCAGCCAGGAAGGGGCACCGATTGAGGCCTGCAGAGGGGAGGATGTGGTAACCAGGTACCGCACCTTTATGGCGTCCCCCCCCCCTACTCCCACCCCCTCAAGGAGATGAGAGGGAGAGAGACTCTCTCTTCATCCTGACCTGTGTAGGGACAGGAAGAACACTGTAGAGGCTTGCAGGGGGATGGACATTTAACCTCTCTTCTTCCTGTCCCTGCAGAGGACAAGGGGTAATCGTCCAGGTGGGCCGTCCCCTTTAAGAGAGTCCCAATTGGGTTTTCAAGATCAATTTTTTAAACCAAGAACAAAAAGATACGTTGGATGAAGTATTTATATCACTCGCGAAGAATAGATATAAAAGTACCAAAACAAAAACTTGATGAATTGTTATAGGATCCTATAAAATCCCAGCTGCTTCTCGTGACTGTGGAGATAATTCCCGTTTTTAGTATGGCTGCTATTTGATTCATTAACTCTCCAGAAATATTGATAAATGACAGCAAGTACAATCTCTCCAGCGAAGCAGCGAGCGCCGCATCCTGTGCGCCATCCGATGGTGTCGCGTATTAACCCTTACCACTGGCGCCGCTCTGGAGCTTATTGAATCACGAGTGGGAGGGTAAATTACGTGTCATTTTATTCCGTAACAAAGTGATTCGGAAAACTGCTGTGACATTTCTGATCATGACGGGATCCCACACAGCCCGGAGATCCGATTTATAAGCGACTCAATTTCCTGCTATAATTCTACATAAAAATGATGAATCCTAACAGCGGGTTTGAGATTCCGCACTTTGTGATGAGTTCATGGCAGGTAGTAATTTATTTTATTTCATCTTTACTCCTTCCATAAGGGTGGACAGAATCTCATTGATTCATCTTAAAAACCGAGGAAAATTCAGGTTAAGTGCAGAACAGAGATTTTGGCCTGGACTCCCATTGAGTGACCGATGATCACCCTATTAGACCTGAGGTAAGTGAATGAGGTGGTAGTATGAGCCACCACTGTGACTGTTCTACTTTTCCGGGACACAACCTCGGGCTCACAATGAAATCAATTCCCTTTGGTGTCACAGGGCAGCATGGCAAATTTTGGTGGCACTGTGGCCCAAACTGATTAACATTAGGAGTCTTATAGGGGCTTTATGCAAAGGTTTGACCATGCAAAGCAGCAGTCAGTGTTGTCCCTTGAGATCTGTATAATCATACATTTTTGAGTGATGTTAGAAGCAGCAGGACTTTAAAAGATGGATATATATTCCAGGATTGTAGCAGGACTTGGTTCCATCAGGGAATGTCCTCACATTGCTCTGAGAGCTCTACATTTCACTGCTTACCACCTTCCTTCTCTGCTCTGGGTAGAAAGCTGTAACAGGCTTCTAGTTGAACGCTACAGCAGTCACTAACAGCAACACTGCTTAGCAGTAAAAGCTCTACAATACACTGCTCCATAGCACCCAACCTCACTTCTCTGAGTAAAAGCTGTAGCAGGCTTTTGGTTGAACTCTACAGAGGTCACTTACAACAACACTGCTTTGCTGTGATAGCTTTACAATACACTGCTCCATAGCATCCTCCCTCTCTGCTCTGAGTAAAAGCTGTAGCAGGCTTTTGGTTGAACTCTACAGAGGTCACTTACAGAAACACTGCTGTGCTGCGAGAGCTCTACGATACACTGCTCCATAGCACTCTCCCTCTCGGCTCTGAATAATAGCTGTAGAAGGCTTCTGGTTGAACGCTACTGCAGTCATATACGGCAAAGTGGATGGACTTGAGAAAATGCCTCCAGTGCTCATGGAAATGCTACAATCCTGGCATATACAGTAACTGCATTTTCCACAGTCCTGATGCCACTAAAACTACTATTCAGGGTCAACACCTAACATTGCCTACCGTTTTGTTTTGTGAAGATTCGCTTAAAGGTTTTTTCATCCTAGAAACTGGTGGTGTCTGCATAGGAGGGTTTTCCCTATAAGACCAAGGGGTTACTTCATATAATTCCAACATGGAAGGTTTGTTGGGTTGAAAAGCACATGGTGATGGTTGTGCCTATTGATACTGGACAAGCCAACACTGTTCCTATAAGCTGAGCATAGTGGTTATCAGCCAATCAGCGATCATGTCTGCCATACACATGCACTGTAGTAGTGCATGTATGCTGACATAGGAGAGGGGAGTAACTCCACCAACTTGCTTCATTCTAACCGGTTATTTTAACCATGTGCATTCTTCTTACGCCAGAAAAATCCACAAAATACCTCCAGGGTTATGTATAACTAAATAAGGGACCAGAATTTGCGAGGACCCTGTCAAATAAGGTCTCACATCTCAGCTTCTGCCAATGTGACATAGAAGGAGGTGTGACGTCTGCCCTCACCCATAAACTATGAGGCGTTTAATGGTGTTTAATGGCTAAATACGAAGTACTATTGTGCCTAAGGACGGGTGACAATAAAAAAAGATGTGGGGCAAGTTTATAAAACCGTCTAAAAGATAACCGGCCCAAGGTAACCAATCACAGAGCAGCTTACATTTCTAATAGTGCTCATGAAGAATGAAAGCAGCTCTGTGATTGGTTTATAAGAAAGTTTTCCTTTCATGTTTTTATGAAGCTCCTGTATGATAAAACATCTGGTACATAGTAACACAGTGGAATTATGGATCCTGGACATGTGTTCCTTTATAGACAGGTGCTATCAGATGCAGAAAATGATTTCCATCCATTTTTATATAAAAGGCATATTTTTTTGGCTGGTATTGACATTTCTCTTCGTTTAGAAGCTTTAATTACAGCAGAACGTGACTCTTCCACAACGTCCCCAGATGATAAATCAGATCCCATTAATGGCTTTATACCAGGCAGATGCGCTATGTTGTGCAAACATCTCATCTGTGGATACGGTTCATTAGCATAAATATAACTCAATACATCTCCGAAAATGAAATCCCTCAGAATATGAGAGTAGCATAAGGGTTTATTTATAAAAAGGTGTTGGGTCCTAGAAATACGGACCGTGTACTGCCGATATTTCAGGGACCGAACGTTTCCACAGGAGCAGGACTACACACATTATAGATATCTATGATGAAATAATGTGACATGCAGGGACTCCTACCTATAATACTTGGAGTTGGCTCTTGGGGCTATGTTTGGTCTAAAACTGGTGTTGAGTGAACCCGAACCCGCAAAGTTCGGGTGCATGCCAGGCTTTGTGGATTTGGTTCCCACAACCCAGACTTCACCCCCTGAACCCAACGCTCAACACCACCAGTAACACCTGTGTTTACCTGTGACACTGATTGTGGGTGTTACCAGTCATGGGTGTGAATTCTTTAAATGCTGTGGGCAAAGCCGCCATTGCTCCCCATGATGTAATCAGGGAAATCGAAAACCGATGGTGGGTTGTTGGTGGGTACAAGTGTTCAGGTTCAGGGAATCGAATCTGAAACAAACTTCCAAGGTCAGCCGAAACTTCGCAAACCCAAATATGAAGGGCTCCTCTCATCCCTTTCTATGACCAATGGACAATGCACAGTTCATCATTTACACACTGAACAAATGCTGAATTTTAGCCCAACTTGTGCTAGAAAAACTGGAATAAGAAGAAGACATCATGGCTTATCATGTCCCAAACTTTTTGAACTTTTTTTGTTACAAACTAAATCAATAGTTTATAATCCAATCTCTTCCTCTGTTAGAATTTTGTTGCATCCAAAAAAACACTCTGGTCTGTATTTGGGCACCACACTACCCTCAATCAAAAAAAATCAACTTTCCTCTGTTTCAATGTGTATCAGACATGTGCCCTACCTACATGCCCATGTAGACAAACAGAAGCACTTCACCGATGGACATGGCCCTGGAGAACGAGAAGGTACGTTTTTTGGGTTTTATTACAACCCCCCCCCCCCCTCCCCAGGACACCTGTAGATTTTTCCACACACTCAGGCAACCCATTTAATGGATGGCCGCCACCTACAATACAACCAATGATAACGAGATGCTCTGTAGATGAAGTCCCAGTCTCAACAGTAAAGCTAACAAAAGAGTTCCACGAAACTGTGCATTGTGTGTGTGTACGCGTCAGTGTAGGAAATTACATTTATGTTTCATACATATTTTCATATATTTCTGATTTATTTTTTATATGGACAGTCACAAAACCTAATTTAAATAATCTGCCATTCTCTGATGATACATTGCATCTTCCTCATCAGGCTCAATGTCTGGTACGCTATTGTAGTCGCCATCTGTAGATCTGCATCCACATGGCACAAATCCTTTACCCGTCAATCATTCTTATCACCGCTATTTATTTATAAACATCCGGCATATTTTCCGGGGCAGGTACAGTCGGGGGGCCATAATCACCCAGCCTGTAAAGATAAAGAGCTGCGCTGGTTGCATATGTGAGTGTCATGAATGGATCGGGCTCCTCTGCTGAAGACGGCAAACAGAGGCTTGTAAAATGAAATATATGCAGAGGTAACACTTATTTTTTATTACCTGCACCACATGGAGCTCCATGAATATTCATGACTACGACCATCTTAGTTATTTGCATCTGTCTAAATATGTATGCTGGATTTGCATATTTATTGCACCCCAACTGTT